>JAALXK010000167.1:0-81136 GCA_012977745.1 Fusarium anguioides | reverse complement strand
TACTGTAGCAAACGCCAACGCCAACCCCCTCACTAGGGATGGGATGGGATGGGAGGGGATCAAAGGGACAACATACAAGCTGCCATTAAGTAAAAAGTCGAGCTTCTCTTCCAAATGCGCCAGTCTCTCCTCCTAATTAATGGTCAAGATCGAGTTCTTTTTTGTGTATTGAACCGTGTGCAAAAAGCATGCACAACGTACCGAAGGGCCACTCTGAGAGGGCCTAATTGCCGGGGGGTATGAGCATGATTGTTTGAGGCGGACACAGCTTGAACATGCTGGCTTTTCGCCTGGACAACGGGTCTTCTTTCGTCTGATTATTGCATATTAGTAAAGCTGTGATAGACGCGACAACAAATATTATCGCAAAGTGTTTGTGTTTTCCAACCTGCAAGTCAGACAGGCATGGTGAGAGCGTCTTCTGCCTCGAGTGCTAGTGGGAAGATTATTGCTTCCAGTGTTTGTGTTCTCCTCGCCAGGAGACATGGATGATCTCGACATTTTGTTTAAAAAGTATGAGACAATATTGAGGAGGATGAGGATGAGGGAAGACAGGAGGAAGAAATGTTCCAGCGGCAAAAAGATTAAGATAAAAATAAATAAATAAAAATGGTGAGATAGATGGCGTTCAAGTTGATCGAACCTTGTCTGTTGGCGACAAAAGGGGCCTGCTACCACTAAATACCTACACCAACACCCTCCAGCTCCGAAGGCCAGAAGATTTTGGCGGCGTCTACAGTGCAGTAGAGTCTCTCTGTCTCTAGCTTAGGTACAGTTACTGTTACAAACCCCGCACTGCCTACTGGTTAACTTATTTGTCGGTAGGTAATGAATTGGTCCTTGCGTTTGCTGATAACGCGGGGTTTAACAAGGGGACCGGGGCCATTGTTGCTAGGCTTGCTAGACTCACCAGGGAGAGCTAATGCGATGCGAAGTGCCTGAAAGGACAAGGGGGGGTGGATAATGTGACTCCCCGTCCGTCAGAAGAGAGATGAGGTCCACTGAGAGGGAGACACAGCAGCAGCACAACAGAAGAGAGCGTGGGATGGGATACCAACACCTTCGCCAGTGTTGAACAAAATTGAACATCAGTAGAGTTATCCAGTCATTCCCAATATAGAAAAGGTGAAAAACTCTTCACACCGTAGATCTCCCTATCTTTGTTGCCATCCATTCGGTCATACCGCTACGTTATCTTCCCACTACCGACATTAACGAGACATCCATGTCATCAGCTGCGCCCACCTTCTATCAGAACTTCCAGAAATACCTCTCTCTCTCTCTTCTCCTCACCTTCACCGAGACACACCTCGTTTTCGCCTCCGACTAACGGAGATGCATCGGGAAGAGTCCAAGAGATAACGCATGGTGGATCAATGATCACCTACTAGTCTAGGTTGTCAGATAAGAGTGGAGATGAGGAGAACATGGAACATGGAAGATAACTAAACTTACTTGTTGTTTGTTGTAATGTACAGCACCTCCGACAACGCACAAAGCATCATACCAAAAGGCTACAGTACGTCTTGGCAAAGGCGATCACGGAACGGCTCGACTCGACTGCTGCTGTGCAACTCTGTCATTGCAGTAAAAATTATCTCAATTCGTTCATTATGCTCGTAATTATGCCGTTCAACGCCCAATCACATCTCTCTCAATCCCTGGCTTTCCCTCCCCCGCAGTAAGCAATGTAGCTATGTATGTTTCCCCTCAGAGGATGCCACTGTTACAGTGCCATCCATCTAGCCTAGCCAAGTTCATGCTCCTTCCATCCTTCTTCTTTTGGTGCTTCTATTATGTGATATGCTACTCTAAACTCTACTCTTAAAGTCTGGCTGCAGGATCAAGCAGATCCCTCAACTCCGAGTTGGGGAACTCGCAGTTGAGTGCTGAATCGGGACGCTCTCTGTCCCAAGCCCACTTCTCCTTGAGCTCAGGCTCCAACTTGTCCTCGAGCATCTGCACCACGTACTTGCCCAGCACGGGGAAGAACTTGTATCCGTGGAACGAGCCGCATGTCGCGACGTACAGCCCTTGGGCCCCTGCGTGCGGAGAGATGATGAAATCTCCACTCGATGTGAACGCGTCCCTGTTTCATTCGGGGTCAGTCGGTCTTTTCTCGTCGTCATTGGTGGGGTTTGGGATTTGGGGGTAACATACCAGCAGATGCGGTGGTGCTCGTACTTCCAGTGAGCACCCTTGCTGCCAAAGAACAGACGGTTGGCGAAGTCGATGTCTTCCTTGAGACTGTTGGGGACCTTCCATTGAGCGTAATCCTTGTCATCAGGTGGTGCCGACACGACGCGGCCAGGGAGGACTTGGCGATGGTTGCTGAAGATGTTCTTACCCCACCACTTGATCTCGCGATCCTTTGTAGGAGGAAGACTTCCGATAAAGGGAGACTCTGCAGCTAGCATTAGCTCGTGTTCTAGAAAAACGTCATCCGGGAATTAACTCACTGTGCTTGTAGGTATATCCTTGGAAGCCGACGGGCATGTCCTTCATCTTGGCGAATGACTTGTCATCGAGAGTGACCATACCGGTAGTGATACCAGCAGCTGTGATGCGATCACCGGATCGGAGATCAGGCATGTTGTGACGTGCAGCACTGTATTCTAGAAGCTTGGCTGTGTAGGCTCCAGTGGACAGGATAACGGTGTCAGCCGAGATGATGTCTCCCTTGGCCGTTTGGATGCCTGTGGCGCGGCCGTTCTCAATCTGCAGAGTGGCCACATCGGCAACGATGTACTTGACGCCAAGCTTCATAGCCTCGCGTGTCACAGCACGCAGAGAGTCACCAGCCGCGCCCCAGCCACTGTTTCTGTTGACAAGCACCTCCTTGGCACCAGTGTAGTCAGCCTCCTCATAGAGACCACCATACAGCTTCTTGGCCTCCTCAATGGTGTAGACCTGAATATCAGACTCACGGCCGAGCTTCTTGTAGTTGTTGATGACATCTTGAGCGTAGTCACTTCGGCAGACCCAGAAAACACCAGCCTTGTGAAAGTGAGGCATCCATAGGGGGTCAGACTCGAAGATATCTTGCGCCTCAAGAGCGAGACGGCAGTAGAGGAGGTCATCGTAATCCGCACGAACAACCTTGTTCCAATCCCAAGATGCAGCTACACGGTTGTCACCGTCATATGGATCTCTGTCGACAATTGTGACAGAGGCATTGGGGTACTTCTGGATAAGCTGGTAGGCCGTGGAGACGCCAAAGACTCCAGCACCCACAATGAGGTATGATTGAGAAGCCATTGTAATTGGTGTGATGCTATTGGCAGACAAGAATAGAGTAGAATTGGTCTGTCAATAGAGTACTGAGAAGACGGATAACCACCAAGTGAATTGAGTTGATACTTCATTTTCACCTCGTCCATTGGGCCTTTTATCACCCCGCGTTGGAGAGCATTCCGGTGTCGGTGGCCACCGTATTCCGGAGTGCTCTCACCAAAAGTCATTTTCCGGCTTGGATCTGGAATTCCGGAGTTGAGAGCCGGAGTCCGGGTATGGGGTAAAGAGGAATCCGATCACGTGAGCGTTGTTATCTCTGGAGGTTATTTTTGGAGATAGACTGATTGTGATGGGATGAAGTCGTGATAACTTCATGGTGAGAAGTAAGGTCGTAAGATGGGAGGAATTGGGCTGGATCAGATGATTGTTTTCTGGGAAGACAGTTTTGGGAGCATGTCTTGATGTTTCCCGCATTGACCTGACCTTAGGCATCTCGCCGCTCTCCCTCCACTTCCGCATCCCTTGGCTTACTCTGGACTCCTCCCTCATTCTTGGTGGTGTCTGTCTTTGTCCATCCTATTATCACCAGGCCTTGGCATACTTCCTATCTCATCTCATCCTATCCCCCCTCTTTTCCTACAATCATCACCTGGTATGTAGGTATGAAGTTATCCACGCCTATGTTCCAGCCTCCCAAAACCTTTCATGTACGAGTTGCCAGCCAGATTCCGTAACAGGTAAAGTCTTATCTCCGTCTTCCCTCCCTTGTCTCCCCCCCTCCCCCGCATTTATCTGTTTTCCTTTCTCCATACCGGTAAGGACCCACGGCTCACGGAGATCATTGATATCATTAGCTACGCTTGTTTCTCCGCACGCAGAGATAACGCGTGTTCCCTATTTTGTTTCTGGATTAGCTTCATGCACAATTTGCACTCGACTACCCCAATCGGCATCATCCAAGACAAGGGGTTAGTCATTCATTGCAGCATTGGGCGCTACCAAGCGAAGCAAACTAAATCCAAAACCAAAACCGAGCAATGAATGAATGGTATGGTTATGCACACTAAAGTTATTGGGCCTCTATCTATCGCCTTCAACTAGTTCTTCCAATCGCCTCACACCATCTAACTCTAACTACTCCGTATCTACAGTATCTATCGGTTGGTCCGTGTCCGTAGTAAAGTGAGGCTGCTCCTAATCTGTCGAGATACCGCTGCAACTTTGCTTGTCTTAATGCAGTTTGGTCCACTTCCCCATGTCCAAGGGACCCAAAGCCCATCGTGGTCTGGATGCCTTTGCTGGCGTGGCAATGCCGGCACTCATCATTCCTACCCCAGACCAAAGTGCTTGCTGTACGGACGGATAGGCAGGAAGCAAGACGGATAGGTGCCAGAAAGAGGCCCAGGCACCAACACATGGCCAATGCTACACTGCGTCGCGTCGCTAGCGCTTCTCATCCTATCATTTGACCATCGAGATATCAGGGGATAGAAGCCATCGTGATATGACACAACCGGTGTCAATGCCGTCCATCCCTCCTTTGTTATCTACAACCCCGGAGTGTAGAACCGTCCGTGCATGAGTGCCTATCCCCCACCAGTATCGTGAATGGCTTCGAGAAGTTGCTACGATCATACACCATCCTCCAAACGGAGGTCACTCCTGTCGATTGCACTCTATTTTCAGGATCTCCGTGTGTTATCTTCATGCCAGGAACTTCTTCGAAGGCGGCTAACGGCAGATCTTGAGGTGACACCTCGAACCAAGGAAACTTGATCCAAATCTTGTTCTATGACAAGCGTCTCACTCGCTTCCTTGCTGTTTCTAGTCTGTTTCTTTGAATTTACGTAGATAGGAAGGAGAGCAACAATCGCCGATAGCTGGATCTAGAGTTTCATTGCTTGCAGGGTAAGAGTTGACGAAGATCGGGGCAAGGCTCATCTCGCTTCCACTATCCATATCTTGGACCCTGAGCTAGCCATTATCTTATCAAGGATGTTCAAATTTGGACGTTGTAGGGTAGAAGTCGATATTTTTCGAGAACTCGTTATGATTGACTGTACTGATCCAAATGTTAGCTGTAGTTTATGGTGTTTTTGACACAGGTAAAGCTTATCTTTGAAATCCAATGCATTTTGGAGAGCATCCCGTTCACAAAACTACTTGCGCAGTGATTTTTAGGTGTTAAAAATGGGAGTAAAAATGAGTTTGAGCGAAGCACAGGAGGATGCAGGTATATACAACGAGTTGCAGGTCACGTCTATGAGAAACTATTGGCTCAAAACAACACAATACTTCTTTCTTGTCTCACAACATACGACTCTGAGTACTCTGTCGTACGATCTTTCTATTCATTACGTCTTGTGAGACGCGAGAATTGCCAACTTTGCCAAGATTTATGCATTGATGATGAAAACTTTCCGACCAGAACAAGTCACTATCCAGAGAACACCTCGCAGATTGAACCATTTTGATGTCACTTGGAGATAGAGAACGAACGATTCTGAGTACAAAGTTATAGAAAATCGTACGAAGTCATACGATCTCATATGTGTTGCTTCTGCTTTGTTGAAGGCCCGTGACCAGCTGTTTGTGTATTAAAACTAAGCTTGCCGTTTGCAATTGTGAAGCCTGAGATAGCCAATTTTACACAACAATTTCATTTCCGATAGCAAACTCTTACCGAAATTCACATCCCTTGTCGAAAAGAAACTTGAATAAACCTGGAGAACAATATCGAGCGAAAAATCGTCAAAGAGTCTGGGGATCCCTCGACTCCCCGTGGGGAGAATTGTCCGGCGACCCCATACACGAGCCATCGGTTGATCTTACCATGAGATATTTCCCGTGATGGAGTTTTTGAATCCATTAATTTTTGGGGTCGGTCCAGACCTAGATATTGGTTAGACCATGACTAAACCTAACGGCTTGGCCTTGACCCCGGACTCGCCGGCACAGACCAACCATATCCCACGCTTAAAGATATCAAGTCTCGCCTAAACTTGCTTCTCCAACAATAATCCCTCTACGGTTCTAACTGCTGCACTGACTAGTCGGCGACCTCTTATCGATGTTTTACGGTCAAGTATCAGCAATTACAATCAAGGCGACTCCGCTGTCTCCATTTTCATATCGATCGTTGCACCGATGGCATGAAGTTGTTACGAAATCGTTGTGTCCGTATGACCATGCAAATGGTCATTGCTCCAGGGATTGAATTCAATCAGCGACATTGCAATTATTGGAGACATCAACATTTCGTCAGCCCCGATCATGTGCTCGGCTGCACTTACACCGAATTCACTTTCAGCCCTGCGCTTATTGAGCTGAGCTTCTGGAAAAATGTCAAGATAAACTCATAGAGCAAGTTGAACCGAACTGTTCCAAAATTAACAAGCTCGTAACTCCGATAAGGAATTATCGGCTTCTAGAAATTCATGATCTTCAAGGCGAAATCCTTCCGTTGTCTTTCTCATCCAAGTTGCAACGTCCGTCTGCAGGTCCGGAACGGTCCAACTGCAACATGATCCAAGACACGGAGGTGGTTGACGTGGGGGATCACGGCGGTAGACAGTGGCGTAGGAACACGACCCCTAATCGAGAATCGTAGTAGAATCTTAGACTAGAGGCCGTCATCTATGACTCTTGGAGGGTCTAATTGAGGCCGGACATGGCTTGTTCAGAGGGGTGTAATATTGCTAGCCGGGCCCCAAAGATAGCACGTCCGATCATGTGACCGGTTATCAACACCGGAGTAGATGGCCACCTGATTGCAGCAACAACTCAGTCTATCGAAGATGAGACGGTGATGGGTGTTGGGTATCAGGTGGCAAGGGGGTGGTTGTGAATTGGCGATAGAGTATGGACACGCCCTGGCTACTATTAGCTTCAGATGGCACCAGATGCACCAGATGCAAAGAAGTATTTAGAAGACGTCTAGTTCCAACCTCAAACAGAAATTATCATCACCATCAAACACTACTCTACCAAGCAAACAAACAAACAAGAGTTTTATATATAAGACTTCAAGTCTCCAACTCTCTACTACACTTCTATCTCTTATCTTCATCAAGATATCCAACCACCTCTCCTCCTCTTCTCTCTTACACACAAACACATTTACAATGGCCCAGTCATTCTTGCAAAGATACTTCGGCATTGGTGGCTCTCCTGCCCCTGCCTGCCCTACCACCACTGAGAAGAGCGCCGTTCGTGCCCTTCCCGCTTCATGGTACACTTCAGTTGAGATGTACGAGCTTGAGAAGCGCGCCATCTTCTCCAAGAAGTGGCTCCTCACTACTCACCAGGCCCGCGTCCCCAACAACGGTGACTGGCTCAAGTATGAGATGGCCAACTTTGAGTTTGTCATTGCCCGCGATGAGAACGGTCAGATCAACGCTTTCCACAACATCACCCGCTTCGGTGCTTTCCCCATTGTCGCTCCTGAGCAGGGTGATCACGGTGATGCTTCCACTGGCTTTGACCAGCACCAGAACGGTCTTCTCCCCATCCACGTCAAGGTTGATGCCCGCGGCTTTGTCTGGATCAACATGGACGGTGCTAAGACCCCTGAGGTCGCCTGGGAGGATGACTTTGACAACCTTGACACCCATGAGCGCTTCTCTTACTACAACTTTGACGACTACAACTTCGACCACGTCTGGGAGATGGAGGGTGACTACAACTGGAAGATCCTTGCCGACAACTACAACGAGTGCTACCACTGCAAGGTCGCTCACCCTGATATCCCCACCATTGCCGACCTCAACTCTTACTGGGTCGAGACACAGAAGTCTTACATCCAGCACTTCGGTGCTCAGCGACAGGACCAGATTGACCGTGGATTCCGCATTGCTGTCACATACTACCTCCCCAATGCCTCCACCAACATCTCTCCTCACTTCTTCATGATCCAGCGCTTCGTTCCTCACAGCCCCAGCCGCTCTACCATGCGCTACGAGTTTTTCCGCAACAAGAACTCCAGCGACGAGGACTTCAACCTCATCACTGAGCTCTACAAGCGTGTCATGTCTGAGGACAAGTACCTCTGCGCCAACGCCCAGAAGAATGTCAACGCCGGTGTCTTCATCAACGGTGAGATGCACCCCGAGATGGAGCAGGGTCCTCTCTTCTTCCAGCAGAACATTCGAGAGCAGCTCCAGAACCACCACAAGAAGGAGCAAGAGCTTGGCCGCGAGATCTGGCCCGCTCAGCAGGAGGCTCCCGCTACTGCCATCAACCCCAAGGTCACAGGCGAGCTCAACTACTCATCAGGTGTTGACTACAAGCCCTCAAAGAAGGCAATTGTTGTTTAAATTTGGCATATTTGGCATATGATTATGACAAGATTTCATTGGGAGGATTCTACAAGATAAAAGCGAGTTTTGTGTTTTTTAAGATTGCATTTGATTTACGAAAGATTATGACCTGGCAGATGCTTAATTAGTTTTACTATGCATACTGCATTATCTCTAAGATAGAAATTGAGAACCTTTATTTAGAACCTTATGATTTGTTTCTCTCGTGATGTCTTTGAACAAGCGGTGAGTTCTGGGTCAAGATAAGAAGCTTCACCAAGTGCAAGTGATAAGCTTCACTTCACCTTTGTGATGGTGTGAGGCTGAAAACGGACATGAATACCGTGTAAGCCGGCATCCGATCGACAAAGGCCGTCCTACACACCCCGGACAAGAAAGTCCTTGGCCAACTCGGCAGCGATATGACCGAAAGCTTAAATCGAGACTGTCTCAGCTCACAATTGGAGACATAGATAACCCCTCACCGTCACTGATAGACCAATCAGTCTACACCCTTTTTCTTGTACTGGGTGAACACCCGTCTCTCTTCGTGTTGGAATTCAGTGTGTAGCGCTAGCAATGCAGGACTTGTTGGGATGTTGCCCCTCGAAGAAGCTGCTGTGCTGTTTTGTGCCTGATTACCGTGAATTGGGTGGTACTGAGATAGGAGGATAGGACACCACTAGCCAAGCCAACCTCTAGCTCTCTGCCAACAAAGAATGCGCTGGTAATTGCTACGTCGTTTCTCAGCCTTTCCACGTCACCAATTTGTGTCAATTGGTCGGTAAGTTTCGAGTTATTGAACTTTTCGCCCGCCATATCCGTCTATCTTGGGCCTCGTTATAATCGATGAAGGATTTTACCGCATCAGATCATTAGCCACAAACCTGACGATCGAGGTCAGTGCCCTTGATCCAAGACGCCGGACATCGGCATGCGTAATCGTATTTGATACAGTGAGCTAGGGCGGAAATTACTTCGGCCTCCTTCATTTTCAACACAATTGATGATACTGGTGCCTGCATCCTAATTTAGTCACAAGATCAACTTCCCGATTCTCCAGCAACAGAAACAACACAAAGGGATGTTTGATCTGTCAACGTTCTGGGGCTTGCCCTCGTGGCATGGTATTCTGAGTTATCGTCGCAGCTATCTTCAGAAGCATCGTCCAGTCCAACTTAGTGTCTTCCTTGAAGTTGAATAAAGCCATGAAAAGTTCATACACCCACCAATTTGACGATTCCATCTTCCCTTACTACAGAACTTAAAAGGACGGTGAACCGGGGGCCGGGGCCGATCTACATAGGTTGCGTAGATCACAAGGGCACGAGGCCACATGACGGCCGCCACGATAGCTTCGTTGGAGTTTCTCCAATTCCATGCAATTTCAAAGAGAGTTCAATGAGGGACAGTCGTAGGGGTCGAGGGAGGTACTAGAAAGCAACGAGCTTTGCCCAGGACAGAAGTCCATACAAAATGCATTAATTCTTGGGAAGGCTCATCTGGCCATTAAGACATTGTTGCACAAGGGTATATGTACCTTATGAATATTTTAATCAGTGGCCTAGGATACTTTATCGTAGAAAAACCATTGGAAAAGTCCGAGTTTACCATTGACTGCCTGGACATGTTCGTAGAAAGCACAATTGGCTTGGGTAACCTTCGTCAGCACCCTGGCCAATTGCAAGGTTGAGGATGCTCACTAACCATATTCTGATCATATCGGAATCCTCGGTTGTAGTTTTGGTTCAACTGAAATGGGAGGAACATATGCGGCGAGCTCTCAGTTATCTTCTCACAGACTTTGGCAAAAGCAACATGACCATATGGAGGACCCCAAATAGCACCTTTGGGAACAGAATTCTTGAATTGTATATGATGATTTGTCTTTTGTTATATGCCATACCATTTATTTCCTTTGTTCCAATCGGAAAGCTTCCTGGCTCACGACAACGCCTGCTGTAAGTTTTTGATTCGTCGCTATCAACCTGTCAACTCGAGGTCTGGCAGGAGGAGCATAAAACTCATCACTCGTTCAATATCAAGACAAAGCTAGATAGCTTGTGATGTATGGGTTGTATCTAGAACCGTATAAACATATTTTACTGTTCACTCTACATGTATGAGTGAAGTTTAGGCCATTCTTCTTTCCTCGCAAAGACTACACTATTGCCAAGACCGAGCCATGCACATTTGGGAATAAACAGGTATGTTTGGGTCCGTCGCCCTATCTTGCTTATACAAATATCAACTGCCAATACTCTTGATTTCCGTCAGCGAAGCATTGGCTAGAATGAGAGAATCTCAAGTCCATTTGAGAACAACCGTGACCAGATCTCTTTAAAGTTCTACTCCTTAGTTTCTGTGTGTTTCTCCGATACAATAAACTTGCAGTGCTCCAAGTACAATGAATAAGGGAATGTCACATTCTATAAGCACAAGCTACGGTCCAGTATGGGAAATCCTGATGCTCTAACATACTTTGAATAGCTTCCATAATCAGTTACTTGGGCTATTTGGAGTGATCGTGTCTCGGTTTGCAGCTCGCAAGGTATGCAACAAACCTCAATAAACCGTGGAATTCGATGTCGTGTGAGTAGTCCCGGAACGACGATTGGTGATAACAACGGCATTGGCTGAAGAGGTAATTGTTTTGAGAACGTAGGTACTCAAACGTGATTCGTCGGCAGTTTGTTTGCTTACTCTTGGCCATCAACCACGTAACTGGGATGTTTATTCCCGCCGCGTTGTTTTGACAGCTGAATCACGGACACTATCTATTATAATAATCTTCCAGATATCGAAGTTACTATAAACAAACTGATAAGATGTTTACAAATATAGAAACGCGTTTCGGCCCTTCTGAAATGTGGCGTTTGGCTGGGCAACATCGGAAATTGGCTTCATTTCCCCCGGCTGAGCATCCTGGTCGATATCGAGATGCCATTACCAACAACTGCAGAATCTGACGTGCTTTGCCGAGTAGCATTGCGCATGGACGCGTAATTAACTCAACACGATCCCGGATTCCATCGTACGACTCCAGATTATCCCTCAAAATAGATGTTGACTGTTGATCCCAGATCTTCAATGACATATGACAACAAGTCATCAACTTTCGTTCCCATGAGTTCCTCTACGCCATTGGCATTTTTTATTCATATTTAAATCATTTATTACTGGAGATCATATCATCAGATGCCTCAAAACATTCGACGTGTCGCTGTTATTGGCGCTGGTCCAGCTGGCGCCATCGCGACTGATGCTCTTGTCAAAGAGGGATTTTTCGATACCATCCGTGTCTTTGAGCGTAGATCCTGCGTAGGAGGGACATGGTAAGAGATATCCATATCATAAGAACTCGAGACTCATGTACTCGTAGGATATGTACATCAGATCTACCAACAGGAATTCCCTCACTGGAAAAGGTTGTTGCCGGAGATGCCGACAATGCCGTCCCGATTCCAGAGAGTTTGCCTGCCAAAACACCAATCTCAGATGCGATAAACAGTCATCAGTATCGATTCTCAGATACAGCTGTCCATGAGAATCTTCATAGCAACATCACGCCTGAAGTCATGAGTTTCACCCAGGAGCCTTTCCCAAACAAACTCTCGCAAAGAACTCTGGAAGAATATGGACCAGGTGCTTTCTTTCGACATCACTCCACCATCTGTGAATGGGTCAAGGGAATTTTCACTCGTGGTGGAAATGACAAGTTGCTTGAACTCGAGACTACAGTTGAGCGTGTTGAAAAAGAAAATGGCGAATGGATCATCACTCTCCGGAAGGTACTTGATGGTCAAAACTACTGGTGGCAAGAGACGTTTGATGCTGTAGTTGTGGCATCCGGCCATTACAACGTGCCATGGTTTCCAGAAGTCGATGGATTGTTGGAGTTCGATAAGGCGTTCCCAGGAGCTATTCAGCATAGTAAACACTTCCGAGAAGCATCCAAGTACAAAGGAAAGGTAACGATGGCCCTAGAGGCAGTGAATTCAACCATGCTAATACCTAACAGCGAGTTATTGTTGTAGGAGCTTCAGTCTCCTCAGCCGAGATCATTCATGAAATCCTTGATGTTGCAGACGGTCAAGTTTACGCTTCCATAAGAGGTGAACCCATTCCTTCTCATGGATGGGTTCCTTTCCAGCATCCCAAGATCACTGTCAAACCAGCCATCCAACACCTTGATCCGGTGACTCGGCGTATACACTTCACTGATGGCTCGTATCTCGATGATATAGATCACATCATCTACGGAACTGGCTACTCATTCAGCTTTCCATTCATTCCACTTGTCCAGGAGCGTGTCAAGGCTGCTTGCCGTCGCCTTCCCGGGGTTTATCAGCATACATGGAACATTGAAGATCCAACCTTAACCTTTGTTGGCATGGTAAGTTTCGTTCTCACCTTGTAATTTCACTCAAGCTGAATATTGTAGGTTGGGGGAGGTTTCACCTTCCGGGCATATGAATGGCAAAGTGTAGCCATCGCCCGTTTCCTTGCTGGTCGTGCCAAACCTCTGCCGTCCGTCCCTGAGCAACTTGAATGGGAACGACAACGTGTAAGTGAGAAGGGAGGAGGCAAGGCGTACTACTCTATTGGCCCCGATTACAAAGCCTTCTTCGACCTTCTCAGAGATTTCGCCGGAGAGCCAGCTGAAGGCACTTCTGGACGGTCGTTGCCAGAGTTCGATCCGCAGTGGATGGTTATCTGGAGTGAGATGGGAGCACCGAAGATGAATAATTGGAGGCGAAAGAGAAGGGAAGCAGAAGAGAAACAGGCTTTCAGGGCTAAGTTGTAGGCGGGCATGATTTGACGAATTTGGGAAAGGATAGGTTTGCCTTGGCTTCTGCGGGATGGGTGGTAACTTGTGATCAAAACGGTATTTATAGACAGGCTGGAAAATCTGCTCAGGAACAGTAATGCTAGTAGCTAATAACAAGACTTCATGTTCGAAGCTCAACTACTTGTTGGAAGTTAAACGTCGGAAGTCGAGCTGTTTCTACAGGTCTCCGTGTCAGATACATCTTCAAGCTCAATGGTATGCAACGTTCACCAATGCGTAAATAAGAGTCAAGACATAAGTGTACAATATGGATTAGATTACGAACCCAAAAAACAATCTACCTATGTTTTGCAACGCCGATATGTAATTAATAGTCGTTGCATGCCGAATATTAACTCAAAACAATCCCTAACCCACCATCCAGAAGATCGAAAAAAGATAAACCCAACGGCGCACCGAATTTTCTCCTGTAAGCCCATGTAGTTCGTTAAGACATTTCATCCATTTATCGCCTCGCAATGCAGCACATGATACCGGTTCGTCCAATGAACCAGAGGAAGCCGACGAAGCGGACAAGAGACAGCACAGCTGTCGAGTACAGAAGGAAGCGGAAATAATATGGTGTGCGGACGTCTGCAGCTTTCTGTGGGGGATACTGTTAGCAATGTAAAGTGAATAAGGGTGAGATTTAATGAGACTTACCGAGACGCCGAGAGTGATAAAGTCGTCTGTTGTGACGAAGACGATGAGAACAATGTTGCAAAGCAGCCAGAGAATGACAAGACCAGTTCGGAAGGACTTGTACGAATCTTCGACATCCTTCTTCTCAGGCTTCTCTTCGTTCATTTCGCTCATGGGTGCGAGAGCTCGCCAGACGACCTTTTCGAACTTGCTGTCGATATCCTCTTGTTCCTGTTCAATTTCTTCAATCATAGCTTCCTTGCCCTTTTCATCCTTCACGATAGTGGCTGAAGGCAGAGCTTCGGCGCTGTCGGAACCCTTTGTTCCCCAAGAGACATCGTGCCAGTTGTTGAAGGCGTAGACCATCAGAATGTTGATGTAGGTGGACATGAGGACGAGATACTGAGGGAACGAGTGGAACATGTGCCAAGGATCGAGGTAGATGAAAGACGCGATGTAGTTGAGACCGTAGATGGTGATGAGGGCGATGATGATAAGACCCGCGACACCCGTCCCGCCTCCGAAGAAACTTTCATAGAATGCATGCCCAGACGCGAACGAGATCTGTTCCTCAATGGGTGTACCAGTGAAGGCTCGGTACACGAGATAACCGGTCAAGACGAGGAGATACAGCTGGATAAGACCAAAGACCATGAAAGAGAGGACGTAGGTGTACTGCGCTCCCTTGGGTCTGTTTCCAAGAGCCAGGACGAATTGCAGGACGAGGAAGGCGATGTAGATGTACTTGATGAGGACGTTGACAATCGGCGAAGCTGTATCACCAAACGGCCATCCATGGTATTCCGAGAGAACATTGGGCGTTCCGACAAGCTTCATGATGATGGTGGTGGTGAGGTAGAAAGCCGCGAGCGAGAACCAAGAGAACAGCACATTGAGCAAGTTGTACACGAACTGGATGTGCAGGAAGAAGAGTCGAACGATGTTGTGGCCAGAGCCATACATTCGGCCGAAATGCATGAGGGAATAGAGAGACATGGCGAATGATCCGTTGAGCCATCGACGTCGCTGGCCGATAAACTCAGCGGCGCCTTCAGGGACATCGGTCTCGCCCTTGGACGCCTTGATGTAGCTGAGATGCCACTTTTGACTGGCCTTTGCGACTAACTCGAAGCAGAGAATTCGATCCTCGGCCAAGAACATGTTCTTCTTGAAGATGTTCATGCCGTCGATACCCTTCTTTCCTAGTGACTTGGAGAGCGTGTGGTCACCGTGAAAGTATTGCTCCAATGGTCTACCCATGATAGCGCGGAAGCGATACGCTGAGAAAGCACCAGGTAAGACACTAACATATCCAAAGGCACTTTCAAGCGGCTTATCGAGCACGTTAGAGATCTTGTACTCAAAGTTCTGCACGGCGACAAGCGGATTGAGAAGCATCTTTCCTCCCTTGCCTAACATAACGTGAATCTCTCCACAGGCGCCGCCGAGATCACGATCGTTGTAGAAGCCTTCCCAGAGGGACAGCAGGGCGCGCGGGCCAGGTTTCGTTCCGGCGTCAATGAGGATGGCAACCTCTGGGTTAAGAATGCGGCCAAAGGCATTGAAAAGCCAGCGATGCGAATTGATCTTCTTGCTGTTCTTCTGCTTGAGACAGAAGATGAACTGGACGGGGGGGAGATTGCGGTGCGGCTTGTCTGGGTCGGGACGGACGAGCTGCTGATCAGGCGTAACGGAGATTTGACTGGTGTACTCGAAAATATGGGCGACAGTTTCCTTGCCGTTGACATCCTTTTTGAGAACGCCATCCTGATAGATACCAACAGTTGCGAGAACGTCAAAAACGTTCTTGTCGACCTTGTCGATACCATCAAAGACAAGACACACGACAATCTTCTGCCACGCGGGACCTCCCTTGTTCCAGAACTTGGAGCGCTTGAGGTTCACAATGTCCCGAATGTTCTGCATTGTTCCGTGGAGGGTACGCGCAAGTAGCACCTTGTCCTCGTTGTAATAGGTGATAGCGATGAGGAGTTCTGTGTGACGGTTGTACATCTTTGGTCGGAGGTTAAAGCCGTTGCGCAGGGTGAAGTCGTTGGGGTCGCATGTGGCAGCTGTGTAGCGCATCTTTGTGAATTCTTCTTCCATGCTGCCTGGGCCGTTGCGGTATCGCGGCTCGACGGCGTTCTTGACGGCGCTGGGGACGGGGTAGTCGATGCTGAGGACGGAGCCTTGAACGAGCTTGACTTTACGGGTCTTTGAGCGGCCGAGACCACCTACACCAGCCTGCTGCTGCTGTCGCATCATCCAGCTCTCGTCAACGTCGAATTCATTATATGCTGAGTCGGGTCGGCCGTGGACGAAGTCTGGAACGGAGAGATTCTCGCCATTTTGACCCCATTCTTGCATCGTGGGGGCGCGATGCATGACGGAGAGACGGGACTCAGCTAGGCGTGAAGCTTCAACATCGTACTCAGGCTCTGGGTATTCGTAGCCTGGAGAGCCAGGCATGCGACCCGCAGGGTCGGCGGGATAATGGCCAAAAGTACCAGGTCCATAGCTATTGTGACCAAAGCTGTGGCCATCGAAGCTATTGTGGCTGCCCTGATATGAGCTATGTAAAAGATCGCGGCTCGACTCGTTCTGCTCGGGTACGGGACGTTGGGCGCCGATGGGAGGGGGAGGAGACAAATCGTATTCTGGTTCGTAGGGGTTGCTCAATCCACTAACTCCGCTCACGGGAGATCTGTTTGCGGTGTTTGCAACATCGTCTGATTCGTGAAAGTGGTACTGCAGTAATAAAAAAAAGAAGATCAGATGGTTGTACTAAGTGAGTCGCTGTAGCTCGCTAACTTACAGCTTGTCCAGCGGGTAAATCTTGCATCTCGCGTGGCGCATCATAGTTTGGGCCGTTAGCTTGGCCTTGCTGGTTAAAGACCATGTTTGCTGCCCGCAGTCTAGAAAATCCAAAATTGATCAAGCGAGCGAGAGATCAATGCGACAGTATCGTATCGTAGGTATTCGTCCTCTTTTTTGTTACAAAAGTCCAGTTTTTTGGGTTGATGACATGCGATAAGATGTTATCGGAACTGCCGGGCTGTGGGTGATGCAATGCGGCGCCAAAAATGGGAATTAAACGAGGGACGGTAAAAAAAGAAGATTAAAACAGAGTCAAAAAATGGAAGAACCCGTCTCTGATTAGGATACGATGTCAACTTGGTTTTTTACTGAAACGAGAGGACAACAACTTCTTGTGATGGAGAAGAAGAAAAGAGGGAGAAATGGAAATCAGGTGAAAAATTGGGCAGCTCTCTTTGCAGTGCAGTAGCAGTGGCAGTAGCAGTGCGTGTCCTACTGATCGATCAGGTCAGGTACAGACAGACAGTCCCATATTGTACAGTATTTTGAAGCTCTGAACAGCTAACCAGACAGTACAACACAGTGCATCCTTGTTTAGTTAAAGATCGGCCACGCAACTTGTTAGTGTCTCCATATTATGCCAAGTTTAATAGACCTGGTTGGTGGGCTGTCTATGGATTGTGACGTAGACTCTTCTAATGTCAGCCAGAAAATCAGAGCAGGATCAGAGAAGGATGCTATTTTTGGTGCGTCACACACAAGCACAAGCCTCGTATACACGCAATTCTTGATGCGTGTACCCATTCTGCCATCTCATGAGTCTCTCTCTTTCGGGTTCGGATCATCCTCAATGAAAAAAAAGTCAGACTTTGATCGTGGCTGTATCCTCTGTGGGCCGTTTTACCAGATACACGCACACAAAAATTAAAAAAAACAAGGCGTTTAAATGTTTGGGCGTATGTGCCCGATGGTTCAGCTGGGACGTTACAAGTAGAAACATGGCCCGCCCCACCAATGCCCCGTCCAATGTTCCAGTTCCAGTACGATGGATGCAATGAAAATACAGTACAACACAGTATCATACCCCACAGGCGGGAAAGAAAAACACCTGTCTAGGATCATGGATGTCACTCGTATCTGAACATCTGCACTGTATCTCACAAGAATAGAGGTTAAAAAAATAAAATAAAAATAACCCCGAATATTGGGGCGATATCCATTTATTGTGCCGGGTAGATAGAGTATTAACGTTACTCCGAGATGTCCTGTTCTTCAAGATATCCATCATCCACATCGACTGACCATCGCCAATTTTGCTATAGCCTCCCCCTGTCAACTTTTTTTTAGTGTGACGCCATCATTTTCCTGTTTTTTCCCCTGCATTTTGCATCCATCTACCCTGCATACACATACATAGCATTAAGAATGAACCAAAAGGAGAAGAGATATCACAAGAAACAGGAAAACATTACAATGCGAATGTAACTGTTTGGGGTCTCTTGACTTTGGTCAAATGCCCCCAAACATCATCTGCCATATCATGACGCCATATCGGCATTTCGGCTCTGTGTTAACTTTTTTTAGGCGATGCCGCAGTCTGCAGACAAAAAATGAGTGAGAGAAGAGAGAAAATAGCGCACTTGTAGAAATAACAACGCCCACCTCAGCTGAGAACATCGGTTTCTCTGTTTCACTATCATCTTTACTGTGTGTAGGTAGGTAGGTCCACGACTGTCCTTGTTAATATCGCACCATGCACGATTCACCCTCGCATTGCTCATTTCAGACGCAGAGGCCATGTCAGCCTTGCTGATTGCTGATCAACACTCTACAAAATTCCACTAGAGACTCACTAGCATAGGCGATGCTAGGCGATGAATCCACTGGTGAGAGCTAAAAGATCGCGCGACATTTAACGGCCAGACAGACTGTGATTCTCGGATTTGCTCCGGACATTAATTGATTGATATTTACTGTATTGCTACTTACCTAATCACGCGTAATGCCATTGTCGTGACGCGTGGCATTTTCAAGACCCATCCATCATTGGGATGAATTCATGGGCCACGTTGTTCGGAATTATGCTTGAAAAGATACGTGCTCGCATATTCGTATTTATTTATGAAGTAAACTCGCCGACGTCTAATAACTCGTTGATCTTCATTTCTGGACCGACAAGGCACCTGTTAAGGCCGTGATTGCAGTTGATGGATCATGAAGTTATCGCCAACCATAAAGGTACGCGACCAAGGGCACAGCAGACTTCATTCATTTGAACACACCCAGCAGACACTGCCCACATACTTTTACCACTGATACATGGCTCTATCCTATCGCGAGAACATTTTTAAATCGCGTTTTACCATCAGGAATATCGCAGACATTGGGAGCGACACCTGCGTCTTTTGTCCCCAGCCAACGCCATTGAACAAAACGCCCTTCCAGAACAGCACCCTCAAATAAACCCGCAAAAGATCGTAGACTCAGTAAAAGTTTTTTCTAAAAAAAATTCGTGACGCTCAAATCATTCATCCTTCTCATTGCACGCCTTTTTAAACTCCTTCAATATCGCCTGTAGCTAGTCAGTAAAGCTCACATGCAACATCAGTCCCACTTACATCAAAATCTTGATCCGCCATCGACATGAACGCCGGCGACCTGTCCAACCTCAACTTCGCAACACGCGGGCTCTTGATGCCAAACGCAATTCTCGCCAGAAACCGCGCATCATCTCGAGCATCTGTTGATTCCAGGACCTTGGTGATCGCGGCTTTGTCAACCTTCTTGGGTGACGCGGGCGGTAGCTGTACAGGTGCACCTTTGAGACAAAACGTGCAGTGTCCACACTTCTCCTTATTCTCTGGAAGACCCATGCCAAAATGCTGTGCAATGGCAAGACCAAAACACTCCGAGGCTGTGACGAGATTGATGACATCTTTGAGCCTATCCAGAGCCTGCCCCTCGCGCTTCTTAAGGTCTTCGTAAAGTTGGTCTGTCAGCTGGTCGATCGCAGTATCTGTCTTTGGTAGTTTTCCCATGACTTTGTATTTTTGCTCTACACCGCCAACGGTGAGAATGATGGCACCATTGTTGTTGAGATCATTGAGGAGGTTGACCAAATCGTTGCGCCGCAAACCCTCGAGTTTTGCAACATCTGTCGGATTGATAGAGTGATATTTCTTCGCTTTCTTGGCGTGTTGTAAGATTGCTTTGCTCTCTCGCGTGCCCATGCTCTGAAGACGAGGAAAGTACCGTGGCGTTGCTTCGAACTTGTAAGAGCTGTACTCTGGGGTTGTGGCGCGGATGAGATTGAACCTCAACTCGAGCGCTGCATAAATCACACTCAGAGGGCTGACGCGAATGTCGAACTCTGATGACTGCCCGTAGTGACTGACTTTGAAGGTCTCGCCTACAGGTAGATTGACAACGTCGCCATTGAAGATCTGTTTGAGAAGGTTCCGCAGCGAGTTGCGAGAGGGTAAATCTCCGCGTGCAAAGTTCTCACGAATCCAAAAGTCTTCGCGGCACAGGTAGAGCATACAGTAACTCTGCTTACCGTCACGGCCGGCGCGGCCAACTTGCTGACAGTACTCCTCCACGGTACTCGGGATATCCCAATGGATGATGTTGCGGATATCTACAGCTGTTAGACAAGGACTCGCCAGAACTATGGACTGACTTACCTGGCTTGTCAATACCCATGCCAAATGCAATCGTTGCAACTACCTAGACCGTAATCAGCGCCCATCAACAAAAGATCCAACTGAACTTACTATCTTGATACCTGAACTCATGAACTTATCTTGAATGAGCTTCTTTTCCTCGACTTTCATGCCGGCGTGGAAGTGCTCGGCTTGAAATCCCTTCTGAGTGAGATGCTCTGCCAGCTCCTCAGCTTGCTGCGTCAAGTATCAGCGCCTGAGAACAACAAGGGCAGGGTTGAGCAACCTTTTGAAGAGTAGCGTATATAAGCGTTGAGCCAGGGTGTGTTTTTAGAAACTTGTACAGCAGCTCATACTTGTCCTTCTTGACCTTTACGGCCTCGGCTTCTAGGCGAAGACTGAAGTGGTCAGTCAAGATCAGAGAAGGCCTTGTTGGAGCTTACTTGGGACGATATACGGATGTTCTGAAAACACCGTCTTGGGATATATCGAAAGCTTTGCAAATATCGTTGATGACGGGTGGTGTAGCCGTGGCTGTCAGGCAGATAACACGCTCAGCCTTGATCTCCTGGACGAATCGTGCAACTACTTCAAGTCAGCATACTTGAGAAATGCAAACAGCGCTTTGGACGAAAACCTTTCAGATAGTCGGGGCGAAAGGAGTGTCCCCACTGGATGAAAATCAGCAAATTGCCCTTCACAAGGGGATGGAGAAACGAACCTCTGAGATGCAGTGCGCTTCATCCACGCCAATCATTCTCACTCCGCCCTTGACATGTTTCATCGTCTCAACAAAACCTTCATTGTTGAGACGTTCGGGAGCACAGTACAGCAAGCGAAGTTGACCCTCACGGAGATCCTTATTGATCTTCTGTATTTCATCCCAGGTCTTTGTCGAGTCCATGCAATCCGCTGCAATCCCCTTTCTCTTGAGCGTATCGACTTGGTCCTTCATCAAGGCAATAAGAGGTGAGACAACAATGGTGATACCGGAATCGTTGGCGTGTCTTTCATTGGTCTGGCTGTCCATTTCCGGAAAGGCGATGGCGGGAATCTGGTAGCAGAGTGACTTTCCAGCTCCGGTCGGAAAGACAACGAGGGCATTCTCGCCGCCGAGAAGTCTGGAGATTGCGGCTTCTTGCTCATGTCGAAAAGAACTGTAGCCAAACTTTTCTTTCAATAGCTTTCGTGCAAGCTCAATGCGTCGTGTCTCGCCATTGGAAGCGTTGCTTGTCGTGCTGACAGAGCCATGTCGTGCTTTCTTGACGGGACCCAAGTCTTGGGAAGCGTTCTCTTTCCCCCTTTTGTGATTCTTAGGGGCTCCGTCCATTACGCCCGCTGCTTCGAGTTCGTCGAAGATGAGATCATCTTCATCAACATCGTCGAAGAGAGCATCTCCGGAGTCGAAGTCTTCGTCTGAGAACACCATTTTGTATCAATCGTGACGAGGAAATGATGGATCCGTTGCTTGATTTGAGATTGAGCGTTGACTTCAAGGCGCAAGGAATAATCGATGTGCTCAATAAATGCGATATCAATTCTACAAATACGATGACGACAAGGGCTCCAGAGCTGCCTGCCTGTGGAGACGCGTGCCGAAAGTTACGCGAGACGCCAGATCACGTGCAAAAAGCGTACCCTCTGGAGGAGCTAGACAGAACCTAAAGACTAGGATTGGCTGATAAGCCACTAACTCTTATCTTAGAACAAGCATACTAATTCTGTTATGGTATCATCTCATATCATCTCCAGATCGCACTTCAATTTACTGGCGCAGATACCCTACATCAGCAGATATCTTTTTCTATTCTTAATTCTTTAACAATCCTTCGGAGCTGAAAACTATTTTTACATGTTACCGACCAAACTAATGAATTACAATTGAGAGCCAGATTGCGATAGAAAATCAAGTCCTTCCAAGAGATCGCGATCATAAAGTCGGCATGTTCTTTCCTGGGATGACCATCCTGACGGATGATATAATAAAGATATATTGAATTTTGATAGGAGCGCTAAATCGATATCAATTTGAAAGACTATCTGGTCGGCTGAGAATGTTTTTCGTGATACAACGACTGATGAGTCGAGATTATTACACAAACAATACATGAAGGTCCTGTTCCGGCACCAAGAGCAAACTCAACTGTTTACAGATACAAAAAGAGACCAGTTGCGAGGATCATAATAGCAGAGATACCATGGCTGATACTGGCAGCAGCAGCCTTCTCCTTCGCTTCTCCCTTCACATCATCCTTGTTTGCAAATTGTCGAATAAGAACAGCATCACCAACGCCAACAAATGTACCAATCATGAAGCAAATTCCCATGCACTTCTTGGTGATGGCGGCGGCCAGAGGGCTCACTTGGCAGATGGGAGAGAATTTCCAGAAAGCATAGAGGCCAAGAGTGCTGAGACCACTGCCAACGTTTCGCAGGCCGTATGCGTAAATGATGGATTTCTGGAAAGCTTCGGAGTGAGGTGAAGTAGCTTTTTCAGTGGCTGGGGGCTGAAGGCCGAAAG
Source organism: Fusarium anguioides (assembly GCA_012977745.1). Classification (NCBI taxonomy): domain Eukaryota; kingdom Fungi; phylum Ascomycota; class Sordariomycetes; order Hypocreales; family Nectriaceae; genus Fusarium; species Fusarium anguioides. The sequence continues at coordinate 58,132 of JAALXK010000167.1, read as the reverse complement.
TGCGGATGGCGTCGAAGGGAGAGACGAAGCTGTAGATTCCGACGCTGGTGCCCGTCAGCCCGAGGAAGATGGGAAGTGTCGAAGCGATAGTGTTGGGGATTTCCGAAGCCATTTTGAGTTATTAATTGACTGGAATTGATGTAATTGTGAGCTTCAATTGAGAGTTGGAATAGATCAGTTGTTCAAAGAATTTATTGAAGAGGACCGAGCATAAAAATAAATGACGTTGAGGAGAGTGACGCAACATGAGCTGATGTCTTGGCGATCAGCTCTCTAGATGCATATCCGGTAAATAATTAGCTTGAGCTTTAGTGGCCAGCTGTATTAAGCGATAGGGCCCGGGGGCATTTCAACAGCCGCTATTTTAGCTTTATCACAATGTCGCAGAGCAACATGGTTAAATGAATAACAACGAGGTCCGGATACGCGTATTATATCATCCATGGGAGTCTAAAAAGCTCGCCTAATCTTGGAAACCTGCTGAAAGCCCAAAGGTATTCCAAATTATGGGAGGACTGCAAATATTTTGCATGAGATCAAGCTTCAGTTAGCACAAAGGATGAAGCCAGTCGCCTTAGGTTTGCTTTTAGCGAGATGGCCTTTCTCCAACATCCTTGAAGTAACAAAACGCTCTCGATAGTAAGACGAAGCGCGAAATACCTAGATCCCGAAATGTCCCGAGGTGAAATTATTCACAGCAGAGTAGATTCATTCATCGCTTTTGTTGTATCTGACCCTTAAACTTCCGACCTTCCCAAGATCTTCAAATTCTATGTTTATAAGTTGTATGATAAACCAATGGCTAAAATCTCCAATGACGCGACATAGTTGTGCTATCTGTATTCGAGCTATGCGGCCGAGAGTTTCGTCTTCTTAGCTAGTATTAATCGAAGTCTATCAGTCTGTCCTCTGACAGTAAGTTGATGCTACGCTGGTAACAGGCTGTGTTGTAGGTCTTCTACGACAAGCTCTGGCAGTCTAGACTACGTCTTTCTGGGTACTCCCCGTGATTCTCAAATAAGGGCCTAGGTGGGCTGCCGAAAAGTCGGAAAATAACTTAGGTAATATTAGGGCCTAGACACTCAAAGATTAGACTATTTATGCTAACGATCTCTTGGTGTCCTGGCTGCCTGGTTGTCTTGTGACCCGCCTGGAGCCCCAAGGCTTGCGAGCTGCAGATTAGAAGCTCAGGCCAAGCTGAGAGACCCCTGGGCTGTCTAACTGTTTGTGTACTAAGATCTTCTTTGGATCTAAAGAAATCAACAGGGCTATTGAACAGAGCTAGCTGACTGAATGCGCCATCACATGTCACCAAACCGGCTGGTTGACAAGTAACGGACATATGAGACGGAGCCGTCGTTCGATGGGAAGTCAAGTGGCATGTCAACACGTGTCAGTTGCAACGGCAGTTGTTATAGACGTTTCAGAAGCCTTCTAACTTTAACATGTGCTGAATCTGTGCCTGTTTAATTCATTGATGTTCTGACTCTTCGCAAGTCCGGGAACAGGCACCATCTCAGATAAAAGCTGAGGCTATTATGACGTTCTAACTCTCTACGACCATAGGGTTGCATTCCGGCTCCACGTGCCTTATGATGTGTTTCTGGGAATAATAGATCATGGACTAGGATAAATCATGTGTTTAATGATCCTCAGGACAATGAACACCCGCATATCCAAGAACAATAGTCTCCCCTGGCGGGTGGCTTTCCGACCCATGCTGATTTGGAACAGAGTTCAGGTCACTTGGCTTGCAGCAAACAACCGACAGCCCTATATTTGCTTCTTCGTACCTGTCCCCGGTTTAAAGTTTTACTAGCTTGTTGCTCGCTGAACTGGGGTTTCAGGAGGTGCCCTTTCTGCCTGTGCGCTATAGTTTCTGGACGTCGAGTAGGATATAATGGCCTCATTGTTTCAAGCCACTGAAATGCATGTCGGATGACACTGATACCCTGCATAATATACAGAGATTTCAGCTAGAATCCGTCACCTAACCGGAAATAGAATGTCATGTCTCTAGTCCTTGTGCTGATCATCTTCTCCAATATCCGCCAATCACAAATTCTCTGGTGATTCACGTTTGTCAATTCTTACGTATCTGGAGATCTGACGGGGAATCCGGATCAATCCTAGCCCTTGTAATAGACTTATGAGATTACCGACGCCATTTGTATTCGGGGCTCGCGATGGTCCATGCAATGCTCGGCAAAGTCAATTATGTGGGGGACTCACCGGTGTCTTGGGACGTTACCTTCTATCTTGAGGCGTAGCGCTGTAGATCATCAAGCCATCGTTTGGTCTTGGCTCTCCCGTAGCGGTGACTATCTTCATCTACCGACATGCAGGGTTGGAACAACTAAGTGCTGTTGAAGATTTCCAGGCCAAAGCATTGAGCTAGTCGGTTTAGATTGGGCTTATGTATGGAGAATCAAGGATAATAACACCGGAGCATGGCTCCGGGCAGGAGAGGAACTCCCGTATATAGCATTGCCAGGCCGCCTTTCTTGTTCATATTGTTCTTCTCTGTCGGCAGTTCACCCACTATTGTACAATATGATCGATTTGGCATCTATCTACTATGGCTTGTTTCTTGGTGTCTTCATTTTTACCTTTGCAAAGGGCGTATCGCAAACGAGAGCCATTTGGAAACGTACTCACAGTCTTCACAATGCCTACCTGTACATGATCTGGACCGAGGCTCTTGTCAACTTTGTATTTGCTCTTATCACATTCCTTTACCTCAATGGTATCATTCCCAACAAGTGAGTAGTCCCGTCGGTTACCTTGACTCTAAGCCTCCTTACTAACCAACTTGATACAGCCTTGGCTTTCTCCTGGCCACCGTCATCCTATGGTCCATCCAAACACAGCTCCTCCCTCAGATCATCGCGAACCGAGTGTCATTAATCATGCTCAATCGACGTCGAGCGAGCCATCTAAAATGGGGTCTTGTAGGAAGCATTCTCTGCATCAACATCGCCGTCTGCTATATCTTCACGGTCGCACATCTCAATAGCGCTACACCTTCGCAAAAACATGTCAACATGATCTTCGAGAAGTTCGAGAAGTCATTCTTTCTTATCATAGATTTGGCACTCAACTTATACTTTTTATACTTGGTTCGCTACCGCTTGATTGCCGATGGGCTCAACAAATATTGGAGGCTCTTCAACTTCAACACTGGAATGGTGTTTATCTCGACATCGATGGATATCCTTCTACTTGGCTTCCTTAGCTTGCCAAACCCTTACCTGTAAGTTAAACGCTGTCCAGAATCAAGACACAAAGCTGATTCATTGAGTAGATATGTCCAATTCGCCCCTCTCGCATACATCATCAAGCTTTACATTGAGCTACTCATGGCCAACCTAATCTCCAAGGTCGTCAGAGGTAGCACTCACAGTCAGGGAGAGGGCTGGTACTCCAGCAGCCGAGACAAGTCCAACCCAACCAACTATGGACTTACCTCTCGCGTGGTTGTGAGCAGTGCTCCTCCTGTACCATCACGTGGGAACAACATGTTAAACAGGATAGGAAAAGACCAGGTAGTTGTTGAGAATACAAATGGATCACAGGTTCACTTGGCGACATTTCCAGAACCTCATGGTATCACAAAGACTGTTGAGACTACGGTAGTGGTTGGGGACGGGGACAGCGATCGGACCTTCAAGAATGGCGTCTAAAGCAACAAGGTGGCCAAGTATGTAATATGACAGAATGAAGTCTAGATAATGCAAATAAAGTCTCCATATAGCATGGGGTTACAGAGTTCATGGTGAAACGATCAGATGCGGCCCTTGTGGGCATTGCTTCAGCTTACCACTGAAACCGAGATCATATGAGTTGAGATACTTTATTATAATCTTCCCTAATGCTATACTAAGAAGATCTGTCTCCTATACATTCGCAATGGTCTTTCTTAAAAGGTCACTGGCAGATCAACGATTCCAACATCTCGGCGCAACGGAGTATAGTTGATCTTCTCCAGAGGTACAGCAATCTTGAGATCTGGGAACTTCCGATATAGTGTTGCTGGAGAAGTTTGATTAGAGATATCCTTGCATCATTATGTCTGTGGACGTACCAAATACAGTTGTCAGCTCAGTCTTGGAGAGATGCTCCGCAATGCATCGATGATCACCGAAGCCAAAGCCAAGAGGATCTTCAGCAGGCCACTTTCGATTCATGTTGAATTCATCAGGGTTCTCAAACACCTCCTCGTCCCTATTGGCTGACTGGTTGGAGGCAATAATGCCTTCGTTGGCGCGAATGAGCTAGATACCGTTAGTCGCTATCTCTGTGTACTTGACCATATGACTTAGGGCCCTACCTTGTCACCAATCATGACATCTTCCTTGGCAGTTCGCTTAATCGCAAGGGCGGATGCGGTATGGAAACGACAGAGCTCCTCAACAAACTGACCCGCGAGGGATGGGTCAGCCTTGAGCTGTGCCAGTTGATCGGGGTGCTGGGCCAGAGTCGCGACGCCCTAGCAGAAGTCAGTAATGAACCACAAAGAACCGAGAGTCAGGACCTACAAGTGCAATCATGCTCACCATGGTGGCATTTCCAGCAACAAGGAGCAAGAAGGCAATCTGGACAGCATCGGCCTTCTCAATGTTTCCAGGCTTGACCTGTTCAGTGCAAAGCTTGCTGATGAGATCATCCTTTGGCTCCTCAGTGCGCTGTTCAACAAGCTTGGCGAGGTAGTCGAGCAGTTCTCTATACATTGCTAGGATCGGAAACACTTGAGAGAGCGAGGATTGGACTTACTTGTTGGCAGCAGATGCTTCTCGAGCAGTGGAACTGCCGTTTGTGCGGATGGCATTTTGCTGAGTAAGATACTGGAGATCGTGGAAAGGTACTCCAAGGATTGTGTAGATGATCTGGAATTATGTGAGATGTGATCACTTATGACAGTCGTCTGACTCACATATGAAGGGACAGGAAGAGCGAACTCTTGGACAAGGTCAACTGGGCCATCGGCGCAACCCTTCTGTTTCATCGCTTCCAAAAGGTCATCGATCGTCTTTTGAATGTACGGCTGCAAGTTCTTGACAGCCTCTGGGGTAAAAATGGATTCCACCATGCTCCTTCGACACATTAGCCCTGTTCACCCGTAGTTACAAGGATGTTAATGTGCTTACCTCTGATGCATATGGTCTGGGGCATCCATATCCACAAATGTCGGCTTTGCCTTGGCAGCTTCTTTACCACCGGCACCAAGCTCGGGGAAACCCTGGCGAGTGCGGATCTTGAACAGGGTTAGTATCGATAGGCGTGCAGAAGACTATCAGATCATGTCATAGGTACCTTGGAGAGCTTGTCAGATGTAGCTACGAAGCAAACATCTTTGTGTTTGGTCACGAGCCAAGCAAGACTGCCATCGAAGAGCTTGACCTGGGAAACGGGGTTTGTAGCTCGAAGTTTAGCGAACTCAGCGGGTGGTTCTGGGCCAGAGGCACGCTCGAAGGGGAAGCTTGGTGCATCAGAAGCCATCTTGATGATCTTGTTGAAGTATTTGGATTGCTTTGTGTAAAATGTAGTAGTTCTTGAGCTGGATCAGTGAAGAACTGGTGATTAGAAGAGATATAAGCGAGCGATACCAAAGGTTTTATCTGATGGCAGAGGACCTCAGATGTGGAGTCTGGATTCAATAGCCCCGTATTCAGCCATAATCAATGAGATCACGAGGTGAAGTTGATTTCCAATCAAGTTACGATCTGTCCTGAGTTATGCTTGACTATGGCACATCCGCTACATGGGTGCATCTGAGCGGGCGTCGCGTATGTCGGGCAAGTCGGATCGGAAGCTAGGACTGCATGCATTGTTACAAATGGCGGCATTATTACTTGTCAGTGCGTCGTATATGCTGCCCTCCTTCGGGAGTAAACGGCTATGAAAAGTGGTGAGAACATATTAATCTATATAAATGGGAGCGTTTGGTATGTCTTTTACAATGAACCCTATGCCAAGCCAACTATGAGTGCTCAAGCATCAATGCAAGATTCTATTGTGCGGACTTCTATTATTTATCATGGTGTTTCTCGAATAAATGCGCTTAAAACAGGATCTGAGGTTCTCCAATGCTGGCTTGGCATTCCTTGGAGATGCTGATTCCCGCGGAGATACGAAAACCCAAGTCTTATATTATCCTGAGAAAATGATGATATGACCCCGGTCGTCCCATGATCTGTCAGCAAAAAAGCATTCCACTTCTTGAAACACCGGCCTAGATCTTGTAACCTTGTACAACACCTCATGATCCGACTCTTAGTCAAGCCACGTCATACCATAGTACTTCACATCACAGGTTCACCATTATAAGGAAGTTCACGGAGCCGTGAATTCTTATGCCTGAATTTCCCGATGATGTCTGTCAGGATACAGTCATCTTGCGCGAATAGTATGCCTGACGAGAACCCGAGTGTTAAGTTTGGGCCAGACTCCGAATACGATACCGACTTTCATTTCGACTTCTCGGCAAACATGACAAAAACACCGACGGTATAGACTTGAAAGGTATGAATCATCTCGCTTCAATACAGACACTAACAGTATCAAAAGAACATATCGAAAACCCCAAACGTGGATACGACAGAAACGCCAACTTCGAGTGGAGAGCAGCAAATGCTTCGTATTCGTTACACAAGGATGCTGGGCTAAACTAGCAGGCTAAGAAGAAGACGCAGTATGGAAAGTTTAGTCGGATTTTAAAAGTCTCAACACCTCACTACCACATCTAGACAAGATATGTGAGGATTTACTCGGCATAAATGAGTCCCAAAGGTTGAGAATCCTTCTCGGAGTTGACGGAACACTGTGAAGCTAGGGTTTCGATTTTCGAAGTGCCGAAAGTAACCTTCCTATGTTAGCCCACGCAAAGCTCTAGGCAATCTAGAGGTCGTGGAGGTTTTCCGACTGAACACCTTGTCGTCTAGAACTCTTTGGAAGATTGAGCATACCAGGCTGGTCAAGTGGCCTAGGCTCAAACTAACATAGTACTAACATTTACTCAGACTTATATCCCACTTGAAACGTAAAGCGGTAGTGCAAATCGATAGAATGCTGCTATTAGTCGAAGATAGGTAGTTAAGGTTCAAGGTACAGTTTTCATTTTGTATAATCTTGCTTTATAGGACTTATCTGGACTCGATGAGTAGAAATGTGACAAAACCAGAACGTAAAATGGATTATGAAGAGCTCAGTCAAGTAAACGAAAAAAAAACGAAATGCAATTTTAGATTTTTCAATACTAAAGCAACTTTAGGGCTTTCCAACAAATAGTTATGAGGCTGTTGAGTAGTGCAAGTGATAGATTCGGACTTCTTATCAAGATAAGATAACCTACTGAACAGAACCAACCAACCAGATAATGCGAGTTCTTGCGGCGATGTCTTAGAATAATTTCCGCTCAGTTTTGTATTCAACATTGATGACGATGATATTATACCAGGGATTGCCTTGGTGAACCAATAGCGACCTACGCCAACATTGGACTATCGGATGCTGTCCCACTCCAGCACTATAATGGAGACTCACAGGCCCTATCAGAGGCTACAAGTTAGCGACGATTACTTAGCTGTCAGGCGCTAACCGACTCAGATCGAGCTAGCAAAGAGGGACATGCCGTGCCTTGGCGTGCCAGCTGAACTGTTGCTGGGGAGCTAAGGTATCCAGATGATGACGTTGAGAGAGCGGGTCGACCCGAGGGTCCGATCTTCAACAATATTGTTTACGTTTCATCAGATATCTCTGTTGTTGGGTCTTGCATCTGCGGTACCAAAGACCTCCCAAGACGACAATGGAGTCGAAGAACCCTTACGCCTTTCCACTTACACCCCATCAGTATGCTCCAGCACAGGTACCTTCGCTGGCTGAGTGGAGGCAGTTATGGAATGTCTGGGACCTCGTTACTACCAAAATGATACCGCCTAATGCCCTAATGGAGCAACCAATTCCTTTGCGAAACCCACTGCTCTTCTACCTAGGTCATATTCCAACTTTGTCAGTCACCAAAAAAGCCATGCTAAGCTTGATCTGACACTCTACCCTAGCGAGGATATACATCTAACGCGGGCAACTAAGAGCAAGCCCACTGAACCACCATACTATCACCAGATCTTCGAGCGGGGCATCGATCCGGATGTCGATGATCCTTCCAAGTGTCATGATCATAGCGAGCTCCCGGATGTCTTCCCGTCTTTGGGAGACATTCTTCAGTATCGCGAGCGTGTGAAGCAGAGAATCATAGCACTCTATGATACTGAAAGGCCTTACTCAGACCGCTGTGTTGGACGTGCTCTCTGGATAGGCTTCGAGCATGAGGGTGAGTATAAGCTCCGCACCCAATAGTCTCGCTGCTAAGCCATTGTAGGGCTTCATGCTGAGACGTTTCTCTTCATGACCATTCAGAGTCCAAACATCCTCCCTCCTCCTGATCTATCTAGGCCCGACTTTGCGAAGCTCGCAAAAGATGCTGCTTCGCGACGACTTCAGAATCCGTGGATTAAGGTGCCTAAGCAGACTTTCACCATCGGATATCATGATCCAGAGAGAGATGATGGTCCCAACAGATTCTTCGCGTGGGACAATGAGCGCGAACCATACGAGGCTCAAGTTCCACAGATTGAGGCACAAGGCCGACCGGTGAGCAACGGCGAGTATGCCAAATATCTTGTGGACGTCAAGTATCCCCAGATACCAGCTACTTGGAGCAAGACGCGTGATGCTCGAGATGATGAAGGTTATACAACCTTTGTCACCCGACACAGCATCAAGACGGTATGGGGTCCAGTTCCTTTGACTCAGGCGCTGGACTGGCCAGTCATGGCGTCTTTCGATGAAGTTGAGAGATATGCTGCTTGGGCTGGCGCTCGATTACCAACTCTTCATGAATTGCGGAGTATCCATGAGGCGGTTGAGCGTCAACGTAAAGCTCCGGATAGTAAGATGAACAAGCAGTCCCATACCAACCCATCGGCCATATTCGTCGATCTGTCTGACACAAACTCTGGATTTCGCAACTTCCACCCGATGGGAATTACACACAAGGACTATCTCTGTGGATTGGGCGATACCGGAGGTGCAGCTGAGTGGACAAGGACTTTGTTCGCACCGCAGCCTGGTTTCAAACCAATGGATATTTACCCCGGATATAGTGGTGAGTTTTATGGAACATATGTGTTGCAAGTAGCATGTTCTAACCGATTGTTAGCGGATTTCATGGATGAGAAGCATTTAGCTATTGTTGGGGGTAGTTGGGCTTTGCATCCTCGCATCGCTGGCCGAAAGAGCTTGTAAGTTCGTGATCTTCTGGACTTGTGAACATACTAACAGTTTTAGCCTGAACTGGTGGCAGAAGAAATATCTCTGGCCTTGGGTAACGTTTCGTCTTGTACGAGATGTTGCATGAAAGAGTTCACCGCCGAGTTATTAGGCTTTTTGGTCTTACCGATCCTCATTGCCGACATCACCAAGACCTCGGTCAATGGCGAAATATGCGGTGGATTTGTGGGTTTTGACTAGTCCCGTGGTGACATCATACGAGCTTTGATTGAATTTTTAATGGATCTTTCGTGAGATCGGTTCTCGGATATAGACGTTTGCAGACTTGATCAAACATCCTATTGCTCAGCTAGTGCATTAGTGGAAACCTTGTGTCCGCTCTACCCGAGAGAATGGATGATGTTATTATTTATGTCTTACCAAGAGATCTAACCACTCAAGCGAGGTAATACTGCGGCGTATAAAAGCTTGGCCATATCTCACAATGTTAGACATCATTCAACAAACAACTTCTAAAAGACTTGCCTTGCCTATTCATCATGTCTCTGCCACGATATCAAACAAACACTCCCCTTCATCCAACCTTTGAGAAGGATATTCTCAACACACATCTCGTCTACGACTATGACGCCACAGACGCGGATGGGAACCCAGAAAAATGGCGCTATGAAATCTGGTTCTTCTCCAAGGATCGAGTCGTCTACGCCATCCATGGTGGCCCTATGGCCGGCCGCATCAACTACCAAACCGTAGCCTACCAATGCATTCGTCCAGGAGAACTCTGGCAGATCAACTGGCTTGAGGAAACAGGAACCATCGTTTCACTGGTTTTCGACATAACCAACAAAACTATCAGCGGTATGCTGGGATTTTCAAAGGGTCATTGGGAACATGCTGAGGATGCGCATGGTGATAAGAGGAACCCAGCCGACTTCAACAGATGGAAGGAGCTTGCGAATATTGGAAAACAAACTGATCGATTCATTTTGACGGAGCAGGCTCATATTCTGGAGTTGTTCAAAGGACAGGGTGATTTGAAGCCTATCTCGGAGGAGGATCCGACATTTTAGTTTTATGGCTGGAGAGTGTATTTCAATGAGCGGATAGATCGGTTTATTACTTCTTCGAGATCCTGATAGACCTAATTCATTAAAACCACCTAGAACTACAGGCAGAATGTCTTCGACTTCCGTTTGTGCTGTATTTAGCTGAATGTTGAGTCTTGAACACTGTGGTTGATGTATCGTGATGTCTTCGTAATCACGTTGCTTAAATCTAGAGCTTGCGGTATTTATCGCAAAGCCAGTCATCCATGGTCAACAGATGATGTGCATCGAGTGATGTGATGTGAGCCTCAAGTTAAACGAGAACTACCCTTGTCTTGGTGGTGTGATTGTCAGATCGGTACCCAAAAAGGAAGTTTTGGAAATATGACCAAACCAGAAATGGTACTTGTTTGCGATACACATATATGGAGATACTACTGAGTCTTTTTCACCAAAGGCATTTTCTCGTTATGTTACAGTCTATCTAATACGAAACTCCCCTTAATACGCCGTGACACAATCCCATGACTCTTCGCTATCTTGTATCGTACAACCCTCTGGTGTTCCCTGGATAAAGAAGCTTTACCACTGTCTTGCTTGCATATTCATATTCGGAGCAATCTTCACGATAAGCTATAGAGGGTATTAGTTTTAAGGACGATCCATCACAGTAAAATGAGTTACTCACCCATTCAACATCATTCTTCGAAGATCCGAACGAACTCTGTTTTCCCTTGTCTTGTTTCTTTTGTCTCCTTTGGGACTTCCTCTGGTTTTTTCGTCTGCCAAGTGCTCGGCCGGCGGCAGCGAGAGGATCTCTTCGTCCCGCATCCGGTCGATCGGGCAGAATCTCGTTTACATAGGCGATTTGAGTTCCATAGGAGCTGAGCCTATCGATTGGAGACACATCGTAAGGCATATCGACTACCTCGTAGTTGGAGACACCAAGTTCCATCTGAAGATCCTGAGTTTTACCAATGCTGAGGTCTCGTTAGAGGGGGTTCTCTAGTAGTTTAGAAGGAGAGATGCATACCATAGCTCAAGGCCATTGGGTGTAAAGAAATGCTCGTTTGCTCTTGCAAGGGCTTTCGAGACAATTGACTTATGACCAAAATGTGAAGCAACTCCAACGGCGACTTGACCTGCCATCATAGCAATACCACCGACACCAGGGCTGGAAAGGATTGAGTTAGATGATGACTTAAGAAGAAACTGATGGATTAATTAACTTACACAAACCATCCTGCAATGTTAGCACCTTGCTGGAGCAATTGGATCTCCGGGTTTGGTGTACGCGCGATATTGATGGCATCAACAACTTGGAGAAATTGATCGCGTGAAATTCCGTATCGAGCAAGCTCAGAGCTATATCCTCGGAGGAAAGGCTCCCCATCTCCAACCTGGATTTGAGGAAGAGCCACAAGTTTAAAACCAGAGTTCTGGGGTGGAGGCTGAATATAGGACGGCCCCGCGCTCATGGAAGAGGATGGGAAAGAGGGAGAGCTACGCGAAGGCTGTTCGTAGAAGTTCGATCTCTGATATATTTCATCGCTTCGTGGACGACCGTTTGAGTATGCGTCTCGAGGATGGAGTGAGTAAGCTGGTGGTTCGTCGACGGATCGATATCTAGCTTCATATTGGGTATCAAATGCTTTTTGATCAGAATCAACATTCTGTTCGTATGCTTGATACTCTTTCTCTGAGTGATATGATTCTGCTGTGATGAAAGGGGATTGTCCTCTTCGGCCTCGTTGTCTTTGACCTTGCTGTCTTTGCCATGAACGGGATGAACCATCCATGGCTGAGCCGATTGAGTCTTGAAGAATACCCATGATAGATTTTGTGTGTAGCAGTTAAAGGTTAAAGAGTCAAGTGAATCTGTTTGATGATGCCAAGAACTGAGATATCCAAGTTGAATCTGTTGATATATATAATAATTGAGATAGTTTAATATTATTCCAGTCTATCTCGTTACTCGAAATGGAATGCAATTCGATGATTTGCGCATAAACCTTGCTGCACAGTTGTGCATAGGCTGTATCGCAGAATGCACCCAAACGCTCTTAGCCTCTAGACATGTCCGTTGCAGACGAGCCTCGGCGAAAGCCAAGCTAGCTTCCCATGTCTTTCACTGACTTCAGCTTCGGAGCCAGGGCCTGAGCGTTAACCAATGGTTAATGTTGCTGAGCCTCTTAGAGGACCAGTTTAGCGTCGAAATGCCTACCGAATTGAGTTAAGCCAGGAATCGGCAGCAGGTCGTAAGCCCTACCCGTCTTTAATAATTCATGATTGGCGGATGAGGTTCATGGCCTTGATAGAGCGTAGCATCCTGAATAATTGACACAGCCTACTCAGAGATGTTCGAATGGTGTTAATGCCATTTCTTTCTGTTCGGTAGTTAGATAGGAGAGTGGGCGATGTCGGCTGGAGAAGCCGAAAAAATCGCCCTGGAAGTCAAAGACCTAGCCCAGGGTCCGAAATTCGGGGCCGAAGCAGATCTATGGAGCGGAGATAATGGCTGTTGTTATTCACTCTGATCTTTCATGGAGGCCTCACTCTTTTTTAATTATCTAATATTTTGATGAATTGTACCTCTTAGTAAGATATCCTCGTTTGTTGCAAGTTCATACGCTTGCATCTGATATACCTCGCAGGCAACATAGCAAGGTCAACTTGCATGCTTTGACCAACATTCTTGCAAGCACTTGAGATGAGCAAAATGATATAAAACGCATGGAAAGATACCATACTCATGATTCTATTCTAGTGAATTGATGATCGTTGACTCTGCCATAACTGAACGACTGCCAACTTTGCTGCACAGTTTCGATCTGACGAATTGCTTGGCCGCTCCTCGAAGGGGGCAATAGAGGCTATGCTAAAAGCTTGCTTCGATATTAATCCAATTCCCGCCAAATTTGAGTCATATCGTGCATCGAATAAGAGAAAAGGAGATTATGCTTGTTAGTGGTTGCCAGCTCGGCATAGCCCGTCGAAACGCAACCCAAGATTGAGATGGGGTTTCGACGGGGCTGAATTAGAGGACCTGTCGATCTCTCCACCTTAACCTGCGTGTCATGGGAATGATCCAGGGCAAAGCCGTCATCATATAGTGGGAATACAGAGTAGAATAGATGTTTACAAGTATATAAACCTCTGTTGTTGTTCCATATTCTCAACATCCATATCCTTCAATCAATTCACAATCACAAGTGCAACCAACACAACATCCTCTATCTTCTAGCAAACTCCTTTTCAAAATGAAGATAAACCAAGGGACATTGTTTACCTTTTTGGCATCTTCTATTTCCGTTCGTCAACAAATTCTCCTCTTATCCAGAATATTGATACTAATGATGACTTGGACAGTCTGGAGTAGATGCCCTCCCAGCCGAAACAAAGCTCCCTGCCAGGGCCAACTCAGCCAAAGCCACCATGCAACAGATTATCCCTGATGTAGATTTCAACTTCAACGTCGTGGCTAATCTAGCTATGGCTCCGTATGGCGGATCAGACATTGGTGAGGTCCTCGTTGCAGCAAGCCAGGTCAAGACTGGCATCTTCGAAAGTTACCATGACGCCTTCTACGATCTCGCAACTCGAGTTCACAACCAGTCGACCAAAATCGATGCGAAGAAATATCCAGTCTCTGCAAGAGATGCTCTGTTCAGATCCGCAAGCTATTACCGCGCGGCCGATGCGTTTTTACACGGCAACTGGAGTGATCCTCGAATCATGTCTCTCTGGAAACAGCAGGCAGGGGCTTATGACAGAGCAATGGAGCTTCTTCCTATCCCAGGCGAGCGCCTGGAGCTGAAGGCCGACAACTTCACCGTTCCTGCTATCTTCTTCAAGACTGACAAACCCGGAAGACGTCCAACTGTGATTATGGGCAACGGTTATGATGGCTCAATGGAAGAATTGTATCACGTCATGGGACAGGCTGCACTGCAGCGGGGCATGAACGCCCTTGTCTACGAAGGACCAGGTCAGCCCACGGTTCGTCGTTACCAAGACCTCGGCTTTATTCCAGAGTGGGAAAGAGTTGTCAAGCCGGTGGTTGACTATGCCATCTCTCGAGATGACGTCGACTCCAAGAAGATTGCACTTATGGGCTTCTCTTTTGGTGGTTTTCTTGCAGCTCGTGCCGCGGCCTTCGACCATCGCATCGCCGCAGTAATCGCACTTGACGGAATCTACGATTTCGGCCAGTCAATATTGGCTCAATTTGGATCTGACTTGCTTAAATTGTTCAAAGCCGGCAAGAAGACCGAAGTCGATGAGGCAGTCCGTAAAGTTCAGGGAGACAACAAAGTACCATCATCTGTTCGATGGGGAATTAATCAGGGAGAGTGGACATTCAAGACTCATTCTGCCTATGACTTCATGAAGCAGACGGAGGAATACACACTGAAAGGTATTACTGATAAGATCAAGGTTCCTGTTTTTATTGGAGAGGGTCAGAATGATATGTTCTTCCCGGGACAAGCGGAGGAATTGGCTGACAAGCTTGGAAGTCTGGGAACGCATCACTTGTTTGAGACCATTCAGGGAGCTGGTCTGCACTGCCAGGTTGGGGGCTATGTTTTGATGAATCAAGTCTCACTTGATTGGGTTGAAGACGTGTTTGCCAACCAGACCAAGGGTTATTGAACGCGTTAGTCAACCCACCGTGAGGGGGCCAACTTTGGGGTTTGTACATTGCGATTAGAACACTAGACACTTTCAATTCAGATTATGTGTTTGATTAGCTTTGAAAGACCAGTATTGATGATCTTTACATAATATTCTGCCAAGATAATGAGTTTTTCTCTTACGGAGATGCTCTTGGTGGCCGTATATCTATCTGTAGGCGAATACTCGTAAACATGAACCAGATCCGGAATTGACAAGCGAGTGTCATCATTTAGCTCGCTACAGCGCATTAATGAACGAATATGATGACGCAGATCCGCAGGGTCCAGTAAAAAGACTGCCGATAAGTGCCGTGTAGCCGTGCTTATTATTGCCCGGCCCAACATTACAGCGATCTCAAATACTGAGCCACGTCCCAATCTGGTGGCCATTTCGACGCTAGAATGCACACTTTAACATGATCAAATAACTCAACACTTGGCGAAACATTACCTACGCATCGGATCGCATTGCATACTGAATTGAATGAACAGCACAGTATTGTACTAGGCGACATAACTCGCAGGACATCAATCAGCCAATCAAAAAGCACAGAGATAATCGAAATGGTCTTTTCTGGCAGACTGTCACGGGCCTGTGAACCCTGTCGCAACAAGAGAAGAAAGGTATAGCCAAAGTCAATGCTCTGTCCTGTCTGCGTCGCTCTCTGACCATACCCCAGTGTGACCTCAAAAAGCCATCATGTTCCACATGCATTCGAATGGGCATTTCTTGCTTCGGATATCGAGATGTCAATACAGTCAAGATCAAGGACCAGACCACTTCTGTCATACGCAGGGTGCAGCGCCAGACATGCAACACCGTCAAATCAATTTCCAAAGTCAGCATCCCAGACAGGGGATATACCCCTCCCAACAACTTTGATCAGCAAGATGTGATCCAGATAAACTATCAACGCATCTCTCCTCCTCCCGAGGAACTTGCTTTAGGTTACTTCTTCTTTGTCTTTACCAGATCTGGGCCATTCACATACCTTCTTGAGCACACAACAAGTATCGCCGCAGACGCTGATATCATCGAGGCCATTCATGCCCCAGCGCTTGCGTCTATGGCTCTGGAACATCGACGCCGTGACTTACAACAATCAGCGCGATACCACTACTCCCGGGCCCTGACACAAACAAATCGAGATTTGAGCGATCCACTAACGGCAACTCAAGACAAGACCCTTCTTCGAGTTCTGTTGCTCTCAAACTTTGAGGGTTTAGTATTTGAAGGCAGAGGATCAACAAGGAATTGGGAACTTCATGTCCAAGGCTCATTGAGGCTCCTCGCCCTGAGGGGCAAACAACAGTTTGAGACGCAGTTTGGACGGTTGCTATTTTACCACGCCAGCATCAATGTATTGACTGACTGTATCATGCGGAACCTTCCTATCCCCGAAGAATTTCTTGAACTATACGATTATGCCATCTCCCAGATGAAACCTGGCGACTCAAGACTCTACATGATCGTGTTTTTATACCGCCTCGCTAAATTATCAGACGCCAAACACACCACTCCAGCAACTGAGGTCATTAGAGAATGTCTCAGCATCGACAATGAAATTTCGGATTTAATGGAGAGTGTATTCGGTGGGGCTCCCTTTGAAGTTATCGATGTCACTACAGATGAATATCGAACAAACAACCCCAACACAAATCTCTACACCTACAAGAATACTATGCACAAGTACCGCTCGCAAAACATTGCACGCATCTTGAATACTATGAGATTGATAAAAATTACTTTGAAAGAGTGGATCTTTAATATTTTTGATGATAACAGATGGGGAGTTATCCTCAACGAGCCCAGCGAAGACGATCCGCTGAGAGCCTCCTGGAATCAACTTCAGATCAAGTCTGCCTTCGAAGCCAGCGACATTATCGAAGACATACTGGCCAGCGTTCCATACTTGCTCGATCTTGCGGACTCGGAGGTCAAGTCAGCCGGGCGATACATGGTCTGGCCGCTTGCACATGCGGCTGGGTGTCCTATATGCCCTGCGCCAGCGAGACTATACATCATCGATCGGCTCAGGGCGCTTGCTGTTAAGTCCAATATTCAACAAGCAAACCACGCAGCCAAAATGTTGGAGGAGAGGGTACCTTTGGAGGACTGGTAAGTGAAAGGCATAGGCGATCGTTTGTTGGTGTACTAATCATGTTTCGGCAGGATGCATCTCCTTCATCTGTCCTGAGGCACAAAAGAATTGATATAAGGAAACTGCTGGCGGTTACTCGTATATACGAAATGGCGCAGACTTGAAGGATCAGAAACTTGGTCCAGGTTGAGTCAAATGGCCAGATGTTGTCTTCACATGTCCATCCATCGCACCGACGGATCATGCCCGTGGGTTGGTCTTCAACCAGCTGTGCCGCAAGTTATAGCACCTTGCCATGTTCATAGCGCTGAACAGACTTTTCAACATCATCCCATCCCAACTATGGATGATTGGACAACCTCGGCACTACCCAGCCTGGATTGTCCAGATTATGGTAAGGCTCGTCTTGACACCTATTTACTGTCCACGATCCGACATATCGTTTCTGAAGCGCAATTAAAAACGAATACGACAGCACACTGAACAACAAGCCCTTGGACGCTGGGGATAAGGTTACGTCGAACAAGCTGTTGGTAATCAGACCGTCTGCGCCAAGATGGATATTGTAGTGCTGGATTTGGCTGATCTTGAGTCCAAATACTTTCTCTACCCACTGGAGTTTTGTTTGAGAATCAGAAAAATGCACCGACGATCAAAAGAGGCTTTGTCTTGATGAACGGGTTGTCTCCACCGTCACGAAAGCCCCTGGAGTCTTGATGAGCTATCACCATGCCACTTTCGCTAGGGCTGAGATATGTCAAATCTAGACTTTTCTGCACACTATTTAGTAATATCACAAGCAATTATTAGTTCATGCACGCAATCTCAACCGGTTTCCTCAAGGAGCAGGTGGCAAGCAAGCCAGATCTGTAGCCTCCGCCTTAAAACGACACCTAGACAAGACCCACCACGCCCAACTTTAACATCCGCCCTAGCTAGACATGATCGCTAAGCTTTTCGTTTCTCTTAGTAAAAAATGCATGATTACAAACACCTTCTGTTTACAAAATGTGATAAGAAGGCCATCAAGAATCGACTCATTGACTGGGGGAAATGATATGTTTCGCCATAGTGACTTTGATACTGGACATGGATATGGTATCTCATCAGTCGACATGCGAAGTTTGCGGGGTACATTCTCGAACATGGGCTAGAAGGAAATAAGGACATCATCTCCACAAGCTATTATATAATGAATATCGAATGTGCGATTCTTGGACTCCACATGTTCGCCTTTCAACGACAAGGCACTCATTCACTCGTACATTAGTCACAAGGCCCAGAGGATTCGGACATGACTTACTGCATCGGAAAGCCCGAAATCGGGAGCTCGAGGAAGAGAAAAGGGAGCTGTTCTGCTCTCAAAATTCTTCGACCTCTTGGCTTGTTCTCACTCACAGCATAGCAACCTAGATCACCATGGACATTGAGTCAAAGCCCGTATCTCACCCCGAGATCAACGACTCGGCTCCCTCTACCAAATCAGTTGAGCGCGGCACTGACACCGAACTCGAACGAGCCCTCCATGGCCGCCATCTCCAGTTCATCGCCATCGGCGCCGCTGTTGGTACAGGTCTCTTCATCGGAACCGGTAATGCCTTAGCAACAGCTGGACCAGCTTCTCTCCTCATCGCCTTCATCTTCGTCGGAAGTCTGCTATTCGCAGTCATGACAGCCCTTGGAGAAATGGCAGCATATATCCCCGTCGCAGGCGCCTTTACAACCTATGCGACACGATTTCTTGACCCAACATTTGGTTTCGCCATGGGCTGGATTTACTGGTTTAGTTGGTCAATTACGTTCGCGCTTGAGTTGACAGCTGCTGGATTGATCATTCAATACTGGGAGAAGGGCCTGAACATCGGTATTTGGATCGCTGTCTTTTGGGTCCTCTTTACAGCAGCCAATTTCATGCCTGTCCGATGGTTTGGAGAGTTCGAGATGTGGTTTTCGAGCATCAAAGTTATCACTATCATCGGCTTCATCATTTTTTCCATCTGCGTCAATGCAGGTGTTGGAGACCAAGGATATCTCGGATTCAAGTACTGGAAAGACCCTGGGGCATTCAACGAGCACCTCGCGGAAGGCGGTGTAGGTCGCTTTGTTGGCTTCTGGTCTGTTATGATCACAGCCGGCTTCAGTTATCAAGGCTCTGAATTGGTGGCTATTGGAGCTGGCGAAACCAAGGATCCTCGCAAGACAATTCCTTCTGCCATGCGTTGGACTTTTTGGGGAGTCTTCTCAATCTTCATCGCGACAGTGTTCTTCCTTGGTCTCAATATCCCATCTACAAACGAGGGTCTCCTCAGCGAATCGCAAGACGCTTCAGCATCTCCTCTGGTTATCGTCGCCCAACTAGCCGGAGTTCCAGTTCTTCCATCAATTCTCAATGCGGTTCTGTTGACCGCTGTGTTGACTGCTGCAAACTCGGATGTGTATTCCAGCAGTCGCATTCTCATCTCTTTGGCTGACTCTGGCCATGCCCCGGCATTCTTGAAGAAGACGAACCGCTTTGGTACGCCATACAACGCTGTGGGTGTTTGTGCTGCCGTCGGATTCCTTTCATTCCTCAACCTGTCAAATGACGGCACTGTTGTGTTTAACTGGTTCTTGAGCATAACATCAGTGGCAGGATTCATTGCCTGGGCTATTATTTCTTATTGTCATATCCGATTCATGAAGGCCCTATCTCTCCAAGGAATCTCTCGATCTACCCTACCCTACGTTGCGCCGCTGCAACCGTATTTGTCATGGTATGGACTGTTCTTCAGTGTCTTGATCATTATCACGAGTGGATTCCAAGTGTTTATCGAATGGGATACCAGTGCATTTTTCACAGCTTACATCAGTTTGATCTTGTTTGTTGTTATGTTTGTTGGTCATAAGTTGATTTTCAAGACCAAGATGGTTCCGCTAAGTGAGATGGATGTTATCAGCGGTAGTGATATTTAGGCTGGTGGGTTAGTTTAATTTATAGTCAAGAATGTTTATGTTTACTTTTAACTTTACCTCATTTAGAAAGATTCCTCCTGTTTATTGTTGCAATTTTCTTTTAGCGTGGCTTCAACTCGTATTCCGGCTATTATCTCGAAATTCATAACCCAACTTGGTCCATGTGTACGTGGCTGATTGAATGATTGGTCTGGAAGAGCGGAGAATTACGATCTCACCAATTAGGAAGCTCAAAGTGTTTCAACCGAAGAACCCGGTCTTTTGCTGATTAAGCGCCATTGATAGCCCGTATCTCGCGTCAGACTAAGTTTAATGACTTCTGTGTTTCTTGATAATTTTACGATCTGGATGAAAGGAGTCTTTTCCAAATGTTGAGAGACGCGTCAATACATTCGTTGTTACCAACGACGCTGCTATTTCTAGTCGCTTCTTTTGTTGACGCAGCTTCCGAAGTCTCGGGTATCGATAGATGCCCAGATTATGTCGCTAATCATGGTGAGTAATATTTGAAACCATCGTCAATGACGCTTTCAGTTGACAAACCCATCATCACAGCACCCTTAGTATGGCTTCACTCAGAAGACCGCTTTATGCCAACTGATCTCTCGGTTCACATATCTAACACAATACCAAAACTCAGTGGGCAACCGATCACAGAGCCAGCCTCTATTGACTTGGCCAATCTTGGAGAGCTCAATGAGCATGGTGGTGAAGATGTCGCTCTCACTGCCAAAGAAGACCCCATGACATATCCTAAATGGATAATGGGAGAAGTACCAGATGAAGAAGGAAGAATACACGATTCTGTACCATGCGCCGTCATTTTGGTGGAGAAAAGCGATGTCGACATCGATGCATTCTACTTTTACTTCTACTCATTCAATGAGGGGCCAAACATTACCCAGGTCCTGGAACCCATCAACCATCTAGTTGGGGACGAAAACCTGCATTCAGGCATGCATTTTGGTAACCATGTCGGAGATTGGGAGCATAACATGGTCAGATTCCATAACGGTACGCCTGTCGGTGTCTACTACAGCCAGCACATTGATGGTGCAGGTTACGAGTGGGATGATCCAACAGTCAACATCACCAACGAAAGGCCTATCTCGTATAGTGCCCTTGGCTCACATGCGAACTATCCTCAGCCAGGTCATCAAATTCACAATGTGGCCATGTTCGACTATTGCGACGAGGGCAAGATATGGGATCCTGTCCGCTCAGCATACTTCTATCGTTTCAACCCCGATACTTTCACAATCACGCCAATTATATCACCCTTCCAACCATCTGCTACGGAACCCGCCCAGAACTTAACTTCTTGGTTTGATTTTACTGGCCACTGGGGAGACTTCAGGTATCCAGACTCGGATTCTCGGCAAGCAACCGTCCCGCACTTTGGTCTGAAACGTTTCAACTCTGGACCTAACGGCCCACGTTTCAAACATCTGATCCGCAAGGGTCTTGAACGAGACCACGCACGGAAAATGGGCTGGAAGGAGTGGGCAGTTGGAGTTTTCATGGCGTGGTACCCTTGCTGCATTAGAGGATGGAGACTATGGAGATCATTGGGGATTATGGCTGTCATGATGTCGGTATTTATCCTCGCACTGGTCATTGGAATCAAGAGGTTGAACAAATGGAGAAGGAGGAGACAAGTTTATACCCAGCTGAAGAACGATGATATTCCCATGGAAGAGTTGAGGAGGGAGCAGGAGTTTTTGATCAACTCTGATGATGAGGATGAGGATGAGGATGAGAATGAAAATGAAGATCGACGATAGAGAGGGCGGGTTTGTATTTACGGCGTGAAGGATGGCAATCATAGAATTTAGATAACAATCAGTCAATTATATTCTCTTGTTCCATCGAAGTAGGTGAGAAAATACAATCCCTACACAGACCATTCATTCCATCCACCCTCTGCCTCGAAGACCCGACCAACTGCTTCACTCACCTTCAGAAGATGACGATCAAAAAGTCTCGCCGCTACCAGAGAAACTCCAACAGGCATATTGTTCTTGCCGCGGAATCCAGGAATATTAACCACTGGAGTATGGAGAGCCTGGTCGTATTAGAATGTTTCTGAAACAGCTGGACCTAACTTACCGTCCAAGTCGCCGCGAGAATGGGACTGCCCGTGTTCCCAAGTCCTTCGGGAGCTTCATCAAGAACACTCGGTACAAGAACTGCCACATATTCATCCGCCATCTTGTCAAACCGTGGCCGTAAAGCTGCAAGTCCATCGTATGCATCGAGCTGCTCCCTACGCGATACTTTGTGCTTTTCTTCAACACCCTTCGCTAACCGAGGATCAAGTTGGTCTTTTGCTAGACAGTACTCTGGCCAAAGACTCGTTGAACCTTCGAGCGCGGTCAAAGTCAAGTGCCAGCTAACAACCTGGTCAAATTCCGGTCCAAGTTTCAGTTCGTCAACTTGGGCGCCGTGTGCTTTGAGAAGCTCAACAGCTTTATCCATGGCTGCAATTGTACCTTCGCCAGCCATATCCCATTTCGAAGTTTTACAAACAGCAAACTTCGAACCTTTGATGCCTTGAAAAGAACTTTTCTCATAATCATGCAATGCAAAGATGTCAGCTAAGAGATTAAAGTCCGCAACGCTTCGAGAGAAAAAGCCGATGGTATCCAATGTCGGAGCGCAGAACTTCTGGCCCTCGCGTGTGATTGCACCCCAGGTAGGCTTGAAGCCATAGCAGCCGTTAAACGCAGCTGGTCGAACGATAGAGCCGATGGTTTGAGAACCAAGGGCGATGGGAATTTGGAAATCTGCTACTGCGGCGGCTGAACCGGAAGAAGATCCTCCTGGAGTACGTGAGGTGCTGTGTGCATTGCGAGTAACGGGACCAATGAAAGATGTAGCGAACTCCGTTGTTGTTGTTTTTCCTTCAACTTGTTAGCATGCAAAGAAAGTAGTTGAGTTGTAGTAGGCTCACCAAAGATGAGACATCCTGCCTTACGGAGGACCATGACGGATCCAGCATCGATTACAGGGTGATCATTCTTGTAGATGGATGAGCCATGTTCGGTTGGCATGTCTATCACACTGTCAGTGTACCTTTGTAGCCAACTCGGACAGCTATTGTCATATTTTTACCTTTGGTCAGAATAATGTCCTTGATACCTACTGGAAGACCATGTAACGGCCCCCATTGATCCTTTGGTATCTTATCCAGTGCTCTTGCTTGCTCTAAGACAGCATCCGGATTAAGATATGCCCAAGCCTTGACATCATCGTCTCGCTGGTTGATTCGCTCAAGGAGTGCGGACGCATATTGTTCAATCGTCGTCTCGCCCAATCGAATCTTTTCCAAGGCTTGGGTAGCTGAGTGGCGCCAGAGCTCCATGTCGTGAAACCGTATTTGTAACGTTGCTATAATCGTGAGGACGGATTTGTCTCGGTATTTTGTGGCTGGATCTATGAAGTTGAGGTTCCCCGCTTACTGATCTTCTTACTCAGATCCACCGAGATGAGGGGGTTCGGCTCTTGGGCCGATAACTCGATCAGGAACTTCCATCGCGGGTTTATTTAGCATAATATTCTAGATAAATCATGTTAAAGATTGAATTGATGAGAAAAGCCTCACAAAGATTGGGCAGAACTTGGCTACTCGGGCTGCTTAAGGATCACTGCACCATCCACCATCAACAACATAAGAGCTACCCGTCACTGCACTCGCTTCATCACTACCCAAAAACACAATAACCTTGGCCACTTCCTCAGGTTCAAGATCTCGCTGCAAACTCTGACCCCTCATGACCTCCGCCCGATATTCCGGCGTGAGAACCTCGTCTCTCTGCCTCTGCGTCGCAATGGCACCCGGCATAACGCTGTTGATGCGAATGTTGTACTTTCCAAACTCTTTGCTCTGTACGCGGGTGAGACCCATAATGGCTGCTTTGCAGGCGCCGTAGACTATGAAATTCTCAGTATGGTGGATTATGAGAGGGGAGATGTTGGTATACCTGGGGTTCCTGCGGCGGGGATGCGCCAAGTAATGGAACCGAGGTTGATGATACTGCCGCTTTTGGCTTCTCTCATGGCTGGAATAACAGCTTGGCTCAGAAAGAACACATGTCGGAGATTGGTGTTGATATTGTTATCCCATTCCTCAGCATTGACTTGTTCTGTGATGAGTCTAGCTCTGTTCCCCGCAGATGCTGCATTGTTGACCAAGACATGTATCATGCCATGTCTTTCTTGAACTTTCTTGACCGTGTCTTGTAGTTGAGGGAGATCCGAAACGTTGCACTTGTAGAAGATTGGCGGCTTGCCTTGGGTGTTGGTATCTTTGCATCGGGATACTGCGCGGTCAATTGTCTTTTGGGCCGAAGACTCGGCAATGTCAAGAAAGATGACTTGACTACCTTGAAGCGTGAATAGCTCCACCGTAGCAGCGCCAATACCTTCTGCACCGCCCGTAATGAGCACGGTCTTGTCTCGCAAGCTGGGGTAAATCGCGTGAGTAGCCATGATGTTGAGAAGCTGCCGATAACTACTTGAGATGCAGGGAGCGTTGCAGTTGATATTGATTTGGACTGGACCCTCACCAACTCCAACTCGGCGTGACAAATAAGCTGCTTATCCAGTGATGTAATACTTCCAAGACAACGTTACAATGCTTCAAGTGCGGAGTTACTACAAACGGTCTAGACTTTTCCGGCACTGCATCAAAGGCTATACGACAGCGGCAGATGTCTCAGATCAGCGACGTACATGTTGAAGCTATGCTCTAAAGTAAATGCATGCTTTGCAGCGTTTCTGGAGACCTAATTAATGGTACAGTACCCAGAGATTTTGGGAGTGAGCTTATCTTGAACTTCGACTAGTCAGTCTAGGCTGCTTTTAGTGGGGTTAGTTATCTCTGGTTTCCGCTCACGTGCCTCATTGCACATTTCAATACCCGTTTCCGTGCTTCCGTCCCCATCTTTTCCTAGGTCAGCACTATCATCAACCGTTCCGGGCGTCGTAAAATGTATCCAACAAGAGATGGAACCACGAAGCAAACAAGCATGTGACCCATGCAGGTAAGACTCCAAGTTTTTTATTATGGTTGATTATTCCATACTTATGCTTCTTACAGGAAAAAGAAGAGTAAATGCACTGGTGAAAGGCCGACATGTTCTTTTTGTGCAAGGTTGAATCAGTCATGCACTTACAAGTCCTCTGAAACGGTCAAGTCTACTGCAAAGAAACCTAACAAAGTCACCAAAAGGTAAGCGCAAACTTATTGGCCAGTCAAATATATCTGACCTTCCAAGTTCAAATAATAATAACCTACAAGAACGATTCCAGGTCCTGGAGTCGCAAGTCAAGGGTATATACGAATTTCTCCAGTAGGTTTACTGTCACTCGTGATACCTGGCATTTCTCTGACTCCCTAGATCGCCATCTGCTACCACTCCTGGGCCTTTTATAGTCACATCTGCAAGGGCCCCGTCGGTCGGTTTACAAGTCGACGATGCCAGCGGAAGCTCCAGTATCATGTCGCCAGTAATGGCCGAAACAACATTTAATGCAAATAAGTAAGTCTGGCTTTCTGATTGAAGTCCCCCTACTTACGTTGAAGCCCGGACCTTCCATCAGAAATCTTGGATCATCTCGTTGAGATCTACCGTGTCAAATTTCATCTACAGCCGCTCCAGCTATTCAAGCCTCCAGAACTCAAGGATTGCTTGAGATCAGCTCCAAGATTTCTTCTTTATAGCTTTCTAGCTCTTACAGTACGGCACAGTACGCATGATTTCTTTAAAGGCCAAGAAGCAAAAGCAGTCGACTTTTATGCCAGCTCAGCCCAGCAGGAAGTGGCAGTTCTCGCTTCTCAGGGTATACCTAAGCTGGAGATTGTGCAAGCTTTATGCCTACTTGTTTTAGCTGATGTTGCCTGTAAGTCAACACCGAATTCTTTAGCAATTGAACTGCGAAAAGCTGATGTTTTTTTTTTAGCTTGCAAACCAGGCCGGGCATGGATGAGCATTGGAACCATGTCACGACTTGAAGCTCTTCGCAAGCTGTCGCAAAACTCTTTTTACGAACCTTCAACAGACCTTGACGCCAGCCTTAGGTGCCACTGGACTGTAAACCTACTGGAACAGACCTTCATGCCTCAAGAGCGTACCAACATCCATGATGACGACGAACAAAAATACCCAGTCAGTGCGCGAAGGCCGCCATCGCTGCCGCCCTCCATTGACCGTGAATTCCCTCCGGACCTCTTCTCGGATGATGCACCCGAGGATCTCGGTATAACCGCCTACTACATTAAGCTCATAGAGATATGGGGTCATCTGTCAATCTATATGCGCCAGGTTAGGATGGGTAAAGCAGAGACTGCGTGGTCTCCTGGATCGATGCATTACACGCTCTGTGCACAACTTTACGAACATGAGACAAGACTTCCACATACCCATCTTCTTCGAAAAGCCAACTTTGCCAAACGGCCGGCAGTTGATATCTTTAGTGAACGCGAGTATTGGATACCCTGGGTTCTCATGCAGATTTTATCCCACGCCATTCCAGCGATCTTACACCATCCTTTCATCCACTTGGTGGCCATGCGGGACAGATCAAGTGGTCTTCAAGCTCGTTCGTTTCTACAGCAAACAGTTGATCAAGCTTTGTATCATTCATCGTGGGTATTCAAGCTTTTGAGCCTATGCGAGGAATTGGGCTTTGAGATATGCGATCCTTTAGTAGGGCAGCTAGTTGCAGTTGTGGCGACGATACCATGGCTATTCCAGCGTGCCATAGATTCCAAGGTCGCAGAGAAAGCAAAGAAGGATCTTGACTGGTGCAAGGGATTCTTACAGAGATTGTCGACAACATGGCCTCACATTTCGCAAAAGGTATCTTTATGTTTCCTCGTTGCCAGTTCCAAAGACTAACAAATTTCTAGCTTGAGCTTTTACAAAGTCTCGACTCTATTGCGGATAACTACCCTCAACCTTCCAACAGCAAGGGCATAGCAATCATGTTTCATCCATCTCTTTTCTGGGCATTAGTTGACCCCAAGATTAGCCAGATGACACCTTCGACGCCTTTTAGTGAGCGTCCCAGTCGTCTTCAAGATGCAATGATCCGAATATCGACACATTATATCCATCCATTGGTAGACACGCAAGCAGACAATCCAGTGACGAATCAAAGCCATGAGTGTTTCGATCCGTTTTTGTTGGATGTTGGGGACCTTGAACAAGTGAATTTGGACGATATACTTGCAAACTTTATGCCGGGGCTCGACGATATGCAGTAAGCTTGACTATCTACTCCAATTTCCGAGATAGCGTTCATTCAAGGTCAATATAATGAATAAGAGATATTTACGATATTTCCAGATATTTCGCAGTGCAAATAAGAAACACGATTCATATGCTTTATGACGGAGAATGACGCGAGCCAACTGTTGAACAACCACTCACGTGCACGGAACGACTTCGCTGTTGACGGCACCGTAAGCTTGATGAGATCCGGGCCCACCAAAACTTTCAAACCGTATATCAGAAGTCCTTCAACCTCGTTGAAAATCCTCTGTCTTGTCTACCAAAAATATCGTTTGTCTCTTCCAGATTATCATGAATCAATCCAGCCAGATCGTAATCATCGGTGCGGGCCTTTTCGGCCTGACAACAGCCAAGCAGCTCGCATTGGAGGGCCAACAGAACATCACCGTCATCGACAGACATATGCCACCAGTAAGTAACGCCAGCTCACCAACAGAGTCTCGCTAATCTAATCCTCAAAGGTACCAGATGGTTCAAGTTCGGATATTTCTCGAGTGATCCGCTTCGACTATGGCGATAGCGACTATTGCTCCCTTGCATATGAAGCTTATCGCAAATGGTCCCAGGACCCCAAATACAAAGGAATCTTCTATCCGTCAGACTATATCATTACCGGCTCGAAAAGTAGTCCTGACAAGTCTTGGACGGACAAGACAATAGCCCAACTTGAGAAGCGGCAACTTCCTTACACCAGGTTGTCCGATGCCGCAGATGCAAAGCGACGGTTTCCCATTCTGACTGGCGAACTTGCCCAGCCCAATTTTGAGGGCTATTTGAACAATTCTGGTGGCTGGGCAGATGCCAACAAAGCCATCAAGCAACTTCGCGATGAGTGTCTCGAGCTCGGCATCTCCTTCATCTCAGGCCGAGCTGGAACCGTTGTCGGTTTTGATAGCGATGCCCAGGGCGTAATCAAGGCAGCAAAGACACTTGGAGGAACTCCCGTTCAAGGAGATCACTTCATTCTCGCAGCTGGGGCTTGGTCGTCCGGTATTGTTCCTACCTACAACTCAACACTCTCGACAGCTCAAGCCCTGGGCTTCCTCCGCTTGACAGAATCCGAGATGATCAAGTACAAGAACATTCCTATTTATATGAACTACTCCACTGGGTGGTTCAACTTTCCTCCTCACGAGGATACCAACATGCTCAAGTTTGCCGTCCACGGCTGGGGATATACTCGGGCGCCTTCAAAGGGCGACAACAACTCCATCAAGTCGAATATTTCCGTTCCTCCTCCAGTTTCAAGAGAGCGAAGGAACTTCGTCCCAGCCGACGCCGAAGACCGTCTTCGAGCAGGCTTGCGTGAGATGCTCCCGGAGCTAGCCGATCGAGCACTCGACAGGATGGCTCTTTGTTGGTACACCGATACTCCTACAGGCGACTTCATCATGGATTATCACCCAGACTACAAGAATCTCTTCGTTGGTGGAGGTGGAAGTGGACAGTGAGTTACCAATCTTTGGTATGAAGAGCTAAGCTAACATTGTTTTAAGTGCTTTCAAGTTTCTTCCGGTTTTGGGTGAATGCATGACCGCGGCCATCAAGAAGACTCTCCCCAGCCACCTGGCGGAGAAATGGCGTTTCCATACTGAATATGAGCATCGCAAGGACACTTTCCTTGGTGATGGTAGTCGAGGTGGCCCTGAAAGACGAGAGTTGAGCGCAGCTGAGAAGGCAAAGCTGGATGGAGGAGAAAGGTCCAAACTGTAGTCATGGCATGGACCTGAGTTCATATCTAACATTTTATTCTTAACAATCATCACTGGGGCTCTTAGCCGGAATATCGGGCAATTCCTGGCATGAATCCCGTGATATTTGTGAGGATTCCGTGTTGTCAGGGGGATCCATTCTTCCAGATCCATTGCCAGAATATATGATGTCAGATAACAAGCAACAGCCGAGATTCATATAATTGAGTTGAGATCAGTATAGCAAATAGAATCCCAACCGAATAACTCGGTCAGGCGAGCCAGTCCTGAAGCTTCATATGGAAACCCCAAGAATAACTCATCCGCTGATCCTCCTGGATCCTCCAATAACTGACCAATCAACGCAAAATTACTCTTTTGGGAAATTCTCTTAGTGCTGACTGTGACCAGGATGTAACGTGGGGCTTAGCCAAATGTGTTGTCTCCCTTCTTTTCTTGTTCATAACTCACAACTCCGAACCATGACAAAGACTCCCCGACTCATTTACCTCACCGTACAGTAATACGCTCTTTTTTCATATGGAAGTCCTGAGTAAGCCCAATGTCAAAATGGGGCGCGGTATGCAAGTGAAAAGAGAAAAGCACCAAGGGACATCGTTCGTCAACGCCACTACGGTACCGACAAATATCAGAACATTGAATGGTTCACGCATTTCCATTGCCGGCATAAAATTCGTTTCTCAAAAGAAGCTGAGTGGACGAGTACCACCGAAGCCAGTAACAAACAGCGAACTGAAGGCTGTCCAAGAAGGCAGCCACAAGAGGATAGCCCCGAAGCCCCAACCTGTCCAGCACGACAAGCATGCAGACGGTGAAACACCAATACCGTATCAGCATGCTGCTGACATACCCCCTAATGTCTCATTTTCTTTTGAGCTCACCAAAGCATGGTCTCTAGCAAACGACGTACAAAACTATTATCTTCCGTCACCCAATGGTATGACCGTTCCTGACTGGTCTCTGCATGGTCTCCCGCCAGAAATCTCTGGTGAGGGAAAGCAATGTTTCCATGCTTATCTCTTCTCATGCCCCATCCGTCAATACCCCCTTGAGCAGCTGCAGGTTGTCAAATGGCAACCCTTGTCCATGGACCAAAGCCGCTTCGAACGGCTCATGCTGCAGCCACTCACCCTTCAATGCACACTGAGCATGGGGGCCTTGTTTCTCCTGCTCAAGTCCAAGAATACGCAGCCAGCTGGGATATCTATGCATGCTGCAAGACTATGCGGTTTGGTAAACAGACTGTTGTCCGAGAAGAACAGGACTCCAGATGAGACAGTCGTATTGATCCAGTCTGTAGCAAGCCTAACCCTTTTGGCGGTAAGTCCACCAATGTGCTCCCTTTTAATCTCGCTGACATTATATTCAGGCTTTTCTTGGCCTGTACAATGATTGGTATGCACATGTCAAAGGCTTGAAGAAACTGGTGGATCTTGCAGGGGGTCTTGAATGTCTCCCGCCACCTGTACAAATGCTAGTCAAGAAGTAAGTATTAATCCACTCCGTCTCACTGGTGCTAACTGAACTCCATTCTAGAGCGGACCTTGCAGGAGCCTGTGACATCGGCGGCCAGCCTCTCATTGTCCGCAATCTGTCACAGCAGACTATCTCCAAAGTTCTTCCTTTATCTCAAAGGACTTTATTAGCACATGCCATTCACTGCGCCCTCTACGGAAATGAGAGCGGTGATTTTGTCTGTGACGCCATTCAGTCGTTGGCTATTTTCGTAGAGACTGTCCGATACGCTTCTTCGCAGCACGGGAAAGTTGTGTTCGACCCGCTTGAGCTCATGGAGGAGTATTATTCAATCGAGTACAAGCTCGTGGCTCTTCCCGAGCCATTCCGATCACACAATGAAGCTCTCAAAGAGTGTTCATCGTCGTATCCTGTACACGACGTCGTCACCCA
Source organism: Fusarium anguioides (assembly GCA_012977745.1). Lineage (NCBI taxonomy): Eukaryota > Fungi > Ascomycota > Sordariomycetes > Hypocreales > Nectriaceae > Fusarium > Fusarium anguioides. The sequence continues at coordinate 27,150 of JAALXK010000167.1, read as the reverse complement.
ATCATCTGAGTCCACCACCGAGCAGGCAAAGAGGTGGATTCAGGTGGCCCTTCGTTTGACCTCACTATTCCATCTCAAGCAAGTGAGGGGTGGTCCAGCCGAATCCCTTCATGGCCAAACTCATTTGCTACGCTTACTATTGAAACATCTTGAGCGCATTGCTGGACTGCCTCGCTGGATGGCGTCTAGCGCGGTTCATGGATACTCGAGGGGTGCTTTAATCTGGATATGCCTCAAGAGTGACTTATTACTACGAACAACTCTGGACAAGGGATGTGGTATCAATTACCAGAAGATGGCTCCTTTCATCTGCCACGATTTCCTACATTGGGCTTTTAGTGGTTACGTTGATCTCGACCTGGTAGAGGATAGTGATTTGGCGCTGTGTAATCTGTTAGATCTTGGAGATTCGCAATCGGGGAAATGGAATCCGCGAAAGCACCTAGAATTTATACTAGCTTCCTAATCATATTCCTTTCTTTTCATCACGTTACAGGTGTGGTGGGGACTACAAACAGGGCGAAAATATGTTACTAGCCAAGCAGATAAGCTTACGCATACTCGGCCCCGTTCATTCGGACTAAATGACACTACTTTGCCGAACGTCCCAGTGGAAGATACATGGAAAAGGCCTTTGGTGATTTTCTTCAAAAGGCAACTCTCGTTTTATTGGTCGATCCTTCACTAGTGACTTGCGCAGGATGACACCAAGAGCGAAATCTCCAGTGGAGGATGAACAGCGACTTAATCACACTTTAAGTAACTGTCTCCTCTCTCTTCTCTGATATCTTGAATCTCTGTACTTAAATTTCGTCTCTCAGTTTTAGTTGGTCTTTATGGCCAAAAGTTTCTTGAACAAGAATTATTCTTGTCCTAATTGATGCCTTCCCAAAATCACTTCATCTCAGCTATTGAGACAACTCACAGAAACCATGATTGTGACAGAGACTTCCGCAATTCCAAAAAGCTCTCCTATCTTGATCACTGGGGTCAATAGCTATATAGGCTCTCATATAGCAAATGAGTTCCTTTCCAGAAGCTACAAAGTTCGAGGTACTGTTCGGGATGTAACAGAGAACGCATGGATGTCATCGCTCTTCGAACAGAGGTATGGATGTGGCAGGTTTGAAATCACACAGATATCAGACCTATCTACTGATAGTGCTTTTGATCAGGCTGCCAAAGGTTCCAAGCCCCCACTCTCGGTCGCTATACGTCAGCAACTAACAAAAGCAGGGGTCTCTACCATCATTCATACATCTCACAACATGTCTCTTAGCCCAGACCCTAATGAGGTCATTCCAGACGTTCTTGCAGCAGCTCTAAATGCCCTCAGAGCTGCTTACAAAGAATCAAGCGTCAATAGATTCATTTATACCTCTTCAAGTTCAACTTTGTACTTTCCCGACCCTGATGACGAATACACACGTATTACAGAGGATACATGGAACGAGGATGCTATCAAACAAGCTTGGGCGCCTCCACCTTACAGTCCTGATAGAGGAATGGCAGGTAAGTCAGAAATCTTTTGAACGAGAATCAGACTAATAGAGTATTGGCTTCAGTGTATGGTGCCAGTAAAGTCCAAGCTGAACAGGGAATCTGGAGATTTCATCAAGAGCACCGCCACAAACGGCAAGATTTGGTCGTCAACACAAGTGCGTTTCCCCATACCGTATTCTTATGCTCAAGTACTGACATGCAATAGTCATTGGACCCGTGAATCTCGGCAAGCCTATTGACGCATCAATTCAAGGATATCGCAGTACGGGGTCATTCATCCCGCTATTACTACAAGGACAAACATTTCCGATGGATACTTTTTTCCCACGCCGTACGTTCTAATGCAAACCGTCTGGTATGAAAGCTAGCTGACTATTCACAGAATTCTTTGTTCATGTTCAGGATTTCGCAAGACTTCATGTTGCTGCAACAATTCTGCAAGATGTCCAGGACCAACGGGTCTTCGCCTATGCGGGCCGTTTCAGCTGGGATGTGATCTTAGCCAAATTACGTGCGATGAGACCTGGAGAAACTCTTCCCGGCGACTTATCCGGCGGTTCCGATCCGCACGAAATTGTTCCTCGGGACAAGGCCGAGAAGTTGCTTCAGGCTTTGGGTCGGTCGGGCTGGATTGGGCTGGACGAATGTATCGCGGATAATATTGAAGGGTTGTAGTTGGATATACCTCCCAAATAGATCAATAACTGTTTTTGAGACAGAAATGGCAGGTCGTCATGCGTGCGACGCCAGAGTAGTCACCTCTATTGATTGGTCCTACAAGTTTAGTGGCTGATGTTGGATGCTGGGAATGATCATCACTTACTCCAACTTGTCCAACTCCGATCAGATGACGCAGCCATGTCGCATACCAAGCCTCAACTTCCCCTCAATCAATCAAAGTTCCTCGGTTTCCAATCATAGCAAACACATCAAAAAAATTAATTTTATATCAAGATGAAACCATCTCCATTCACCTTTGACCCTCGCGCTGATACTTTGCTCATTCTGCGAAATCCAAACGCCCATTTACAAGAAGAAAATGAGGTCCAAGTGGACTCGGAGCCCGAATATGAGCGTCTCGATGAGGCGGGGTTGGCCGAGACAAAGGCGCGACGAGACTCTCCTATGACGCTGGATAATGACCAAAGCTATCCGAGAGGGTCATTGGACGAAACGCAGATTGAGTTTCGAGTATCGTCGAGACATTTGAGCTTGGCGTCGCCATTTTTCCGGGCAATGCTAGAGAGTCGCTTCAAAGAGTCTCAGCTAAATGCTGACGGTCTCTACGAAATCCAAGCCTCGGAATGGGATGCCGAGGCACTCGTTATACTACTCGATATCATACACGGCCATCACCGCGACGTTCCAAAACGGATATCTGTCGAGACTCTGTCGCATATAGCCATTATTGTTGATTACTATGGGTGTCACGAGATCATGGAATTAATATTTGCAGCATGGGTCAGCTACCTTGGACCTCGAGAGGATTTTATCAAGCAAGACCCATTACGCTGGCTATTCATCTCTTGGGTATTCCGTCAAGAGGAATTATTCACAGTTGCGACACGGATGCTGTTGTTATACGATAATGGCAAATATGTCGTCGACTTACCCATACCACAACCAATATTAGGTAAAAAAAAACCATCTACTGCTTGCAGTCTCACTCATTAACTGGATCAGATAAAATCGACGACAATCGTCAATTCGTTCTCAGCACGCTCTTCGGGCATCTCTATAACTTCCAACAAGATCTTCTAGAAGGAAAAGCCGGCTGCTCCGAAACTTGTGCTAGCATGCTTCTGGGTTCACTGATGAAGCAGATGCGAACAAGAGGATTGACATCTATCAAGCCAACGATGCCTTTTGACGGATGGAGAGTAGAGGACGCGAGAAGCTTGATCCTCGGCCTGGCTGCGCCTCCGTGGCGTATGCCTGGCAGAACTACGGATCACCCCTGCACCTTGAGTAAGTCGTTGTCTCCAAGAGTCAACCAAGTGCTTGCACATTCAAAAGGACTTGAGTTAAAAGATTTTGATGGAAGCCCAGTTGGGATGTTTCAGTCTATCAGTTCATGACACTTGGCAGGGCCATATGACAAACACAAATTCGGAGGAGGGCGTTTTTATGTACAATTTTATTCATGATTAACTGGCTTTGCATCGGAGCATTCACATAGCATGTTTGTTGAAACAGTCCTTATTCTAAAGTAGCAACACTCGCAATTCGCTTCTATCTCTATATTATCAAATCTTCTTAGCAGGAAAAACCGCAGTCCATCTCGAGAAGAGACGTCGTAGATGTCCAGGAAGGGCTATCCCACTGTCCGACTGAGCACCTGTCATTCTTGGTGCCGGGCTTGCCAGCGCCCCAAGCTTGATCACCATAGGTGAAAGTGGCCTATTGTTTTCGTCAGTCAATGATGAAACAGATAAGCAGTCGTTCTAGAAACTCACGATGTCATCACCTGGTCCCCGTGCATTGATGTTCAAGACCGCAGGAAGTCCCTCAGTCTCGGTCATGAGTGTCCCAGTGCCCCAGATGCTTTCTTTGGACCAGATGAGCTGTTGCTTTCCATCATAGACGTAGACGTTCATCTCATGTGTTCCCTTGTCGTTCTCACCATCGAACATGTGAATGTGAACACCGCACCAGCCGCCGTTGAACCGCTTGGTGAGCTGTTTTTCACCCTCTGGAGTAGGAGCGGCAACAGCGAGGCCAGCGAAAAGAAGGATTGACTTGAATGAGACCATTTTGATGTTTCGTATATGGATTGTTGTTCGGAAAGTTAGAGCAGTGAGGAATTTTGTGAAGTTAATATTGATGAGTTTTCAACTGCGATTTCATTGCCAACACCGATGTTCTTTATACTTTTTAGGAATATATAGACAGAATCCTGATACTAACTTTTAGGATATCTTCTGCTGTTTTCTGTGGAGATCGTGGCTGTGCACTTGTCTGATGTCCTGAGATATTATCCCCCTGGTCTAGGCGAAGGATCTGCTCACCAGCCTTCTGATTGTCCAAGCTCGTTTCAACATAATTGAGGTGTAATATATCTCAGGGTCGCAAACAACCTGGCGAAACATAGGATTGTCGGCATTAACAATTATCGTGAGATTGAAATTATTTGCAGGCATTAATTGGTGCTTCAGCGGGCAATTATACAAAACGAAGGAATGCTAGTGAAGGGAGGATTCAATGAGAATTCCCCTTGACATTTGTGTGCATGCATAGCCTCCTGTCTTTACACAGTGTCTAATTGAATTATATCCTCCAAGTAGAACAAGAGTACGATTATAGATTGACTCACTTGATTTTTAATGAGCGAAGGTTGATTTCTAAGTGAAAACTACATACTTCCCTATTGATTTATCTTAATACATAGCTTTAATAAAGAAAACTTTAAAAAATTAAGATAGGAGACAGAATTCTCCAAACTATAAAAAGACTATTGTGACTTTTTATTAGATATATGTATTGGGACTACCAGGTATTCATGGTGTCTGTAGGGTAAGTCCCCTATCAAGACTTCACAAGGCTAAGGGAAGAAGACAGAACAATTGACCCAGGCGCAGAAATTATGGTCCTAACCGTCCTATCTCTATCCAATCGTTGGGCTAATATCAGCACGCAAGGCTTAGAGCCGAACTATGCCCGTACAGCGTAGCTCTTGAGGAGCCGGGATGACAATGCATTATGGCCGCGGTCGGTATCTTCCGCCTTCAGATCAGGCAATAAAGATGCATTAGGTTTCACCCGATCTCGGCAGGTTAGATCTCAATCGAGGTCTAGCTTAATAGTCTTTGTTCTTGATGACTGCTCTGGCAGCTCTTTCATTATTACTACCTGAGGCATCTTTTCTTATGTTTGCTTTTTACTGCCGAAGTCGAAGGTCTTAGTGACATCGGCAATGATACGCTATAAACTAGTCCTAATCAGGTAAAGCCTCTCTACGCGTCGAATTCATTTCCGGGTGCCGTCTCCGGATCCAGAGTCTGAGCGTCGCATCATCATCTCAATTGACTTGTCCCAGTTCAGCGCCGTCATCGTCGTTAGCCTCATCAAGTGATAGGCGCCTTCAACTATCAATTCAGTGCGACAGCGCCACAGTCTCTAGCATGCAGCCACTGTAACTTACCCGATAGCGGAGAGGTAGGTAGTCAGCCAACCAAAATGGCCGGCCAGGAGACTCTGCGACAATTCAGGGACATTAAAGATGCCGTCTATCGCTACGACTCGGTCTTTGCGGCCATCAAGTCCCCCGCTGAGCTTTATGAAGAGAAGTTGAGAGATATTCGCGATCGCATTGATCAGATATGGGCCGAACTACCTTCGGCGCAGCCGGACCAAACCTCCAGGCTTCAGGAAACCCTCATCGAGTTGGGCGGACAGAAGAAGGAACTTGAGATCGATCACCAAACACACATGCGCCAATATGAAAAGGACCACTCCGAGAAGCTACAAGAGACCATGGACTCGTTCCGCGATCGTCTCGTCGAGATTATGGGTCTTGCGAGTGGATTGGGTCACTTCCAGATGACGCCCGATACTGCTCAACTTGAGACTGAACTAGCCGAAAACGCGCCTGTTGGACAGGGGGCCGTCGAAGTTATTGCGGTAGATGACGATTCCATGGACGAAGCACCGGAATTTGAAATTCAAGATGAACCAGTCTATGATCAAGTTGATGATCAAGCACAAGTCGACGAACAAATCTACGAACAAGTGGAGGACCAAGTGGAAGACCAAGTTAACCAAGGTGATGACAAACCGGATCCACCAGTCTATGACCATGTCGATGATTCAATGGATGACCCAGACGATGTTCTATTCGACGGCCACGCATACGAGAGAGAGCAACAAGAGGTTGCTGCTAGCCAAGCTACTGCTCAATACAATGCTTCAGAGGAGTGCTGCCGCACAAACACTTTCAGTTCTTCACTAAGTCCACCTCCTACTGACTCTTTCGCCCCAACTGCGGAGAGTTCGCCAGAGAGCGAAGAGGAGGAGAATCGACGAGAAGAGAATCAAGAATCTGAGAGTGAAGATCCGCCAACATGGTTCGTGCGAAGCAGAGCAGCAAAGAGAAAGATAGAACTTCTGGCTCCTACGAAGAACAAGCGTAGGAGGGCTGAACGCACACGCTCATCAACCACAGATGGCCTTGCATCTAGTGACAAACCTCTTCCATCCATAGAGCCATCCAGGAGACAAACACGACTTCGCGAGAGAAACAACGACTTTAAATCAGGTGTCGAAGAATTTGAGGGTATTGCTAATCCAAGACCCGGTAAAGTTTATTTTACCTATTGGGAAAAGACCAAGGAATGGCTTGCTGTTCTGGTTCTCCCGATGGGCGACTTCGACCCTATTGGAATTCCTGGTGATCTCAAATCTTGTGGCCTGGCGGAGGTTGTTCCGATCTGCTATGAATACAACAAGAGAACCAAAAAATACACATGGGCTAAACATTACGAGACAGGCGGACCCTTGGTCAAGGAGCGTATGTTTCCCATCATGTATTTTGATGGCCGAGATTTCCCCAGCAGAAGTGCTATCGACTGGATCGAAGCAAAAGATTTACGGAAATTCGACCCGAAAAGCAACAACTCGCTTGTTCCAAATATTCGCTCTGTTGAAAAATATTTGAAAAGTCATCCAGATAGGATGCTTTTGCAAGAAAAAGAAGACAAGGAGGAGGATGAGGAAAGTGACGAGGAAGAGGAAGATGAGGAAGATGAGGGGGAAGAACAAGGATTCCAGGTGCAAGAAGAGGGTGAGCAAGAGGAAGTCCAGGAACCAGTTCCTGAAGCACCAAAGGTGGCGGAGACAATTTCAAACAAGCCAGCCCAGACAAGACCTTCTCAGACGAGCACAGCTCAGGCAAAACCGACCCAGACAACAAGGCCACTTCAGTCACAACCAGCGAGGTTAATTCAGAAAAAACTGAAGCTACTTCTATCAAAGCTGTCTACGGATGATCAACCAGCGGTACGCCCAGCCCTTGCTGCAGGCTCAGGTCAAAATCAAACTCAAGTCTCGACCCAAACCCGACCAGTTAACAACAACCCTCCTGCTACTTCAGGTAGTAGCAGTCAAGCTATGTCTAAAGAGCAACAGCCCCCTAATCCTGCCGCTGGATCTATAGCCAAGCCTCCTCCTGCGAACAACAGTAGCCAAGCTGTATTTACACAACAAGCCCCTGGGCCCGTGGCTCAACCTGCCGCCCAGCCTGCTCAGGCTCAAAGAGCGCCGCCACCACCACTAAGACCTAGCTCTAACCCGCAGCCCGCTTCTCTCTCTAGAAACTCCGTTCCTAGGCCATCGTCACCGCTGGCGAGACCTGCAAGCACGATCCAACCGCCACGGCCAGCAACTGGTGATAAATCCAATGCAGAGTCTAACGTTGAGGTCATTGAAATAGATTCAGATTCGGAAAGTGAGGATGATAGTGGTCGTGGTCGAGGTGGTCCATCAAGGCGAAATGAGGACAGATTTGACAGCGATCTAGATCATGATGCAGCTCGTCGAAGGGCAGCAAGCATTGCACGAGCCGTACTTGGGACCGCACGATCTAGTTCACGAAATGGAGGTTCATGGCGATTAGGATCTCGTCAAAGGGACACCGATAGGCGTTACAGTCCAGCAGGAAGAAGCACTTCACAATCGGATTATAACCGGAATACGAACCGTACACCATTGGACACTGGTACTGCGCGGCAATTGGGCTCTGGATCCCTTCCTACTCCTCCAACGCATCCCTTGTCAGAACCTATGGACAATAGCCCATATTCACCAAACGCCCCCGGATCACCTCTGTCTTACCGCCAACCTCCCTACCAGTATCATCCTCAGCCACGACAGCCTCAAGCTGGACAACAACTCCTGAATCATTACGCGAACGAACCTTCTCCTCAGATATCGATTCGTCCCGACCCTCCCCCCAGGACGAATTATTGGCATATGCAAGGGCGACGGCAAAGCGAACACAATTCTCAATGGCAGCCTGATGCTCATTATCAACAACCCCCACAGCCGCCAGCACAACAACCGCATACACAATATCCACCGGCTGAGCATCCACAATCACAATATTCACAACCACAATATCGGCAGGGCGACTATCCACAATCACAGCATCCGCAGGCTCCCACTCCTCAGTCAGCATCGACTCAGTATCAAGATATGCGACCGCCACAACCTCCTATTCAGTCGTCTTCCTCCCAGTATTGGCATGCACAACAACCCCATGCACAAGAACCTGCTCCACAACATCAGCCCTACAATCAGCCATCACAGGTCTGGCCATTGCCGTCTCCTGCGTCACATCAGAGCTCGCAACAGCAACGGCAATATCGACAACAACCACTAGCACCGCCGCTTGCGCAGCAGCAACCAGCTCATCAGCACGACACACAGGCGCATAATCAACAGACTCTCCCTTCCCTGCCAAGTTTGATACAGAGCACGCAAAGCCAGCAGCTTCCTAGTATATTGACTTGCAGCCAGGCGCCCCCGCAGGCCTCCCAGTATATACTTCCTAGCCAGGCTCACAGTCAAGCATCATCACATGTCACTTATCCACCCCTTAGCCCGTCGTATAACGCGCTTTCTCAAACACCGCAACAGCCTCAAGCTTATGCTGGGCCGCAGCCATACGCCCAACATCAAGACCCTCCACATGCCTCACAACAAGCTACTGCTCAATCATCCCCTCTCGGAACTAACCATGAGCGGGACACGGCATATCGAGCTTCGCCACAGTCACAACTATCCGAAGCCCCTCAACAACGACCACCCTCGACTCAATATCAAACTGGACAACCGCATGCACAGCCAACAGGAGCACCTGGACGACCATCTTCATCACATCAAAAACAGGCTGAAGGATCTTACCATGCCCATCAACAATCGACTCCGCATGAAATGCCAACCACTCAACCTCTTGAGCGTCGACGAATTGGATCTTTCGGCCTTGGACCTTCAAACCAACTGGCGCCTTGAGCACCAATAGCGCCTGCGACACCAAAAGCACCTGTAGCAGCATTGAGATCAAACCCATCTCCCCAAAACGACAATTCCAGTAGACCCCCGCACCAAGAATCATCAGGTGAAAGGCAACCTCCAGCTTCCCAACCTGCACCCCAATCGTCTGATGCACGACGAGAGTCAGAAACTGAGACTGATCAACCAACTATAATTGAAGCACAAGGCCCCCAACCGCAACCTCCCAGGCCTGGAGAAAGGTCCCTAACAACGTTTACCCTGGTTGATCTCAACTTACCTCAGGTACCTCCAGACTGGGGCGAGACGCTCCCATTCGACCTAATCAAGTTTATATCCGAATGGCAACGTTTGCGTTCCCTGCGCCAAGGTATATCTGGCCTCACGAACTCACAGGGAACCTTTGAGTGTCTCTTTTGCCAGGATGTCAGAGAGCCCTACAGATATTCTACCAGGTACTTCTTTGAGAAACATTTGATGACGCATTGGGAGATATGCAAAACACATCATGCGGTGCAGTTGGAGTCTGGGGAATCAAGTTAGGTTTTGGCAATGCTGCTGAGCGATGATGTTCATTTCATTTGGTCAAGAGAGCAATGGTTATGTAAGCTGGTGAAATTTAACTGCAGATAGCATGTCTACAGTGTTTTTACGAGGCGTTTGATCTTGAGGCATGTATTGTTTTGTATGAAAGAACGGAAAGGGGACGCATTGCAGGAGTTGGGAGAAACGAAGGTCAATTATCTGCGATTTAACTATTTACGGATTGGATATTATCTATGTATATAAAGAACTCAGATACCTCAATAGCCTGAACGTCCATCGTTTGTGCAATCAATTATTACGCAGCGTTGCACAGTCCGGTAAATGCAACATCGTCAGCACCAATGATGACGATGTTGAAGTTGCCCTGGCACTGTATTGTAGTAGACAATGTAGCAGGCGAGTCCTGGCCATCAGCGATGAAGCTCTGGATCGACTGCCGGAATCCGTAGGGGCCAGAACCACTCAGTGTTACGCTTGGCGCAAGGGTTTGCTGGTTAATCACGGGAGTAGCCGTGCAGGAAAAGCCACGGCCGTTGATGGCAGTTTGCAAATTGATCCAATACTCCAGCTGGTTGGTATAGGGGCCTAGAGCAGGGAGCTGTTGACTGAAATATGTAGTGGAAACAACACCTTGGTTCAAGGTGTTGTAACTAATTTATGTGGTCAGGTTTGGTTATATCATGCGGCATGGGACTTGAACTAGCAGGAAGTTGGGAGCTGAGCCTGAAATGCATGGGCTCCAGGGGTAAAATCTATATTTCCCCTGTACGCGATCCTTGAAATAGCATTGATCAGAGCGCTAAGATTGGGGATCTAATTGCTGCTTTGAAGCTACTCACTGAGAGCTACGCGGCCTCGTTTTGGTGACGTTTAGTCAGATGTCAGCTAAAATGGGGGTTTCAAGGTCTAAAATGTTAATTTATTCAGTTTTCTTAACGACAGTCTTAAGATTTGGGGGATAGCTGACATTTGTTGTGATTCGATAAGATCTCACTCATCGCGATCGCCACTCATCTGAGCGAGTCAGTCGTGGGTACAGGGATAAAGCAAACCTTAGATTAATTAAGCGAACATGAAAGAGAAGAGAAAAAAGATCAACAGTAATGAGTACAGAGGACTATATTTAATATTATTTATCTACTATAAGTCTAAATATTCCAAGGCTGCTATTAACAGTCATTAACAGTCTCAGTAGGTGAATGTGGAGACAGTGACAGTCAGACGCGTGCTTAGTGAGTTGTCCCCGCAACAAACAAGCAAGCAACACGCGCCCGGGAGGAAAATGATCCGTCATCGCATCTCGAATTTTCAACCGACACGAGACAAACAAACAAACAGAACAACAGCAACGTTACATGACAGCGATACCACGATTATTCATTTGACCAAACAATCATCAGCCATTTATCGCTTTACCATTAACTCCACACCGTCAAACTTTATTTCCACCGCCCTCCAGAGCCTCACCTGTCTCATCTCATCTCACCCAGCCAGCACCTCACGTGTCCCCCACTCGACGCAACCCAACGAAACCAACCCAACATGGATAACTATCAGAGGATAGAAAAAGTCGGAGAAGGTCACTTTTTATCCTCTGTATCCCCCTTTTCCGCCCACAACTAACCACTATCAGGTACTTACGGTGTTGTCTACAAAGCCCGTGATCTCAGCAATAATGGCCGCATTGTCGCTCTCAAGAAGATCCGTCTCGAGACCGAAGACGAGGGTGTCCCTAGCACCGCCATCCGTGAGATTTCTGTCTTGAGAGAACTCAACCACGCAAATGTCGTCAAACTTCTGAATATCGTTCACGCAGACGGTCATAAGCTCTACCTCGTCATGGAATTCCTCGACCTGGATCTCAAAAAGTACATGGACTCACTCCCTGTCACAGACGGAGGCCGTGGAAAGCCTCTCCCCACTGGAACCGCCACCACTGTACGAAACTTGGGAATGAGCGACAAGGTCGTCCAGAAGTTCATGTTGGATCTGTGCCAGGGCATCAAGTATTGTCACTCACGAAGGATATTGCATCGTGATCTGAAGCCCCAGAACTTGCTCATCGACAAGGACGGAAACCTCAAGTTGGCTGATTTTGGTCTGGCGAGAGCGTTCGGTGTTCCATTGAGAAGCTATACTCACGAGGTTGTTACTCTTTGGTATCGTGCGCCCGAGGTCTTGCTTGGTGGACGACAGTATTCCACTGGTGTTGATATGTGGTCTGTCGGAACCATCTTCGCAGAGATGTGCTCTCGAAAGCCTCTTTTCCCCGGTGATTCCGAAATTGACGAGATTTTCAAAATCTTCCGGTGAGTGACTGTCCCCGCGACAGAAAGCGAAGCAATACTGATTCTCTAAGAACACTCGGAACCCCTGATGAGGACGCCTGGCCCGGCGTCACCGCATACCCCGATTTCAAGCCATCCTTCCCCAAGTGGCAGCGAGACTTCTCTACCCCTCTCTGCCCTAACTTGGATGAGGCTGGTCTGGAACTGCTCGACTACCTGCTTATTTGCGACCCAGTTACTCGCATTTCTGCCAAGGCAGCACTGAACCATCCTTACTTTGACGAGATTCTGTGAGTCGCTACGCATAATTGTGGTGACAAAGAGTACTGACAAGGAGATTTACAGGGGACGCAAGACCCAAGACTAATTGCGGAAATGATTTTGAATCAATGAATACGAAATTGTAGAATACGGCCGCGGGACTGCATTGAAAAGGATAACGTCATGAACATGAGGCAGGAGGATGAGTGTAAGATGAGTATTATATGGAGGAGTCGTGTTTTTTTGCATGTAAAAAGCGTCAATCGCTCATCTTAGACCTTGGTCTTGGTAGTAGCACCAATTGCAGCACCAGAAATAGGAATCAGGAAATCACTAGCTTTGACACGACCATCAGTCCCACGAGCGCCCTTCAGCGTGGAAACGTCCGTGCTCTTGAAAGCAGCATCATCCCACGTATCTTTGCTATCCCACGAGTTTCCAGAGGCTGCGACTTTACTGTTCAGGCTAACCTGATCATTTGTATTGCCGGCTGCAATGTTCTTAGTCACCTTTGAGGATGAACTGCGAAGGTTAAACCCGTTGTCACCATTCTTCCAAGCGGTGTTCCGATCAAAGGTCAGAGAGCCAGGGTTACCATTATCGATGAAGCCTTTCTTCGCATTCTGGAAGGCTATGCAGTTCTTGACGATGTGGTTGGCGGGAGGATTGTTGGTAATGCCGAGTTTGAAGCCGTTGCCATCACCCTCGAAAGGGGTAAAGTCCCAATGATTGAAACCGTTTCCCCAAGCATAAACCTCCTCAAGTGTCACGGGCGAGCCAAACATGTATAGGTCCAGACCGTCGTCGACGTTGTCCCATAGACGAGCGTTGCGAAGAACATTGCCTTCACCTTTGCCCTCCTTACATGCGAAGCCATCGGCGCTCTCACCGTTCTTTCGGGGGTCACGGTTTCGATAAGAGTCGAGGTTGATGACTTGGTTATTGGAAGATGCACCCTCGAGCTGGAATCCAGTCTCGTAGTTGTCATGGGTGGCAAGACCTTCGTAGTAATTGTTGGAAGCATCCCTGGCATAGATTCCGTATGGACCGTTGATGATCCTGTGATTTGTGAGCTTTGGTCATTGAAGCTTGAATCGACAACATACTCTAGGTCGAAGAAAGCCCACCACTCCGCGTTTTGGATATGGAAAACGCCGCGTTCGGCATTTGGGAGTGACTCGCCAAGACCTTTTGGTGTGCTGTCTTGTGTCAGACTCGTCACTATTTATTATATGTCTCCTTGAGTTTGACCCACCCAGGCATGTTCTCTCCGTCAATGATGACCTTTTCATTCTGGTAGGGCTTCACGGTAATAGGACTTCCCTTTGCACCGCTTGTCTTGACCTGAATGTTCTTAGACGGTGCGTAAGTTCCCTTTCGAAGATATACAATATCACCGGCCTGGGCAGCATCAATGGCAGACTGGATGGATCCATATGGTGATGCAAGGGTGCCAGAGCCTGTACCAGTAGGAGATACAAAGATATCCTTGGCGTTGGCACCAGCCAAGGGGGCGAGGAGAATGGCGGGGGTAAGCTTAATAACAACCATATTTCAGAATGAGCCAATGACTAGAATTCCGTGACAATTCTTTACTTTCGATGACTTTGGCTTTGTCTTTATGTCTTCGTGTCTTTGTAGTATAATCTCCAAGACAGGGAGCACGGATTGGTCCACTCCGAAGGTGACAACACTGGGGTATTTCCACCAATGGCATCGGATAACATGGTGAGTCCTCGAGTAATGGACATTTCGGAAACGTTTCAAAGGAAATAGTTGGGGGTCATCTAGGAGATTGGGGGATTTAAGCATATTGACAGCTTCTGAAATGAGTTAGCGAGCTGATCCCTCGGGAGAAGATAGACCGAGGAGATGGAATCATCTGTTCAGAGGATTGCGTATTCTCTCCATCGATCTCCGTGATTTTTGAATGAGTCTCCATGCGCAATAGTAGCGAATTGTTCATTTTCGCCGGTGACATGACTTGGATTAAGGATATCACCATTGAGAATCATCTATCCTTGATGGTTTCTGCTAACTTATCTAACGATGATTCTAAGATGGACACTGCTTATCACCTATTCTTGAAGTATCGAAACTGAATTCTTAAGATCAATTTACAAGACTGTAGCATCCCTTTGACAAGCCAGTCGACTTACAAAATAATATTGAGTGGATTCAATCTACTATGCCATATCAAGTAGACCAATGCTTACAGTCTTCTTTTGAGGCATAAGCTAAGGGCTTTCCATATGTAAATAGGTATGCCTCAGGTAGTTCATCAAAATACTGTCATCTCGAAAAACTAGTCGTCTGCAAATAGATTTCTTGGGCTTTCTACTATAATCATTTCCGGCTCCTTGAACGTAGCATTTAACGTCAAGATATTGACTACATTACTGTTAAACTAATGACAGCCAGACATACTAGCATGACTAGCCGTCATCAATTCGTTAAAATTGAAGCGATCGTGAAAACTAACGGATTCTACCAATACTGGCTCACATCAGCCATCTCAAGCTCATCTTCCGTAAGAAAACGGCGCTCAGGGCTGAACTATGTCGCCATCTTATGTAAGAATTGAATGGGGTTCGATAATCGTTGGTTGCCACGTCATGGTGGTCCAACACCAACACGACGTTATGCGCTTGATTACGACACCTTCGAAATAAGTATAAGAAGTAGGGGCGGGACACTTTCGCCAACTAATCATCTTAGAACTAACAAGACTCTGTCGTCGGTAAAATTTGATCAGGCACTTCCTACCATGGGTGAGTTCCATCTACCCCTCATGATTCAATGTCTGACATAACCAGCCACCGAAAAGACCAACGAAGGGCTGAGCTACGGCGTCGGCGAGATAAAAGCCAAGGGGGCCTTTACTGCTGAAATCACTATGGGTGCGCGTGTTGGACTTGAAGATGTCTGGCACAGTCAGTATGCCGGCTCCCAGGTCATGGGAAAGCGTCCAGGCATGTACATCAAGTATCTCCCGACAAAATACCACCCAATCAATGGCAACATGCTCACTGGAGGATGTTATCTCTTCGACACTTTGGAGAACGCAAAGGGATACGAGAGCTGGACCACCAACGAATTCGAAGTAGGTGACCCAAAGACGACATTCTGGAAACAGCCATCGTTTCAACATGTCGATTCTTTTGTATGGAAGGTTATTGGCGCTCATAATTTCACGCCTGTTGAAGAGCACGGTATCGGCCGCTTTCAGCGATGGACTTATCACCATGTTGGTGTCGAAGCTATCCTGACTCAGCTATATCCAGTTCTCAAGGACGCAGCTGAAAGAAGAGAAGCCGGCTCATTCTGGCTCTTGCATCACCCTGAAGACAAAATGATTGGCATTCACATGTCGTTTCCTAAGCCGGAAAGCGGTGATCATGAGGTTATTCGCGAAGCTGTGGAGGATGTAGCTGGACAGGGCTCTGTGGCAGATGTCTTTCCTGATGCTTTTGAGCTTGAGAAGCTACTGGATAGGACCAGCGCCCACTTTGCGGTTTGGCAGCCCATGTTAGAAAGTGGGGATGTTGTCCAAGTTACAAGTCCCAACTTTCCAGACATTGCCAAGTTGATTGATGATGCTTAGGTCGGGATGTTGAGTTTGTAGCAGCACCAATAGTGGCAGCCAAATTGATAAATTCCGTCTATATTCTCTATAAAAGACATGCCCACGCATACATAAAACTTTTGTCTATTCCAATAAATCAACCCAGCAGAGCCTTCTTCACCTTGTCAACCTCCTCTGAAGTTCCACAAATCAAGCCAGCTCGATCATCGCATCCCTTCAAAATAGTCTCAAATATTCTTGATCCATCTAGAGGATCAATGGCCTGGCCACCCGCACACTCAATAACAAGTGCCACAGGGAACAACTCATAAAGCCTTCGGAGCTTCGCCTTGCTCACAGATGTTACAGGTGAGATGTAAACCCCATGACCCTTGACCAGAGCATGGTAAATATCTGGAATAAGACCACCAGAGTATCGGAGAGTGTACTTGTCGCTGATAAACTTGGTGACAAGGCTCATGTACTTCTCATTCTCAGCAGCAGCCCGTAGATTGGCTGGTGCAAAGTAGCGGGTCTTGAAGGGAGGTTCGGCGAGTCGAAGTTCAGGGCGAGCAACGATGAACTTTTGAGTGTCGTTAAGGCTGACCTCGAAGCAGAGGGGCTGAGACCCAGGGGCTCGAATTGCGACAATGGCGAGAGTTCGGGGACCAAATACTCCAAGGATAGAAGCGATTTGCTTCTCTGCTGGTTGCTCAATGGCAGTTACACCATCCCAGACGCCAATAATGGTACCCACGGACCAGTTAGGTCCAATGATGGAGCTACCATCAAGAGGATCGAATGCGACAGTGTATTGCTCAGTACTGCTATCAGCTTGCGTTGTCTCTCCTTCACGCGCAGGCTTCTCAATAGGGTCCTCCTCACTGCTGGCAGTTTTGATAGCCGACGACTTGGCAATGCTCTCACGAATAATGTTCTCAGCCAGAACATCAACATTCAGCTGCTCATCTCCAAAAGCATTTTCTGTCCCCACGATGGATACGTCATATGATCTTCTCAATTCCTTGCCAATGGCAGAAATAGCGCTGAGAAGCTGTGGAATGACTGAATCGCGAAGCTCAGCTCGATCCTGCTGGGGAAGAGCCGATGTGAGAAATTGCGCGAGCTCAAGCTCAGAACCTTTTGTTGAAGACATTTTTTTGGTGGATGTTTGACGATGAAGATGTCAAGTTCGAAATGTCGATCGCATTTCGAAGGTTGCGTCACAGAAAATTGACGCAATTGAGCTCTTATCATCGACGGACTTTACCAGATGTAGCTTAGACAGTCGTTATCGCCAGCGGGCCGATTGGCGTTGATAGCGTGAGGAAAGCACCTGGTGGCGGCCTAATATCACATCATGGCCATGGTGTTGAGCCATTTGCGTTTATTTCAACATCGAATGTTTGTGCTGGAAAGTTTTATGGAGGCGAGATGTTCGTTTATTCATCCAATAAGCTGTTACATTCTTTGTTCTTGCTCTTAGTCTTTGGCGATGTGAAACAAGAAAAAAAGCCAAATAAATTCAGGCTGAAGACGCTTCGTATGACAATTTGAAGTCGCACCGCCAGCATTCTCGGGCCTTAACCATTAAAATAAGACTCAAGCTTCTTTTTTTGAATCACGGTATTTCAAGGTTGGGCAGAATCGGAATATGAATCAATCCAAGCGAGAGGTCGGGGCCTCCAGGCTTATCGGGCCGTATCAAAGCTTTTCCCAAACGAGGTCTTCGGTCCTATATCGTATCACTTTGCTCTTCGATAGAATGAGCGCAATAAAGTACTATCAGTAGTGTACATTTCAATGCCATTCCCAATCGGGAGTAGAAGATGATGTTGGTTCATGTTATGTCAGGACGATCCTAGAGGATACAAGACCCGTGCGGAACCGCCGCCGCAATACGATCTGAAGATGAGGTGTCACAATTGGATCGGGGTAGCACAGACGTCGCTCTTCAATTCTGATAAGATATATTCGTTCCACGTCGCTACACTAGATCGCTAAGATGTACACGTTTCCTAAGCCCATTCGATGGATACTCTGTCTCACAAAGTTCGGACAAGTTATGCATAAGCTACAACGAGAGCCAACCAAGATTGATTTCACAGTTTTGATCCGCTGGTAAGAGTGTCAGATAGATGTGCTTGTATTCAAATATATTCGCATCAGCCCTTACGACGAAAGAGTCTCATGGGCGACAACTGGACCCTTGAGAATAATAGGGCTACCAGGATAAAAGTTCTTGATGTCGCCCATCACTGCGGCAGCCTCCTCGCTGGCGGCGGCCTTGTCAAAGGCCTCAACACTATCCCACTCAAGAGTAGCCTGAATCTGATAGGGGGCGCCCTCCTGGAAGGTAAGAATCTTGTAGTCCCTGAGACCATGGGGGCCCCATTTGCTTCAGAGCTGTTAGTACATCGTAGTTGAATAACTATGGTGGGTCCACTTACGATGCAACGAGAGGCATATGCGTCTTCAGGTAGTAGTCCAGGTCAAAAGAGACACCTGAGGGATAAACAACAAGAACTTGAGCCATTGTGATGTGTGAAAAGTATATTAGTGAATATTTGGAAGGATTGATTCAGTGAAACGAGAGGTAGCAGATCAATAGAGGGGTAGCATGATTTATATATTGTACCGAGCGAGCGAGCGGGGTGATACCGCATCCCCCCACCAAGCAAATCAGGCGAACGGATCAACGGAATTTTCGGAGTTGATGGGGAGCTATCGAAGTTTCAGTGATGTGATTGATGGAGACGGATTATTCAACTCCGTTTTGGCTTTTTGGTGTTTCTCCTCCTTTTACCAATAGCCTGTGGGCTTGATAAGGTTGAGACAGTTGGACAAGCGGTAAACTCTGTATAAGGGTCAGAAAATCATAAACACTCAAAGCCAGTTCGTACAAACGGTTAAACATTTAGGCCCTAATACTTATGTAAGTTATTCTAGTCTTTAGCATGGCTTTACATAAGTCTTGCCTTAATACTGCTTGTTTATAATATACTTAGCCCCTTCCCCTCCTACCGCGCTGCATGATGAGCGACAAGTTGGCTCATGCAATATGCCGCGACACCACTTCACGGAACTCGACATAACAAGGCTGAAGGAGGGAAATACTACTAATCTCTATGGATCATAAACAGAGAGTAAAATGAGTCTCATCTGCGGAAGAGAATTGACCAGTTTTGCTTTGGATTGAGCCGATGGCAATCCGACGATATGTCGGCAGACACTCTGTCATCATCTTGTCCAATACATCTGCCACTGGCTCTAAATTAAGAAATATCTCTGCCCGAGTATCTCCTTTTGGGTAAAGAACGATTTCATGAGCAAACATTTGTAATTAGTAAATATGTCGCGTCTGATCGCTTGATCGAACTGTCCAGACCATGACCATGGTATCTTATGGGAAAAGTCTAAGTCCTCTCCTTCAAACTCAAGGTAAGGAGGATTGCTCCAGTTCGAGGGTGCTATGATCAAGCAATAGTCTTGGGTTGAGTCTCCTACAGTTGAAGATGCAGACAGCAATTTGGAAGCATACGCCAAATTAGTCCAGGTGATATCAGAAGAGCAAAAGGTTACATGATCTTGGGTTGCTTTCCAATCGTGAGGTATCGCTCTCTGCCAAGTGTTGAAAGTGATAGGGGCATTGTATGACAGCCACGCCCAGGACGGAAGGCCAGATAGACCAGCAGTCTTGATCGGCCCTGACCGCGCCCATAGAAGATCATCCACGGATGATTCCTTCCACAAGCCCATGAGTGGTGAATACCCTGTAAGGCGCTGATAATACATCTGGCCTGATTGTGTTTTGTGGTAACATTTATATTGCCAATAAAGTTCGGATTTTGAGCAGTGTGTAACGCGATATGAAAGGACTTCCTCTTACAACACCCATCCTCTGGTGCTTAAATGCTTTGATTGTAGATGATGACTTGGAGTTTAGCTCTGGAACCTGACCATGGTACTTTGTGAATCATTCTCATCCTTAAACTGAAAGATTCGTACACAGTCAGAGGTTGCTCTCATGCGCTTCGTATTGTCTGGTTCAAAGCACCCATCGGTGCTATCAAGTGAGTCACTGGCTGAAATGTTGATTGTACTGCCCAAGTAAATATGTTGCGTCTGGGAAGTTTCTGTTTGCCAGTCGTTTGGATCGTCTTACACAATGCATAGAGGTTCGATCCATAGATAGTGGATACCGAGAGCCCTCGTTATTAAGAAAGCATCTTGGAACGTCCGAGGCAACAGCTCTTCGGGGATGCATTTCTCAAAATCCGATTTCGTCTCCTTGGTGGTTCTCAAAGGGACGTGTTTGCCCCAAGAATGGCTCAGAGTCGCATACCGGACAGGGTTCCCGCCCAGCGGGATTCGGGCTCCTGCAACAAGACGTAAGGCTTCTCCAGGCTGAACGAGGAGTACACGTGTTGGTTACTGCTTTGCATCCGGCTGAAAGGTCTCATGATTGATTCCACAATCCTTGAGCCATTCTTTGATTGTAGTATTCCGATCGTCAGAGAGGGTTTTATCCTTGTCAGCTCTCCCAAATTGCCAAAAGCTTGGGTGGTTGAGAGCTGGGCAATAGAGTCAGTACATGCAGTGACAAGCAATCAGGGTATGCTTCCCAACAAGTTACTTTTTTGGAGTGGCAAAGATGAAATACCAATGGTGTCGATATGCTCGTAATAAAAGCCGAGTTCTTTGACATGCATACGGGAAGGAAGAACAGCCCAGAATGTCCCATTAACTTCACTGGCCTTCTCAATCTTGAGTATAATTGGCGAGGATGGGTTTTTAATAGCACCTGAAAGGCGATTTGTTGCTTTAAAATAGCTTTCTGATAATGTCAGGCCCCATATAGTTGAACAGAGAAAACAGGATTTTGCTGACATCTGTATGCCATTCAAGCTGCTGGTGGTCCAGCCCAGCAAGTTTGCAGGACTCTATGACTTGGCGGATTAAACCTTGGCATATAGTACATGGGGTGCTTGTCTCCTGGATCATATTCTAGTCGAACCTTTTAACTTGAGCTTGGTGAAGAAGGGTAATTTGAAGACAATAAACACGCACTGTTGCATTCGCCCCGCACGTTTACGAAAATGGATGGATCAACAACAATCGCACTATCTTAGGCTCTGAAGTTTGGGGTTTCGGCCTATGCAGTGCACTGTAACTCATAAAACAGCCACTGGCGGGACCTTTTCTCCAATACCTGAGCAGGTGGGTTGAAGATAAAGCGGTATTAAGGTAAGAATTAGGTAAGGCTGCCATAAATATTAGGATAACTTCACCTAAACTCTTAGACCCTAAATGCTCTATTATTTAAATCAATATGGTGTGCTGATTTTTTTCTGACCTACCTGCTGAGGCAAAAAACCCAAGCCCGCCACCGCAACCAAACCACGGTGAGGGAGGGAACAAGGAAGAAGAGGCCTCCACCACCATGAAACACCCCGCCCATGAAATTCACCGTAACTTAATAGGGCTGAACAACTTCAACATCTTGGCAATTTTCATCCAAATTTAGCAATTACTTGAACTAAGGCTCCACAGTCTAACAATCGTATTTATGTCTTCGCAACAGCCTCCTTACTGGCAAGGTCCTCAGGGTAGTGCTCCACCTCAACAGGGCTGTCCAGGACAGCAGCAGCCAGGTCAAGCCTACTACCAGCCACCTCTGGGCCAGCATCAACAGCCTCCCTATGGTTATTCCCAGCAAGGTCCCCCAGGAATGCCACACGATCAGCAGTACCCTCCTCAAGGCCAATTTCAGCAGCATCCCCAAGGCTATCCGCAGCAGGATCCTTACGGTCAACAACCTCCTCCAGCTGCGTATGGACAGGGACAGTATCCGCCTCCCTCGAACTATCCACCTCAGCAAGGACAATCGTTATATCATGGTCAGCAACAGCAGCAACAGCAACCGCCATACCCAAACCAACAGTGGCATCAACAACCTGGGCAGCAGCAGTATGGCGGAGCGCCAGTTAACGTCGCTCCTACATCCGCATCGCCAGGCTACGACCCAGCTCAAAGAGCTATGATTAGACCTGTTGATACAGCAGCTGATGTCGAGGCTCTTCGAAAAGCCATGAAAGGCATAGGTTGCGACGAAGAGGCTTTGATCCGCGTGCTAGCGAATCCCAAATATGCCAACCCATGGAACATGGCTCAACTTGTCCGGGACTATAACGGTCGCTTCACGCGGGATCTAGCAAAGGACATTGAGAGTGAGACTCGGGGCGATTTTGAGACATGTCTCCTCGCTTTGATTCGAGGACCACTTGAGAACGACGTTCATAATCTCTCAAAGTCACTGAATCGTGCAGGTACGGACGAAGATGCTCTGAATGATGTTCTTCTATGTCGTTCAAACGCTGATATTCGCGCCATCACTGCCGATTACAAGCGCTTCCGGGATAAGGAACTTATCATCGATATCAAAGAAGATGTTGATGATACGCTGTTCAAACTGTATAGCATGATTCTCTCTACTACTCGAGCAGAAGATAGTGCCCCCGTGATTCCCGCAGAAATTGATCATAAGGTCATGGTGCTTCAGAGAGCAACTGAGGGAACTGTAGGCGTCGACGCAGTTGCAGTCGCCCAGATCTTCACCAGCAGCAATGATGCACAAATGCGCGCCATCAACGACGCATACCAGTACAAATTTCACCGAAGCCTCGAGAGTGTAATCAAGAACGAGTTCAGTGGTGACATGGAAGATGTCTTGCTACGAATACTTTATCAGGCTTTGGATCGTGCTCGTTCTGATGCAGGAAGACTCAGCATGCCACTAAACAAGTCGTTCAGAAAGGATCGCCTTTTTATCAACAGACTTGTAAGCCTCTACTGGGATCAAGGCCGTTTGTATCAGACGAAGCTGGCATACCAACCAGTGACTGGGACGACGCTGAGCGAAAACATCAAGTCAGTTCTGAGCGGTGACTACAAGAACTTTGCTTTAGCATTAATAGGGGAGAAGTAAATCACTTTACAGGCGATTCTTTGAGAATGTTAGAGGTAGTGGAAGATATTCCCATGGTCCATCCTTGGAAAGCAATGAGTTGTTCTTCTGGGTTTCCCAGTCAATCTGAGACAGATTAAAGGCATGACCCACGAATACAAAATCGCTATTGACTGTGATAAAATACGATTCAATTTATAAATACGTGACGCCTGTACAGCTTTGACGGTCTCACGACCAACAAACCTCTTCTCTTGCTTGTTGTACACAGTGCTTCTTATACGTCAAATCTGAGCCCGACAGCCAAGAATTCGGGCGCTGTGGCGGAGTGGTCTAACGCGCTAGACTTGAATTATCAATGATATCTAGTTCCTTCGGGAGCATCGGTTCGAACCCGATCGGCGTCGATTCATTTTTTGTTTTCTTTTATGGTCCCTTACACCTGTATCCTTAATTTTGCAGAGACTCGTAGGTATAACGGCTGGCTGGATTACATGACTTAATGACCTGTTCTCCCCTTCCAATCATGGCGGTTCGGTTCTGCTGCTTTGGATATCCTGCCTCCAATTTCTGGCGGGGCGGGGTAACGTTTTGGGTGATCTAGGGTACTCTCAATCAAGCCATTGAAGCTTCGGACCATGAAATCATGGCTTCGTCAGCACACTCTAAGTTGACAGCAGAGCGACTGGATCTCAACCCAGCGTCCAATAAAGGTCACGGCACTGACGATGCTCTTGCTATTGCGCGAATCCTCGAGGCCTCCCATATGCCATGCTGCTTTGTTGGAATATCTGCACTGATGTTTTATGGCGCTGCTAGGGTGCGTCCGGTATGCATTCTCTCAACCTTATCGTCGACCGATAGTATTTGATCGTCGACCGATAGTATTTGCACGTCGATCTGCAGGTGAGTGCAATCTTCTATAGTGTTTAAGGTTTCAATGACACTACTCAACTCGACCAAATCCCAGGCTTGCGTGTCCTATTGAAGTAGAACTATGGACAATTATATAACTGAACAGGTTAAGCCATTTCTACCAAGTTGCAAAGACCTATTTACATAAATGCAGTACTGCTGCAATGTCCGGGTCTAATCCCTTATAGAGAAGTCGACATTCCACCATCTACAATCAGATTCACTCCGTTGACATACTTTCCAAGTCTGCTTCCGAGGAAAACGACAGCATTGGCAATATCCTGAGCCTGCCCAACCTCGCCCAGCGGAACAGCATCGAGAAGGCTCTTGAGATACTCCGGATTGGCTGTCATGATCTTCTGGAACTGACTGACCTCCACAGTACCATCGGGCTTTGTTACTGGGGGCGAATCGATAGTACCAGGAACAATTGTGTTGATCCTAATACCCTTGGGTCCAATATTTCGTGAAAAGTCCTTGGCGAGAGTAGCCTGAGCGCGCTTCAACGTGGTGTATGGTCCTCCGATTGCAGGATGCCTTGCCTCGAAGCCTGCAAGTGAAGAAATAACGACGATAGAGCCTGTACCGTTTCGTCTCTCCAGATGAGGAGACGAAGCGTTGATGAGATGCACTAGGCCAAGAACATCGGCTTGGAAGCTTTTTTCCCAATCCTCGATAGTTGGGCTGGTGGCTTTCGGACTGGCTACTACACTGTTAGCAGTCAGGTTATGAACAAAAGCGTGTAATCAAGTTACCATTTGCAACAACAATATCAATTCTACCAAATTCTTTGGCTGAAGACTCAACCCAGTCCTGAATCGAGGCGGCATTGGCAATGTCAACAACTGACCCAACAGCGCGTGCACCTCCTGTAGCCTCTCCGAAGTTTGCAAATTCATCGCCTCGGATATTTCGTGAGCAATAAGAAACATCAACGCCTTCGGTGAGCAAAGTTTCGACGATGACTCTGCCAATGCCTTTGGTACCACCGGTGACAAGGGCATGGGCGCCAGTCAGTTGAGGAGAGAAGCGAGACATGATTAGAAAAAGCTGATTGATGAAATATATTGAATATTTATGTCAAGTGACCTGATAAGTCGATCTGTGGAGAGTGAATTGGTAGTTATTAGTTATTGTCGATTAGAGCCAGAGTTAGTCCTCTTATATATCAATGAGATTGCCAGCTAAACCCCCATTCTCGGAACTGGTGAAGCCTCACGATGAATTCATTTCCCTATCTTGGCCATGTTGAAGGTTTCACGATGACTACCATGAAATTCAGCTTATCAAGCCATTCTTCGGATGTCTCATAGTGTCATGATCTTGTTTTCCAATCGCAGTTAGTGTTCATTTATGCCCCGATTTTCGATTCCGAGATGGATGGTGAACCAATCAAACTCATTTTCCTAAAAGGGTATAGCCTACATCAATGGTCGATCATCCATGCCGAATGACCCGCCTATGTAATCCATCCATCTCGGATTGCAGACAATCCCATCTCATTTTCTTCTTTCATATTCGTATCCCGCCAAGCCCGCATATCATTGAACTCGGGAATTAGTCAGTATGGCACCGTCATTTACGTTTGTCAATGTGAGCAATGCCCCTGGTCTGGGGCCCAAAGAAGCCAAACAAATGAGAGCTCATATCACTAAGACGAACTTTGCCAATCGGAGACAAAGACTAGGCAAGGATAAGAAGGCCAATGATATCGTTCAATCCAAGGAGACTTCCCTATCTCTCGCCAAATTTGAGGAGCAACAGTTTCGCCGTTTAGTGAATGGGTCCAGTTTGAACCCTGGATCTGACCTACTACTAACAAGCATAATCGACCCAACATGCTCTCCTATTCGTTATTGTAGGTGAGATACGCTTTCAAGTTGATCCGTCCACTTACAGCATTTTCTTAGTGCTTTGCGAGTATCGCACTCTCATCTTCCCGACTGGCACTGTCGCACCTGGATCAACAAGAGAGACAGACTGGATTGCTCTTCTACACTCTGAACCAGCACTCGTCGAGGCATCCATGGCAATTGCGATAAGACACTCTCTCAGATATCAGAATCCCCAGAGTCTTCGCGAAGCTTCCATGCGTAAGGGGAGGGCTCTAAAACTCATCAACCAAAGACTCGGTACCGCTTCAGGTCTGACAGACGGAGTGCTCAGTGCAGTTTTTACCTTGACCTTTGCAGAGGTGAGTTGTATATACTCTATTGCAGCATTCACATCTAAAATGCTTTTATCAAGCTTTTAGAGAGAGATTCCAACGCGAGAGATGTCCACATTCAAGGCTTGGCCCAGATGATCAAAGTTAGACGATCCGCAGGAAACAACGCCATCCCATCTTGGTTCAGCGACTTTATTCTCTAGTAAGTGTCTGGTGTAAAATTAGTATTATAAAATGCTTACTGATAATTTAATAGTGACTCAATAGGGCATACAGTCTTGTCGGCTAGCTATTCTAACCTACCACTTATCAATGCCTTGCGCAATGAAGACGATCCTAACAAGACGGATGTTGTGGCAATTCGAGTTAGTATCAACGAGCTACGGCAGACAATAGACAACTACTACATCTCGTCGACCTCAAAGCAGGAGGATATGGCAATAGTAATTGGATTTGAGATCGAGCGCCTGCAACTCGAGGTGGATACCCTGTTAGGGAGCCAAGAAAACTACATCCGCTCTTTACACGATTCTATCCAGCTTTTCCTCCTACTCTTATGGCCAACTGTGAGCCCTGGTGATCTAGAGGTTAAAGCCGAAGAGTTAAAGTATGTACTGGTCCAGCCTCATATGAGACTTTGCGCTTCAATGCAGGGCTTGGTTTGGCAACTATTCGTTGGCGCTGCGGCTTCGACACCAACGAGTGATATTCGATCTTGGTATGTTATTAGGCTACGGGAAGTATTGAGTTCCATGAGAATTGGAGGGGAGGATGCTGCGATGGATACAATAAAGGGAGTTTTTGCACCTGATATTTGTTTGTGGGAGAAGTTCAAGATAGTCTGGCGAGAGGTTTCGCTTGGAGAGGGAAAGACACGCAATCAATAAAATAAAATCATTTTGGATAAATAATATAAATATATATATATGTG
>JAALXK010000166.1:0-32931 GCA_012977745.1 Fusarium anguioides | reverse complement strand
GAAGAAGAGGAGGAGGAGGAGTTGGAACCGTGTGAAGGGGACTCAGCAGCAGCAGAGGCCAAGTTTCGGGCCGAACGGGGGATATTGTCATGTACAATGTTGCAGCTTTTTTGCGTAACACAATGGCTCAGGAGGGGCAAGCTGCCGTCGTCCCGAAGGGTGCATTGGTACGACATTCGAGTCATAAGGGAGCGGATATATATGTATGTATGCCGTGATTGTGGGAGATATTCAGGAAAGTGGCTGTTGGGTTGGGCTGAAGTGTTGAAGAGGAGGCGGGTGGGCGACGTTCGTGTTTTGCAAGTTGAAAAATCCGTTAAGAGAGCAAAGGACTTGTTCGTTTCATGTCTGAAAGAAAAGGATTCGCACGGAAGATTAGACAGAGGTATTGGCAGTGTGGAGCGTAGATTTCAGAGTATGTAGACGGACAGGACAGTCAAACTCTTTTTTATATATATTAAGACTGAGTAAGAAGGGCAGATATAAAGAGTTGAGGACGATATTAGAATACTCCCTCCAAGTCTGAGTAGATATAAATAAGAGATGACAGAAGATGATGCGACGAGGAGATAGCATGGGGTGTGTTGATGAAGGATGGATGTTGGGAGTTGCTAGTTTCCGCGATACCGCAGCTAAACTCGCCTGCTCGAACGCCTCATGCGTATGCAAATGCAAGAACAACAGAAAGAATGATAGCCACATAAAAGATTAATAAGGATTGACAGACAACGGTTGCGCCAGCATAACTTTCGGACCCGAGACTGGGTAGTGAGTGGGTGAGTAAGTGAGCATTATAGTAGCATTTACATGGATAGTAGTAAGAAAGAGCGGAATATACAGGGATAGAATGTCACCGCCTGGTCTGCGAAACTGTGCATGATGTGCGGCAGAAGCGAGAATCATGGGAATGTCGAAGCCATGGCCTGGGTGGGATTGGCCCAGACAAAATATCCACGCTTGCAAGGGCGGAATAGTGAACCGAGGATGGCCTGTAAATGGCCGACGTAGCGAGCCAGTAGAGTAACTGAAGAAAGCAACTAAACAAAAGTGCCCTTCTTCATCATAGTGCTTCAGAGCTATGGGCAATCGATGGCTGAGGCTGAACTGAGCTCGGCTGGGCTGAGCTAGGTGACTTAGTTAGCTCAGACTAACAAGCTGAACTCACCAGTTCAGGAGAGAAAGAAGCACAGGTAATAATTAACAAGCAAAGCATCTGTAGGGGCCCGACCCCATCCTAGTCCGTATCGTATCGAAAGTATCCTATGTATGTATACCTCTACGGATGCAGACCTATCCCGTCGGAACGGCGAAGCCGAAGAACAAGCTGGGGTAGTGAACCTAAGCAAACGAAAGTTCTAAGAAGGCCAGGGAAAAAACGGAGAAGGGACAGGGGCAAGATCTGCTGTACATACCGAGTAGCTAAACGCCCGCAGCTTTAGCCCCAAGCCTCTTTTCTTGAGTCTTATTTGCCAAGATCAAGAACGGAATGGGCTCCGAAGAGACTAGAAGAAGGATGGAAGAGAAGAATGCAGCCTATCGTATCCATAATTTATGGCATGTAGCATTCAGATTTTGTACCATATGTACATAGAGTACTCGACCATACGTAGAGACTAGGGTCGAAGAATATAATTGCCTACTACCTAACTACTGTCCTTGCTGGTGTAAGATCGACATATGTACAGACACGGACCGGAACGAGAACCGCACAGTCATTGGACCATTCGATATCTGGAAGCGAGCCACAGCCACTCTCTCCAGCCCGAGCTTAATAGCACTGCACTAAGTATTTGCGACTGGACCATTCCACTGGGACCAATATCTGTGTAAACTTAGTGTGTGCTTCGTATGAATGAGCAGGTAATGGAGAACAAACATACGTCACATACTGGGTTAGTAGTTGCATGTACGTAAACAAGCCATCATCACTTAAAACCCATCAACTGAAGAAAAAAAGAAGAGAAGTCGGATGGAAAAAGAGCGGAATGTCAGACTCTAATTGATAATGCCTCTGGCATGCATCAAGAAGCGAGTCGGGAAATTTATGATTGGCCGAAACAAGCGAAAACGACCTGGGTCGCATTCCGCTAACACAACAAACCCTGTCTAGTCTCGTTTTTATATTGCAGCCTGGAACTGGCTGGAGTCAGGAACTAGGAGGATGTATTTCATATTTCAAATGCTGATTCTTCGTTTCATTCCGCTGTCAGCCCTTTCTTTTTATATGCATCCAAATCCCACCAAAATGGACTATCTTCAGCCACATCCGGTTGTTCTAATTAACATAGGTACGGAGATGCACTAGGGTACAGGGATAACTAGCCAGTAACTTCGGGGCCGAAAATTGAGAGTGAGTGAGTGAGCACATACATGGATGACATCAACTTTCAAGTTATTGCTGTGATGTGACATACGAAGGCCTCAATATGTCACGTCAAAACTTTACATGGCTTGTCATGCCATCACATATGGATATACCATACCCACTTGATGCAAAGTATAACCAGGAAATATTCGCGGTTGTTGGCCAAAGAATGTAGAAATGTCACTCTTTCATCTCTCATGACCAAACTCGTCTTCCCACCCAGGTCATAGCCTTACGGCACGTCCCACATCCCGTGTGCAACAATGCCACCACTGATCAATCTCCTGAGTCGTGCGCCAAGCTCATATCTCGATCCCAGTCTTGGGGTAGTAGTTTTAGAGCTAGGCCAGATAGTCTCTCCCCAGAACAGTAACAAACTTCACCGACCGTTGACCCAGAGATAGATCGCTATCTCTTGTCCTTCATGACACTCTGGCAAAACTGCCAATCTATTCATTTATATATGCTCAAGCCGTTATCCCTGACCCTGTGTGATTGACCTTTCCAACTCCTTGGGGGAGCGAAACCTTTGCACCTTTGGGTTGTGCTGCTAATGCTCCTTACTGATCCAAGTGGATGCTTGGCTGGCCCGACATGAACATTGAAGTCCTATCTCTGTAGATCGTCATGCCATGTCATTCTTCAACCGGCTGGATGTGCAACGTAGACGATCCTTCTCGAATCAGACCCTAACGGCTCTCTGTGTGGCTATGAGGCAAAAAGCCCTTGCTTGATTCGTCTAGAACGCCCTTACTGTAGACAAACACACCAGCCCTCATACATGGGTGGTTCAAAGCTTACGTCGACTCCTCGGCTGCAGGCTTGCTCTTCTGCTTCTTATCCTCCAAGGCCACCTTGTACAGCTCATTGAGATTGTAACGCTTCAGCTCCTCGCTCTCGTTCCCACTGACAACCGAGACTCCGCAAAACGTCTCAACGCTAGTTAACTATGTGCCACCGCGATAGGTCCAATACGCGAGAGGGGGCCGCTTACCTGGAAGATCTCAACTAATACCACCTTGTCGGGACTCGTCAGGTTGACCTTGTGTTTAGGGCTGACCAAGTCTGCAATCTTCTTGATCACCTCGCTCGACTTGAAAGCGGTGTGATTCCGGATGTTATACCTGATGGCGTACTGAAGGGGCCGTCGTCAGCTTCAAATAACGACATCTTCCGCGAATCACAATCTTCACTTACCGTGCAGCCTGCAGACCCCTCTCCCCCGGGCTCGGCGGAAGCATCACCTGCCGACTCACTTTTGAGTTCGAAGTGAGGTTCCATCACGCTTCGAGCTACACGTTCGATACCCTTATCTGTTGCCTTGTCCGTATCAAAGATGGGCGTTAAGCGGTTGATGTACTTGGTCTTGCGCTTCATAGGATCTGGGCAGTCTTTGGCATCTTGACAGATCTTGGTAACAAACTTGAGAGGTTCGACAGGGCTGATGGTCTTCATGAAGAAGACACAGTCGAGGCCTGTTCCAATAGCTGTGAAGGTCTGCTTTGTCTTGGGCTTTGACTGTGTCATGCTAGCCAGCTCTTTCTCGATGGAAGCCTCAATATCACCGGTATCGTCGTCACCTTCGTCATCTCCATCCTTGTTCGGAGGCTTCACTCCAAATAGTGACTCGCCGTACTGAAACAAGTTAGCTCATCAAGACTCCGAGGAAACGAAACAAGTACCAGAGGCAATCATCGTACCTCATCACAGAGAGACTTGAACTCAGAGATCGCCTTGCCCTTCATTCCTCTCGCGTAAGTTACCCAGATTCCGGCATCGTTGACTTCCAGGGTCTTTCCTAGCTCCATCTGTTCGGTCTTTCTGGCTTTCTGGTGTGGCGTTTGCCATTTACCACCGCTGCCTCCCTTTTCAAATGTCAGCTCAGTCTATCCAAGGTAGCTATCGAACGACCTCTCGGGGCTGAACGAGAGCTTGTTCGCAAACAATGGCTCAGAGTTTGCTTACCTTGCTCTTCTTGGTGGCTGGGCCATTGCCTCCAGGTCCCTGCTTTCGCTTACCCGTTCCGTCACTCATGATGAAGCCTCAGTATCCAGGAACTAGTTAAAATGTGCATGAGATAAATATTTTTGCTGTCGCAGAAACTTTTTTAAGGAATACAGGGAAGTGAATCTTGATGTGAATGTATATAGAGCTAGTGGTCGTTCCCGTAG
The DNA here is from genome assembly GCA_012977745.1 of Fusarium anguioides. Lineage (NCBI taxonomy): Eukaryota > Fungi > Ascomycota > Sordariomycetes > Hypocreales > Nectriaceae > Fusarium > Fusarium anguioides. Next base: position 28,395 of record JAALXK010000166.1, on the reverse strand, counting down.
AGAATTTTTGGCGCGGCGAATCACGTGTGCTGATTGGTGCTTTTTATAGTTGATCAACCTCTGAAGAGGAAGCTTTTTATTGAAAGAGTAACCTTTCATCATTTTAAAATAATCTGCATCGCAAGATGACTATAAATAAATACAGCTGATCATAGAAGCCTCAGATGGTGGGTTTTATAAGCAATTAGTGGTTCAATCGCACTGATGTGGGCTTTTGGTGCTATCAAGAATCATCTCACTCAACAACTACTGATTTCTTCTATTAGGGATTTTAATATGACCTTCTATTTTATCATTGACTTACAGACGCATAGTTGTAGTAAAGAATAGGTATTTCATATTTCATAGAGACGTGTGCGGAGTTGTCAATTCATCCAGAAATACTAAAGCATCACTGAAAAATTAACAAACATTAAGGTTATGAGAAAATCGCTTTTCAATTTGAGGTACATAAAACATAAACCATCTTCCAACACTCTATAGTATAAACCATAAACCATAAACCATAAACCACTTAAATCATTATTATTAGCCAAACAGGAACCCGACCAGAGGATCAAGTGCAACCGGACACTTTTCCTGATAATCTATTCACCAGGAACGTTTTCCAAAAACCCCGTCTATCAAATTTCATTCTTGAGTAACCGTTTAGTTCTTCTTAGCGTTGTTCCTGGCGCTGGCCTCAGCAGTCATGATCAGAGCGCGAGGAGCGTCTTCCCTGGGCATGTAGAGCTCGACGAATTGCAGGCACTCGGCGGCGTTGAACTCCTTGTTGGTGAGGAGCTCGTCGAGCTCGTTCTTGGTCTTGATCTGGAAGGTCTTGCAGGTCTTGTCGCCACCAAACACGCTGACGAGGTCCTTGTACTTCCAGTTGTTGATGTCGTTGTACACAGCATCCATACCGTGGATGAATCGCTCAATGGTGAAGCCGTCGTTGCAGATGACGAAACTGAGAAAAGGGTTAGCAAATGTTTGCAAAACTAGAGGTATTGGAACTTACATTGTGGGCTTGAGGCCATGTCGAATCATGGTGCTCAACTCCTGAGCGGTCAGTTGGAAAGATCCATCACCAACAAAGAGGATTGTTCGGCCACCCTTGCCGGAATCCTGAGCAGCGAGAGCAGCACCCTGGCAAGCACCAACGGACCAGCCGATGCTGCCCCAGAGAACTTGGCTGAGGGCGGTGACGTTGCGAGGGAATCGAGTGTCCCAGATACCGAAGTTAGCGGTACCAGTCTCAGTAACAACGATATCGTTGGGGATGAGGTATTCACCGACTCGGGGCCAGAGCCAGGCCTGTGTGATGATGTCGGAGTCGTCGGTGTTCTTCTCAACCTCATTGCGGACCTCAGGGATAGAGGGAGCGGGCATGGACTTGGGGTCGACCTTGGCGATGATCTTGCGGAGGACACCGCGCATAGCAACACCAGGGTATGTGGAGTATCGGACCTTGCAGTGAGTGCTGTGGAAATCAACAGAGTTGATCTGAGATGTTCGGTAGGAGAAGCCGGTGGTGTTGAAATCACTCTTGAGAGCACCGATGGTGAGAAGGAGATCAGACTCCTCGACAATGGTCTGGGCACGGGCGGGGTGAGAGCCGTCACCAGCAAAGACACCGCCGTAGTTGGGATGGTCCTCGTTCACAGCACCCTTACCCATGGGGGTAACAAAGACGGGAAGGTCGAGCTTGTCGATGAGCTGGTGAACCTCCTCGACAACACGGTGACGAATAGCACAAGAGTCAACAAGGATGACAGGGCGCTGAGCAGCGTACATAGCCTTGAGGATCTCTTCAACGACAAAGTCCTCGTTACCGGGGTCGTTCTGAGGCTCAGAGAGGTCGATAGGGGTGTCCAGTCGGGCACCCTCAACCTTCTCCTGGACCATATCGGTAGGGACCATGATATAGACAGGGCGAGATCGGAGCCAGCAAGTGCGGAGAGCAGTGTCGATTTGCTCGGCAATCTCGGAGGGTCTGTTGAGCTTGGCGACGTTGCAAGAGATTTGAGCGCTCATGTTGGCAAAGACATCGAAGTCACCGTTTCCAAGAGTGTGGTGAAGAAGCATCTGATCGCGCTGAGAGATAGTAGAGGGGCATCCAACAATGTGGACAACGGGGATATGCTCGGAGTAGGAACCAGCAATACCGTTGACGGCAGAGAGCTCACCAACACCGAAGGTGGTGACGAGAGCAGCCATCTTGGTGACACGGGCATATCCATCAGCAGCATACGCTGTAAGGAATAGTCAGTAAACATTGTATCATGAGGCTGTTGAGATGAAGTCATGATGGTAACTCACCAGCGTTGAGCTCGTTAACGCTGCCGACCCACTTGAGGTTGCATTGAGGAAGATAATCGAGGGCGACGAGGTTGTAGTCACCGGGAACACCGTGGACAGATCGAACGCCGACTTCGTAGAGTCGCTTGAAGAGGTACTCAGCCACGTCGATGGGCTTTTGGAGGTTGGTGTTGCTCATGGTTGCGGTATAATCGGTAGATAGGTAGTTGATAAGGTTGGAGGGGTAAATGGGAGCTTGAAGCTTATTTGTAGGATGATGAGGAGACGAGAGACGAGAGATGAGATGTCTGGGTTGAGAAGTAACCGAGACAACCAAAAGAGGAATGTGATGATTGTTTGATTGTTTGATCGATGGAATGATGAGGAAGGAAAAGAGAGTATTTCGGTGGAGGGGGAAGGAGGTGTTTATACGTTGGGTTAACGACAACTCGACTTGATACTTGGTTGCAGCTACGTTACTGTATGAGCAATACAATACAGTGAGGTCAGGTATCCAAGGTGTGTACTATCACAAATTGGGTGTACACTAAGCATTCACTCAGTCTACAAACAGACCCTTGCTCTGCCTTGATTCTAAACCAAACCTCAATGGGTTGATCTGATCTGATCTGATTGATGGCTCAAAAATAAGACCATACACTTTGATGAGCCCAGCCTAGGCCAGGCCCAGTCAATGAATGGGTGTCGCTAGAGTCGGACCTGTCAAGGAGACACCACGGGCATAAGCTAGCTACCTGGGCATAGTATTGGAACTGGGTTTGACCGTTACTTGCGGCTCAGGAGTCACGATATTTCTTCGCTCGCTCCCGATTTCAAGCGGCCGAAACCGCGAGGTCCATGCTTAATTCAACGTTTTAGGAACTACCAAAAGACAACAGTCTACAGTACAGCTACGGTGACAGCGATAATCGTCCACTGATGGTGATGTAATGCTCCTGCCAACACCCACCCACCCACGCAATGGATGCCACGCCACGGGAGGGCGGCTCTTCTCCTGCGAACTAACCTCACTCTGCATTAGCCTTGACTATTTTTTCTCGCTGCCACTCTGTACTCTAGCAGATCCTCTCAATTGCCCGCCCGCCAGCGACCGACAGACAGACTCAAAAATCATATGATGCCATGTGCCCTGTTTACGGGCCCCTCTCAATCGGGCAGACTTGCCCGTCTAGAAACAATCAAATCCTTACGCAAGTGGACCTTCATAGAAATCAGATGCTTCTTTAGACAGGGGAGAACGGGACGATGAGGAAAAAGAAAAGAGGCAAGCCACGATTAAATCTAGGGATATGGATAATATTCTCTATTCTCAATCAATCAACGATCCTTGGCATGCTTGCTTGGCCTTTCTCTCCAGTTCCTCCCGGCCATCCCGGCTAGTCCGGACCTGTGCAGCCGAGCGATGGCCGGGACCATACATACAGACCAGAGCATTATACACCCGGAGATGCGAGTCTCAGTGGTTGGAATGGGATAGAATGGGTATTTTCAAAACCCCCCATGGCGTTGTTTTTACTTAAGATGCGGCAATCGACAAGCCAACGGGGGTCCAACTGCGCATTAGATCCAGGGACCATGATACAGCATTTCTTTCTAGGCGCTACGGCGGTGGATGTCCATGTCAGCCTGGAATAGCAATGGCCTCCTCATTGATGGATGATATAACGAGACTTTTTCTACTGTTCTTTTTTTTATCTTGGGGGTCACCACGCACATGCAATTTAATACAGTACAGTATCATGACTAGTATCCGGGTAAATTGTCAAGTCCGGTAGTGAACAGCAAAAGTTTCAACGTGCATGAGACTGTAACATTCGTGATCATCGCTAGCATATGTATGTACGCGTGTGTAGTACATAATGCTGAGGCAAGAGATGACTATGCCTTACATAGAGAAAATATCTCAACCAATGATCCATTCACAACTCTTCACGTACAACAACACTCCAATCGATAAAAATGGTAGGACATCAACACCGAGTCCAATTCAGGGCAGGGATCTCGTGTCCGTAAAAGGCCCTTTGAATCGTACTGTAACTCGACAACATCCCGTAATCAGCATCCGATTAGCACCACCAATTATCAAGCCTCTCCTTTCCTATGTTTTCCGTTCTTTGCCGTCCAGCACCAAACAGACATCGTGTTACAATAGCGGGACGATATCAATAATTTTCCTCTGCTACGGATAAAGGGCATGAATTCAGAGGAGCCCTGACAGGCATTGGCTGCGAGATGGGATGTTGCAGGGTAAGGTAACCTGAGATTTTGCGATCTATCTATACACCACCTTGGCTTTAGTTATGGCAAGCCATGCACCATGCTGCTGGGAGCTTCTCTGCGGTTGGCTTATTCTGTTCTTTTGCCAAAAAGCGGTCCGGTAGTTGTGTTGTACAGCGGTGTCATGTCAGATCATTCTTATCGCCGCCTAAAGGGAGTTCACCGAAACCAGCAGGGATATACAGCACAGGGGTTACGATCTGGCGAGACCAGACCAGCTCCCTGGGATATTGTACACTTCCACGAGTTTGACTACCCTACTTACATCGATCGTGATGGCTTAAACTATTTACCTGAACTGACTCGGTGTCGATTCATACTCACCCTACAGGGCTGGCTTTGTCCAAGTCGAAGCTGTGACTGCTGATGACGGACATTTGGTACTGTCTACTACAACCAAGCGGTGTACGGGAATTGTTCATTGTATAGGGTGGATGTGAGATGTAGTATTTAGTCTATTCTAAGTGGCAGAGTTGTTGTACATCTCTAGACTATCGTGAGATGAGATTCTACCTATGCATCAAGTTCTCGCTTCGCCCCTACTATACCGCTGATGCTCCATCGTAAATACCCAGAAATGGCGCCGCTCATTGGCACTCTGAAAATGTTTGCCCATCATTTCTCCCTTTGTTTACAGAAATGTCATGGCCATCCCACGCCTTCATCGGTCCGGCATTGACCACCACTCGAGTATCCACTCAACAGCCAACGATCTATCATGTCATTCCCCAATACAGATAATTATCGTACACCGTACACCGAAACCACAATGAGTCGAGACCTCCGATATATCAGTAGGCGCGCTAAGCTAAGCTCCCTGGTTCGACCATAAGCCTCAACCTCAGCTCAGAACGAGCAGCTTAATCGCACCGTCCATCCTTCCAGCCCGTCCGCCACCGCTCCTCCCACTTGGAGCAGTCAAACTCAGGCTTGCCTAGCTTACGATTGACGTCGTTGTGTGCGCCGCACAGCCACTTGCCGAACTCATCACGACTGTTGACCTGTGGCGCTTCTCGCTTGAGATAGCCCTGAAAGTCCTCTGCGCAGACCCAGCATGGATATAGCTTTGAGAACAGGCCAACAAAGCTGAGAAGGTCTGATTTTTGGCCGCCGGATGGTTTCTCTGGGTATTGAGCAGCGATAGAGTGAAGTAGTGTCCATGTACTACGGCCCAGCACCTCAACATCTGGAGGGCAATCAGCTGGAGGTCCCTGTGCCTGAGCCTTTATAGCAGTATCCTGTTTGAGAGTGCTCTTTGTCTGGGAAGCCCATGCAGCAAAGGATGTACAGTTCCGGCATCTGAACAAGGGTCAGTTGAATAGGGCTCCATTTGCAGGGCGCTGTGACGAAACTCACGGTTTACCATCAGGGCCCAGTACCACTCCCTTGGGGATCCTCTTAGGCGGCTCAGCAGAGCCTCCTGCCGACGACGCAGGGGCAGCGGCCACAGCCGCCTGCTGTTGATCGTTAGGATCGCTCGACATTGAATGGCGCCACTGGCAGTGTGCTGCGGGCAGGCTAAGGAATAAGACGGAAACAACAAGTCGGCGCTTTCGGGGGAATTAATAGAAACTTGAGCAAGTGAAACCCATAAGCAGTTAACGTCAACGAACGATACGCCACAAGAAAAGCGAGTGAGTCTTGGAAGAAAGAATTAGAATCGGGGCTGGCACTGTAACGTTTACAATCGTCGTGGTGTGACGTCTATTTGTCATGTCGGTCTAGAAGAAAAGAAGCTACCTAACTTACCAGGATTAAACGTTCTATCAACGCTATCGCCAGAACTTGAAGTGGTTTCTTATCGATAAGTCCCTATCCTGGGTGTCTTCAGGGACAAGTATTTTCTTTTTTTAAGCCGGAGCAACGCCGCCCTCCGGGTGATTGTGGGGCGAGCAGCCCACTTGGACTTTCGCAATGGAGCTTCGTTAGTTTATGATGTGCATTATTTACTCTGGCAATGATTCATGCTGAAGGCCTCCTCAATAGTTTATTCATGATTATGCGTAGCTCATCAGGAAAGTCACGGGGCTTGGCATGTCAGAAACTCAAGCATTTCCGCCTTCGAGACCATAACCTCATCGATATTGGGTTGCTCCGAATGGTGAACTAGACAGCCCCGTTGCAGCTGTATCGGCCATGAATTGGTCCATGACTTTGCTCAGCGCTGACATATCATCACCGACTGAGAAAAAGGACGGGTCCAACGCCATGGTTTGACCAAACGTATTATCAAAACCACCAAACTGGCTTACCGCGAATGGCGCAGATGAAGGGTTGATTTCTATAAGATTTAGCAACTGGCAAGGCTCAAAGGGAAGAGATGCTGACGAGCTGGTGGCGGTGAGATAGACACAAAGCTTTTTCGATCTTGCTCCAGCATGACCGATATTGCCTTGACAGCCCTCTGAGCCTCAACCGATTTGTCGGATCTTGTCTCCCAGATATCTTTTGCGACGACAAGAGCTTGCAAAATATCACCTCGTCTGTGTAGAGCACGCCTTGCATCGTATCTACTCAATGCAAAGCACAGCATCATGGTGGCTTGGAGGAACTCGTGGCTCAGCGACGCGGTAACCCTCCAGCGAATGTTGTACATCAAACCTCCAGGTTGAGTCTCTTCATCCATCCGCCGCTGGTGCTCCAGGATCGCTAAAGCGGCCTTGATACATACCTCGTGCGACCTGGCACTTTCTTCCTCAGCTGAGCCTTTTACGAAGCTGTGTCGATGGAGGAGGTAGATCGCTTTCTGGGTGATGATGTCCAACATCATCCGATGAAGTATCGTGCTGGGATTGTCTGCTATTGAATCCTCGAGTGGCTTGAGCCTGAGCCAAGTAGGTAAGGCATTCGTGACTCTCCCAAGCTTGGCCTCTAAGGCAGAAGTGACAGCAGGTGATGGCGGCCCTGCCTCAGTCGTGTCGTATATCTCGGCTGCTATCTTGATAACTCCATGCCTGTTAATGTTGAACGCCAGCATGGAAGGCTCAGACGATGGCCTCTCGGGCGGGAGAGTGTCGTGCTCAAAGCCAATGTCACTATCAAGTAAATACGAGGGTGGACGTGTATCGCACTGAGAGTCTTTGATGATACGTGGCAGTCCAACTTGGGTGCTTGTGAAGAAATCCATGCTGTACAAGGACGTCCAGGCTCGTCTTCGAAGCTCAGCTTGTAAAGGCCGAATGTTTGGCCAATGGGATGGTTCACGGTGAAGACCCATGCGCATAGCTACCCTCACAATGACGCCCATCAGGACCCAGTTGCCGATATATGCATCAATATCGGCCTCCTGGTCAATGGCAAAGTGTAGCATGAGCGTCTCAACCGTGTGCGTGCTGGGACGGAGATAGTCGCCTGCGACTAGACAGTGAATGGTGAGCGTTCGATAGGTTTCAAGCGTGGATTGCAGTTCTGCAGCAGGCAAGCCATGCGTTCCTACCTCCCTCTTCTGGAGTGATACAGACATGCTCATCATGCTGAAGAGAAGGCCAACCCAGATGATAGATACGGCCGAGGGATTGACCCAGAAGTTTGCGTACTGAAATTTGATTAGGAATTGACCTCCAGAGGAAACGTGGCACGCTTACTTCTACAAGAAATTTGCCTCGATGTAAAACAACTGATTTCAAAGGAGTTAGAAGCCAGTGAAAGATGTTAAAACCAATACCTACTCGAGTCAAAAGTGTTGAAGTATTGTGAGACATATCTGTCGACGACTTTACGAGGGGGCAACAACGCGAGAATCTGTTCTGTAGGAAGAGATGCGACGCTGGCCAGAAGAGAAATCCTTGGTGTCGGCGATTGATGCATCGACTCAACAGCAAATGGTGAGGACCGTTCACTAGTAGCATCCGAGAAGTCGTCTGAGAGTTCATCTCTAAGTTGTTGGATCTAAGGTATGTAATTAGTCGAGAGTGGCCGTTAGGGAGTCATTTAGCCTTACATCCTCTAAGATTGTGGCCCAATGTGAGCTACCAGTGTACACAGCCTGGTCATCCGCAAGACTTAGATTACCCATGCTAGTAATCGCTGAACTGCTTGATGTCGTGACCCCAAGTTGAGTCGCATTGTCTGAAGGTTGGATCGAGCTTTCAGCCCTATCTCTCAGCTCCGTCACCAGATTCTCGAGCCTGGCGATTCTCTGGCGAGCTTTCTGAGTCCTGTTGTGTGGCCTATAATCGATTGCATCTCTGCGCTCTTGCTCAGAGCAGGTAAAGACGCATTCCGTAGGTTTTCCACGGCGTGTGCAGGCACCACAGGGTGATTGTCTATCACATCGAAGCCTAAGATGGTGTCAATACCAACTGCTCATAGTCTGATCGACCCTATGTCTTGGCGGAAACGAGACTCACTTGCGCCCCCTGCAAAAAGTGCAACTAAGAATGGGCTTCTCACGTTTTCTTCCTTGTGATCTATACTGTGATTGTTGAGTATCCATGTTAGAGCAGTGAGAGCTTATTTGCCTCTCAATCTGACACAGTTGAAAAAGCTAGCGTAAGTTGAAGGTTAACTGTTATTGGGTATAAAGTCATTTTCGCTCATATTCTAACGACACGTGATTTAACCACGATGATACCTTGTCTGAGGCAGAAGAAAATAGACAAAGTAAAAGAAAACTACCTAGGTATATTGGTAATATTAATTTGCTTTTTCTGATATCTGATTTTCGTGCATGGAGAGAAAATCTAGGGTTGGTTGTTGAACGAAGCCTATGACTAATGAATCTATCTAGTGTTGGAGAACAAAGAATCACAAAACTCATATCAAGTAAGGCAGATAAACTGAGTTGAACATTATTAGATGAGGCAACATCAATGCCTCTTCTCTTTAGTTTTATGTAGTAATAGCGGACAGACGAAGGATTATGGGAGGATGATCCTTCATGGAGGGTCTCTCAGCGGACAGTCGGACGGTCATGGTGTAAGCTCATTGGTCAATAACCACCGTCCGAAATGCTATACTTCTACGGACATTCTACACGGATATCTAGGCGGACAATAGGTGGTTTGCCGATAATTTTATATAACACGACGGGAATTCCATGTTTTATTCGACCCTGATCAAATCAAATCAGCTCCAACACGACCACTACACTTGAACACAATGATCTCCTCAGACAACACCCCGACCGATGTTCCCTATCCAAAAGGCATCAAGTTTGCCTTGCTAATGATTTCCCTCTACATCAGCATGTTTCTAGTGGCCTTGGTATGTCTACCAAACACCATTCACTCAGTGCAGAGTTAACAATCATCCTATAGGACAAACTCATCATATCAACTGCGATCCCTGCCATCACAAACGACTTCCACGCTGCCAACGACATTGGTTGGTACGGAACAGCATATCTTCTCACCAACTGTGCCTTTCTGCTAGTGTTTGGAAAACTATATACCTTCTTGGACATCAAGACTACCTTCATGACCGCTGTTATCCTCTTTGAGATTGGCTCAGCTATTTGTGGTGCGGCTCCTAACTCGATTGCTTTTATCATTGGCAGAGCTATCGCAGGTTTGGGGGCTGGAGGTACCCAGTCTGGAATTGTAAGTTACCACATTTATTCCATAGCTATACCTTGACTTACACTGCCCTAGCTTGTCATTATCGTCTATGCTGTCCCTCTCGAGAAGCGACCCCAGTACCAAGGCCTGTTTGGTGCAGTCTTTGGAATTGCTTCAGCCATTGGTCCTGTCATAGGTGGCGTCTTCACAACTCACGTCACCTGGAGATGGTGCTTTTACATCAACCTTCCTCTGGGAGGTCTCGTTTTGGTATTTGTCTTCTTGTTTCTCCACATCTCACGCCAATCTACCGAAAAGATCAGCCTCATGGACAAGTTTCAGCAACTCAATGTTCTTGGCTTGATTGCTCTCATTCCCGGAGTCATCTGTCTTTGCTTGGCTCTTCAATGGGGCGGTTTTATCTACAGCGTAAGTGTTTGTCCTTCGCCTATTTCTTGACCTGGCTAACAAAGCTCAGTGGAGCAATGGCCGTATCATTGCTTTGCTCGTGGTTGCTTTCACTCTTTTGATAGCCTTCATTTTGGTCCAGATCTGGAAGCCTGAACAAGCCACTGTCCCTCCTCGCATCTTCGCCCAACGCAGTATTTGCGGCGGCTTCTGGGCTAGCTTCTGTGTTGGTGCACACCAGACGATGATGATCTACTTTCTTCCTGTCTGGTTCCAGGTCATTATAGGTGACTCAGCCGTCAACAGCGGTGTTCACATCTTGGCAATGGTGCTCGCTCTTGTTGTTGGATCTATCATCGGCGGTGTTCTCACCACTCGCACTGGATACTATATGCCATTCTTGATCGCTGGGATCTGCATATCTTCTATTGGGGCTGGCCTTATCACCACTCTTGGTACACACGCTTCAGAAGGTCAATGGATTGGCTACCAAGTCTTGTATGGCTTCGGTCTTGGTGGTTGTATACAAGCCCCCAACATGGCAGCCCAGACGGTGCTGCCACGCAATCAAGTTTCAATAGGTGCTTCGCTCATGCTCTTTGCCTCAACACTTTCTGGTGCTATCTTCGTTTCTGTTGGAACCAATGTCGTTGATGGCGAGCTGGCTAAGCGTTTGTCGACCTTTACAAACGTTACTCCCAAGCAGATTGAGGCTGCTGGCGTGACAAGTCTTCTAAAGACTATACCCGAAAATTTCCATGCGGAGGCCCTGGATGCCTACAATGATTCACTGCATGTTTGCTTCCGTGTTGGGCTTATCCTGGCTTGTCTCTCTATCTTGGGAGCATTAGCTATGGAGTGGATCAGTGTGAAGAAGGAAGCAGCAGAAACGGTAAAGGAGAGCGATAATGAGACGGAGGAGAAGTCAGTTGCTTGATTGTTTGGCCTAAAAAAGTATTGTTGGAATTTGTGCATGATGAGGGGAGTAATGGTTGCAATGCTACCGTGGCCAATATTTATAGATTTCAGTCATTTTATTAAATACACTACTTATATACATAGGTATTTTTGAATAGAAGCTTCCGTTCCATCAACTGCCGTCCGCACGTTATCGATAAAGCTTTCATCCACTTTCCCCATGAGCCCCTCATCTTCATCTTCCGAGTCTCCGAAAGTTGCTGATCTTTCCTCCTCATGATCTTTACTTCATCTCCTATTGAACCTACACTCACCTTCTCTCTGCTTTCAAAATAGTGCACCTAAAGTGTCAGCGAACTCACACATCCTTACATATATGCATCGAAGCAGACTTGTGTCATCATGACAACTCCTACTAACCCCTCTGCGGAGCAAAGCTCCAAGATACCCGTCCTTCTACTCAAGACGAAGTCGAGCCCCGGGGATTCGTACGAGGACCTCTTTTCAGAATCTAATGCCAACGGAATTGGCTTTGCGCCTCAGTTCGTGCCTGTTCTACTACACCAGTTCCATGATGATGGCATGAAAGAAGTAGCAGCGTTCCTCCGGAATCGTCGCATCGGAAATCAAGAACATCATGAGTACGGCGGCTTGATCTTTACCTCACAGCGCGCAGTTGAAGCCTTCGTGAAGCTTGTTGAAGATGGGAAAGCTGGTGCGTCACGATATCAAGCTCTCACTTCGTTACAATAACATCAACTAATATGATTCCATTTGCGACAGACGACACTTCCAGCACCACCGATACAACATCATGGCCTCATCTCCAGAATATCCCCGTCTACAGTGTCGGGCCCGCCACAACCCGCGCCCTCGCCGCCGTTCCCCAAGATCCTCCTCTTCAAGTCTTCGGCAGTCATACAGGCAACGGTGCCGCCCTGGCCCCCTTCATCCTGGCCCACTACTATGAATGGTACCGCGACCAAGCCCGCCCAACACTTCCTCCTGTGCTCTTCCTCGTCGGAGAGACTCGTCGCGACATCATCCCTAAGACGCTGCAGGACGGCGCACTCCCCGACACGGAGCGTATCCGCGTGACAGAGACGGTCGTTTACGGGACGGGCGTCATGGAGAGCTTCCCTGTTGATCTGCGCCGGGTTCTTGGCAAGACGCGTAATGATCCCATGCGCTGGATTGTGGTGTTTTCGCCGACTGGCTGTGATAGCATGCTTCGTGTCATGGGAATCCTGGACCCCGAGACGAATAAGGTCCAGCAGGGCTACAAGCGGGACGGAAAGACGTTTATTGCGACTATTGGACCGACTACGAGAGATCATCTGCTATCTTTTGGTTTCGAGCCTGATGTTTGCGCAGAGTCGCCGACACCACAAGGAGTATTGGATGGAATACAGGCATTCATGGCCAAGAGACAGAGTTGAGGCGTGGAAATAATAAAACTTTAAGCCTCATTGAAAGGCTGGTTGTGAAACATTGTGAGAGCCATCAATGTTGTAAAGAGTCGGGAGTGTCAGCTCCGGGTATCATTGATTTCTACTGATCCATCCCTAAATATTTTTGCTGCCATCTTCGTTTATACCCAGATAACCCAGCTTGTCGAACCCAAGAGCGCTCTGCCTTCACAGGAAATTAAATTTCCTTTTCCATAGATCATCAATTTAATGAGAGACCGGTTTGCCACCATCACATATAACACCGAGCGCCACGCAAACAGGTGAAAGCCAAAACATCGTTATCATACGCCCATAACCCAAAGTTCTACCCCAAAGACTCCAAACTTGGTCCCCTCGTCACTCAGAGGCTCATTTCCAAACGTCTCGCACCTCGAGCTATGTCCAACCTCGAGCCCGTTGTCCAGCCATAGCCCATAGTGCCCACCACCTGACCCAACACTTAAAAAGCCCGTCTCGCAGTTGATACAAAAGTCGTTTAGACCGCTGTATGGAAACGCTTTGAACCTGACAGCCTCGCTAGGTGTAGGTGATGGCGCGCGAGAGTGTATGGGTGTGTTACTCTCCGAGGAAGGCGGCGGCGGAGCGAGCGTCGTATTTCGAGAGTTGAGGTTCGTTGTATCGGCCGACGGAGGCGGAGGAAGAGGCGTGATAGTCGAGGCTCGCCAGAGGAAACACTCACCATTGCCAAAGTAAGAGTGTGCTGGATGCGGATATTCGGAAAGATATGCGCCAAAGATCTTATCATGTTAGTTAATAGCACAGCGTCATATCATCTGACTTGGTACACACCCCTCCTTCAAGATCTTTAACAACGAGAACGAAGCCAGCTCGCTTGCCCTCGAATTGCCGGCAGCGCTGATATAGAGTCGTCAAACTTGCGCCGTCCTGTTCAAGACTGTAGATGAGATGCCAATCATCCACAATGCGCAGTCGCTCAGGAACCATAGTGCGAATCTCCTCCGCTACCGCGTTAGACAGCAACTTTGCCGATGTGGGCGTTCCCTGGCGATAACCATGAAGAATAAGAGGATCCAGCGGTGGCGGGCGTAGGGGACTCGCTGTACGGCGCATGGGGGTGAAGACTCCATTTATACCGTCTTTTGTACCATTGCCGTTGTGATACTTGAAGTCTTCGTCGTAGGCGGTGTCGGCCTGGCCGGGGAATGAACCTTCGCTGGAAAAGCGACGGATGAGGCCAGTCCACATGCTGGAGATGTACGAAGCGGAGGCACGATTGGGGTTGATGGGTGTACCAGCACCAGATGATTCGGGAGTCTCGGGGGAGTCGTTGCGGTCAGAAGAGCTCATGACGATGAGAATAACGCTATGTGATAAATAATGATGCTCAAAGCTGTGAAATCAGGAAGCGAACTAGGCAGGTAGTCATAGATACGAGATGCGATTCATGAGTAAACAGGAAGTTGGATATGAATATTGATGTACTTTGAAGGGAAGACAAATAAATATGTTGGGTGTTATGGATGGAGTATATAGTAGGTAGATACGAGAATGTCATTCATCGAAAAAGGACTTGGCTTGACGCAGTGCGACTTCCTGGTCCAGTCCATTTGTTGGAGATGGAAGGCATAAGATTGGGGGAGCTAGTGGAGCTTGACATAGCGGGGTCAATGCCCAGAACAACCGTCAGGGCAATTCGAGAACCTGATCATGACTGGACACCAATTGACTCCAACTCTCGCATCACTGAAAGTATATTCCAGGCAGTAATTGCCACCTCTTCTTTCAGTTTGATAGAAGATGCTTACAGCAGATTGTGTGGCTATTCATAAGCCAAGCTTTCAGCCGTACCCAATTCCAGTGTGGTCTCTTTTACAGGCCACATGTACCTGCCTATGTACACGTATAACTGGAAACCAAGACAAACTTCATGATCGTCATCAACACCAGAGCCTCAAAGACCAAGCGCTAGCTTGATACGGTCAATGGCCTATGGTGGCTGATATGCTGGCTCGGTCTAGACTTGTATGTTTGCAGTCTTGTCACTGGGGTTCTCTGATTGTCACGTTCCTGGAAGAAAACTTGGCCAACTGTGATTAGATGAGAGGTTCCAGCAAAGGCAACATGTGATAGTAGTTGTGTCTATTTGCCGATTTTTCTATCTACCTAGTTAACACACTTACTGATATATTCAAGGAGTAAATACCTCGTTTCTATCATTTGATCATTCTGGTTCACTAAATCTCACCACCTGCAGAAGTAAAACACGTATTGTCATGAATTTCTTTTTTTTTTTTTTGGGGGGGGATATAACAACTAGAAAGAAATGGTTGCAATGTGCACTTCATCAAATCATTTTCATCTTTAACTCCCATGTTGTCTCTGTCTCTGACCCATGGCTCTGATCTGGTTTCCTTACATCTGACCATCTTTCCTCAACTTCAAGATTGCCCTAAAAGACCCATGCTATATGCATGCTATGCAGAATAAAATAGACATATGATTCTGTGTATGCGTATGCGCGTGGGGTTGTGCTGTGGTCTATTCCTCATCTCCAAACTCATCGCCACCAATACCCTTCTCAAATGACACAACTATCAGCACGCCTGCGGGTAACAGGCACCCATCCAAAAGGTTCTTGGATCGCAGATCTAGACGCCAGATGGATTGCCATCGTTACACCACAGTTACCTCATAATCTCCTGATAGATCAACTGCTTCAGCTGCTCCTTGCTCAGGTTGTCCTTGTGCTTGTCAAAGTCAAAGAACTCCTCAGGAATCGGGGGCGCTGTTGGCTCGTCCTCGGGGTCGTGGTAAGGCTCAAGGTATGGGTGCTTCAGAGCTTCCTCTACAGTAATGCGCTTAACAGGGTTGAATGCAAGGAGCTTCTCGAGCAAGTCAAGAGCCAGATCCGATGTCTTGGGGAACAGAGTTCGGAATGGAACCTTCTTTTTGAAGGGGAGCGATCGAATGTATTCGCGAGCACGGCGCGACTTGATTCCGTAGTAGTCTTCCATAGTGGGTGTGCCCAGCACATCCAAAATGAGAGTCAACTGGTGGTGGTCTGGCAGTATGGTAGTCAGCAAAGGGGTTCAATAACATCTCGGGCACGTTATAAGTCACTTACAGTCCTTGCCAGGGAAAAGAGGCTTGCCGCTAAGCATCTCAGCGAGAATGCAACCAACGGACCAGACGTCGATAGCCTTGGTATACTCCTTGAAAGTTAACATGATCTCGGGCGCACGGTACCATCGAGTCGCGACGTATTCAGTCATGAAACCGGAGTTGTCTTCCTGCGAGGCAGCAGATCGCGCAAGACCGAAATCGCAGACCTTGAGATCGCAGTTGGCGTTGAGGAGGAGGTTGGAAGGCTTCAAGTCTCGGTGCAGCACGTTAGCCGAGTGCATGGCCTTGAGGGCGCGAAGGGTCTGGTAAATAAAGTATTGGCAGTGGTCGTCGGAAAGATCCTGAGTGCGGATAACTCGGTGCATATCCGTCTCCATCAGTTCCTGTATTGCTGGTTAGTCTGCTGTTGCCATTGCGATAGAGCGAGTGCTGGCTGGGGGTTCAAACCTGAATCAAGTAGACTTCGTTAAATGACTCGTAATTCCGGGGCTTCTGAATGTCGAGAATGGAGATGATATTTTCATGGTTGAAGTATCGCAGCAGCTTCATCTCTCGCAGAGTTCTTAGGCAGAACATGGAGTGATCGAAAGGAGTGATCTTCTTGATGGCGACCTTTTGGCCTGAGGGCTTGTGAATGGCAGAGCTGTGGATGTTAGAGCCTGGTGCATAGTATACCGCACAAGGAACAAAGGAGAAAAAAACATACCAAACCACACCGTAGGCACCCTCACCGACGACATCCTGAATATCGTATTGCTCGCTCACGTTGAACGAGATCTTGCGAGACCCCGCAGCGTTAGGGGGGTTTGATCGAGACATGGTCGCGGTGAAAAGGAGGGGAAGAAGAGGGAATTAGAGCGACCGAAAAACTACGACTGATGCTGCGTGAAGAAGTAATTGCGCAGTCGATCGGTCGGTCGGTCGAGATGGTTGTAGAAATAAGGACGGCGAGAGTCAAGCCAAAGAGAGGGACCAGCCAAGCAAGACTAAGACCTAGGTAGGACTCCTTTGTTCGATTCGACGCTGGCTGGCTGATTAAGGATGAGTTGAGGGGTTAGGTACTGAGCTCCACCCAATACAATCAATCGCAAGCTTGCTCAGCTTATGAGATGCAGACGTAGACGGCTGGTTCGAATGAAGCTGGCAGTTGAAGATTTATAGCAACCGAGAAAGGAGAAAAAGTAGAAAGCAGATAAGTAGGTAGGTAGGTATAGAATATTTGCTTGGGTCAAGCGAGTTATAGTAGTAGTGATAGATAGGTAATAGAACAGAATGGAGAGCTCCACGTCCGCTCGGGCCGTGCTGATGCTGGCTCAAATAGCACAGAGACCAACTAAGGGCGCGGGGCAGGAGAGGGCCCTGGGCTGTAATATAGATCCGTACAGAGGCTAGCGCGTTGTGGCAGAGGCCCAGGTTTCAGTTCGGTTCGCCGTCAACAACGGTGAGTATAGGAAGGAAAGGTAAGGATTCTAAGGAGAACGGTCTACCTAATTGCTAATGAGAATAGTGGCTTCCCAATCTAGCAGTTCAAGATGGTCTGTGAGCTCGAGAGAGTCCGGTATGGGTCCGACAGTGTCAAAAGATGCAGGACATTTTCTTTTTAAAACAAGACAGGTTCTAGGTAGGTATGAAACAAGCACGATGGATGAGTCAAGACAAGATGGGACATGAGGGTAATTAACAAATAACTACGGACCAAGACCAGGCAAGACTTTGCGTCATCTGATCTGTTCGTTCTGAGTCTTGTTGGGCTGATGAATGCGAAGAAATGTGATAAAGCCAGAGCTGGGCGGCTAAGAATCGACAATTACTTGCTACAAAGCTGAGTGGAGGGAGGTGTCACCCCAGCCTGATGATGTATGCCAGATACCTTACACAGGCAGACAAATCCCTAGGTGTTCATACAATTAAGAAATACGAGAGATCTGCCCCCTCAGAATTCACCTAGCTCTCAAAAGGAACGTGAAAGCTGAGAGCAAAGAGAAAAGAGGGTTGATTATGCTGCTCGGATGGGAAGACGAAACTAAACCCTTGAGGAATATTCCAAGGTTCATGGTTCTTAGACAGGTCCAGAACGTTTGCAATGATCGCCAGGAGGGGCATCAAGACCTACCGACTAAGTAAACACAAATAATGGAATGCGTGAGCAGCTATTGAAATGTCGGATATTGCAGTACAAGACTCCTTGGATATAGTGGCCCGATGATCCTGGATCGACAAGCTTAACTTAAGGGTGATAACGATGAAGGAAGCCCGCTCGACAAAGTGGGGGAGGATTGACTTTGACCACCATGGCACGAGCGGGACGGACAGTCTCCCGCTACCCAACGATACTCGACAACCTCAAACATTATAGATAATTAAAGTACAACTAAGTACAACTCTGTAGCTGGAAACAATGGCACTGTGCTGTACCTTACTGTACCGTACTGTAATCATCCATAGGTACCTAGGTAGTTATCGCTCCTGAGACGAAACGTTACAGAACCTCCAATGATATGACGCTAGCGATTCAAAATACTGGGCGTTTAGCATTTGACAGCCCCGAAACATGGAGAATGCTACCTGACCCGGTTCTTTCTTTGCCTGCCTGCTTGCTTCAGTGGACCACATGAATCCCTGTTCGACAAAGAGTCCTCTTGTGTTTCACCAACTTCAATCCCACTCACTTTTATCATGTCCTGAAGTGATTCACCTGGATATGAACTGCCTACCTCTTAGGTAGATACTTGTAGATTAGTTAGGTACTCTGCTACTTTACCTAGACATTGTCTGTATTCTTAAAATAAACTCCCCAGCGCCTAGTTCAGCTCATCATTGGCTACCTTTTATCAATAGGCGCGTGCGCCTCGCACCCACCGCCGCCGCGTTTCATCATTGGATCGCGAGGTCCTTGTATCTACCTATTTCACAGGGACATCACGTTTGCGGTTGTGTCTGGTGCCTGTATCAGATTCCCCGGGGACCAACCAACCCCTCGGTCATGTTTTATCTTATCCAGGGAGTCGGGTCTGGTTACCGTTTGGTTTCCTTGAATGGCTTCTAAAAATATCATTCATTGCTATGCATTCCAGGTTCTGTTTCTTGGCTGGCTTTATCATCTTCTGATCCTGGCTCTCTTGTTCAATGCTATCATGATTGACCTTGACTTCACCTGTTGTACAACACCATCGTAATCATGATAGTAACAATCTCATGATCACACTCTTCTTCACGTTTGATCACGAAAAAATTCATTCACTCTAATTGACACCATTTGTCCTCGCATCCCTGTTACCAAAACAGCCGACTGCATCTCCAGGACCTCGACTCCAGTCATTGTACCCTCCTCATCCCGATCCCAATATTACAAGGATAGACCCGACCTATTCCTCCGTCTACAATCACTCAACTCTTTTTGAGATGCTTACTGAACAACCTTTGTAACAAGAGTTAGTACACTGACTGTTAAATGACAAGTTCGCATATGATTCACTCACTTTTTCTCTCAACATACCAAGCCATTGAGCTGCACTCACGCCCTGGTCGGCTCGATCCTCCACAAGTAGCGTCTGCGCCCAGAGCTTCAGACTAGGTTCTCCGTCTTCTCGCACAATATACAGGTGGGGCAATGTAATGCTGCCCACTCCTAGGGCCTTGTGGTCCCGACTCTTCTGAACCACGGCTCGCACGCGTTCATTGAAGTCTCCCTCAAGCTCTGGCACGCGACCCTTGCCAACCTGGATCTGCCCTCTGTCCTCCACTCCAAACACGTCTTGCACCAGCTGAGGTACGGCATCTCGGCCAATCCACAAGAACTGAGTTTGCCCGTCATCAATGAGGTACAGACCATAGGGCACAAGCCTCTCCGAGGACAGGTTGAGCGCAGGAGGGAGCGCAATGTGGCCCGTTTCCTGGTCGGGAACACCCGCGTTGTCGGGCATGTCATGTAGTGAATAAAGTCGGGGGTAGATGTAACGCATCAAGAGAGGTACTGGGAGCGTTGACAGAAGGCAGAGCGCTGCTGATCTGATGTCGGAGGGAATTTGAGATGACTTGCGAAGACCAACGTTCTTGATAAGGCCCAGGAACAAGAGGGGAAGGCCCCGGAGGTTGGCAGGGAATTGTAGACCGCCACCCATGCTGCCTCCAGCGAGCTCTTTCTTGAATGTCTGCAGGAGCTCGGTAACCTTGCTCTGCAAAGCATCGCGGGCCGCATCGAGGCCGCTTGATAGTGCTCGCTCCACAGCCTTGTGGCTGAAGTAAGTGGTGATAGCGCACTGATCAGCCGAAGCGTACATGTCGGACAGGTTGGTGGTTGTTGGGAGGGCCAGAGTCATGACACGGATACGACGCTCGCCATTGCAAGTTGTGTGCAGCACCGCCGCCTGGAGGCAGATCACATTTTTGGTGAGGTTCTCGTCAATGGCCACCTCAACAACATAACACTGGTCGCGGGGGAAAGCAGGGAAAGCGCAGAGATCCGAGCTTCGGTTGAAGAAGTTTCCGTAGAAAGTGTTCATTCTCAAACCACTAGTGGCACGGACACGAAGAACAGCTTCCAGACCAATTTCAGATGATAGATAGTCACTGAACTCGGAAGCAAACTTGAGTGCATCCTCAGGTCGCGAAGCGTGCCAACCTGGGTAGAACCAGGTCTGGCCACCAGTGTAGCGAGGGAGGTTGCTGAGTGAAGCAACATCTTGGTACTGTGACGAGAACAGGAACATATCGATTGACACCTGGCTCTTCGAGCACTCCACTGCGAAACTCTTGTAGAAACTGTTGGAGGTTTGGAGTAGTGCGCCCTCCTTTGATGTACCGAGAAGTTTCTTATCTTCACGCATCTCAAGCTTGCCGACGCCAACATTAGGCAGAGAAGCAGTCAAGACGACGATCTTGCCTCCAAGGGTAGAGATAAGCTTATGGGCTGCACGTAGGGCCGATCCCATGCATGAACCGTTACTCTGGTTGTTCTGGAACATGTCAGGAAGCTTCTGAAGGAACTTCTCCACGCTTTGACGGCTCTCGGTAAGGGGGACCAAGAGGTCATTAGGGATAGGCAGGAAAGGCTCATCGAGATCGCTAACGACCAGCATGTTGGTCTCGCCATTCTCATCAGTGTCCTTGGGAACTGAGAAGTAGTGCAAGCTGGAGTCCACAGCCAAGAAACCCAGGCGAGTACGGCGATCAGCATTTGGTATCCTGTCAAGGCTGTCCAAGATGGTGCGGGCCGCGGTGGCCACTAGTCCAGTTGAAACGGCAGCGTAGCTGACGTCAAAACAGAATAGGTAGATGAGGGGCTGAGGAGGGCGAACCATGTACTCCTGGGGAGCAACGAATTCAACGACAGCATGGTTCAACTCAGGTCTCTGCCATCGGTCAACGCTCTGTTGAGCAGCAGCATCCCAATCGAAAGCCTGAGGAACGTCGTTGGTCAGATTACACATGTTACACCTCCATCGATGTCCCTGGTCCAAGAAGGTAACATAAGGGTTGATGTATGTTCTGCAACGTCGGCAACGGGAGATGACCTGGTCCTGGACAACAGGTACGGGGTCCTCATCATCGTGGAGAGATCCATAAGGCTGAATAACGAGCGCGAGGGGCAGCTTGGACTTCTTGAGTAGAGAGTGGGTGGTAGGAACAGCATTGAGAGTAGATCGGAAATATCGCGGGGAGCAGTTGGCGTCGGGGGACGGAGTAACGCTCGTCTAATAGGCGAAAGTTAGCGACTGACAATATTGACTATCTTTTCAATTCAACCTGACCGACTTACGTTAGGAGGAAGAACAATCGGGGGTGGAGGAAGGTCAAGTTCCGAAACACTGAAGGGCTGGCTGAGAAGATCAGTAGGGTAGAGCTGGTTGAGAACAGCAGGGCGAGGAGGCTGAGCGCCCTGAGGCTGTTGAGCCTGTCCACCCATGCTCATGTTGCTCATTCCTTGGGTAATACCGCCAACTCCTGGCGCGGGCTGCTGAGCACCAGGCGCTGGGTATCCTTGGTCGGGAGCTTGATAACCATACTGAGGTGCCTGAGGAGCAGCGGGCTGCTGTGCGCCGTAACCCTGCTGGGGATATTGGTATCCTTGAGGGGCAGCGGCTTGAGGTTCAGTTTGATAACCTCCATAACCTGGCTGAGTGGGAGGGGCGCCGAACTGCTGGGCAGCTCCGCTAGCCTGAGCACCAGCGACGGCATTGGCACCGGTGCCTACTTCGAAAGCCTGAGCTGCATATCCTCGCTTCTTCTTCTTGTGGCCTTGGTCGTGGAGCTGCTGGTGTTGGGCGGCAGCAGGGTCCTCGTAGCCTTGTTGAGGTTGTTGATCTTGAGCGCCGTATTGGTCGTATTGCTGGGCTGGATAGGCACCGAAGCCATCACTAGGAGGGGGCATCGACATAGTTGGAGGTTGAAGGGAGCAGTGTCGCACCCGAAGCCGAGTTAAGGTATGTATGTATACACGATGTCGGTCAATCGGTTGGCAAAAGGTTCAAAAGCGCCGCAGAGGGGCAGACGTTGGAATAGCAAGTAAAAAACAAGAGGTCAAAAGCGACTCCTGATCCGAGGGTCCCAGTCGACGAGGTCTTGATGTTGGACTGGGATGTAGAAGAGGATGAGGTGGATGTTTGGTGGTTGATGAGCTCAGAGCTGTTAGGTAGCGTAGCCTCTATTGGATCTGATCTGTCTGCAAGTCTGGCCTCTTCGCATTGGCCACCGCCACATCGATAGCCAAGAAACCTACCAAAAGGAGGGGCTATAGACTGTACTCTGGTCTCGGGAGGTTGCCTGAGCCACGCTATCAGATGCCAGAGCCTGAGCCAGAGGTAAAGAAGACAACAAGATCAATAGGTATTCTCACACAGAGAAATGTGTCATTCGGAGATGGCACGATTTTATCTTTGAGAAGTCAATCATGCTCTTAATCACTAACAAGAAAGCTTGAAGCTTGAAGCTACCGTGGCGTCAGAGCTTCAAGCTCTAATGCTGATGCACCGCCACACTTGGGAGCTTGACTCAGATATTTGGAGGGCAACCAATCCAACAACTTAATGGCTGTGGCTCTTTTTGCAATATTTCCCAAAGCTGGTCCTATGTAGGTGTTAAATGGAATTACATTGTCTTGCAGTTGTTTTGAGCTTTCTTCCATGGCACACTGCCAACTGCCTTAGAAAATCGAGTGTATACATATATGAACAGAATGGATAATGCTTATTTGTTTTCATCCAAGAGCAATATTCCCTTCTACCCAACCTCAGCCAAATATTTCCTCTTGAGACGACTTGATACTACGATTCTGCTCTCGTAGGAAGCGAAACCAATTGTTATTTTGACTCAAATCTCATCTACCGTGTGTTACCTTGGAAACTTTGCTTTGTCTCAAGTCTGTTGAAAGCCCAAAATCAACACCGTCGACAAAGATTCCTTGTGGATCCAACAGGTTTCTTCCTACTCCGTATACGTCTAATTATTAGTGATCCCCTGTTTTGCTTCACTATAGGCCTAGAGCAACAAAACGTTTTGTGTTCTGAGCAGCATCGCTAGTCTTCTCCTAGAAGAATACTTGACATCAATCTAACCTCTTTAAATTGCGAGTGAACAGAAGCTCCACCTAGGTACCTACTACTATCACTTGATCATGAATTGAGCTAGAAACGTCGCATGTTCTACCCTTCCGAAGCACCGATATTTCTGTTTTAAATTTGGCAGGGCAGATAAGCGCTCGGTACCTGACGATGCCATCTAACACCACCTACCTAGCCTACCTACTAGGTACCTTAGTAGGTACTAACACTAAGGTACTAACTTATATGATTATTGACCATGTTTGTCTCTTTCCCGCCAAGAAGGCAACCGCCAGTGAGCCTGTTGTACAGAACTTTGAGCACGCATGCCACTCCCAAGGTTGTTTCAGCGAGTGGCAGTTTTGCAGATTGCTCCCGATTTTAATCCTGATGATGACCGGATAAGTATATTTAATATTCAATACTCATCACGGCGCGGGCCATGGAAGGTCAAGAAACAAGAGGAAGTGAACTCGGATGCTTCGTACTCTGTGCGCAGGCAGATGTCTGAAGACCAAAGAAAGACCAGAAAGTCATAGGCTACTGGACGGCAGAGCGTCACGATATATACTACGGACATAGTCAGCGTTAGTAATTATAGAACTGAGCGTTCAATTCTCGACTTGATACCAAGGCATGGCATATGTGTACCCGGCGATTTATGTTCCCATGTTGACCCAAGCATACTAATACCAGATAGCATCAGATAACATAGCAAATACACCTCATCTTGTCACGCGCACAATTGACGAGCGTTGAACCAACATAATACGTATATCACAATTGCTTCTCCAAGTCTCACAAAGCCCCCTGCATCCTGCACGCTTCAGCTACCTACCTGGATTGTCCGAGATTCACCACAGGAGAAAAGAAGTCAGCCGCCACAAGAGCTTGACTCCCTTAGCAAACGCATTAAGGTATGGCAGGCGATCAAATGAGCGTCCTCCGTGGAAAACATTTCCGAATGTGTCAACCTACAACTTTATGGTTTATTTTTGCACTTCATCTCTTCTGCACTGCCACTCACGGTACATGGATCCCATGGACGGCAGCGGCCCGGGATAGCTTCTTGGCATTTTCAGGTACTCATGATTCAGAACATGTTCAAATGCCCATATCTAGGTATATATTCTTAGAAATAGCCAACAAACAAGAAGAATCCTTTTTTTCTTTCTTTTTTTTCTGTCTCGCATAATACTGTGACTCGTTACCTCGAAACACTCAACAAGCACAGAAAATCCACCATTTACGTTCTGTTGTTATCTCACTAATATACACCAAAGCTCCAGGAGAGTCGCCCCTCAAACAAGACCCCTGTTCTAATCCAATTGGCGATCCCCGTCCATTAGTTAACGAGTTTTCGCGAACAACTGGAGTTGGAGCTAAATTCAGGAACTTAACCCAAAGTACTTTACACATGCCTCCCCCATCCCATCCTTCATTCAGCTCTTGCTTAGTCCCCTCAATTCTTTAGGTTGTGCGACCCCCTTTCGGCTGCCTCTCTCTATCTCTCTCCCTTTCTCGTTAGTAATTCTTCTTCTCTACAATTCCAACTGCGTTGATCGCATCAAGCTCTTCTTTTCGCCTCTAGCGCTTCTATCAGTTGATTTCAGCTCAAATCCTTGATCTCGCCGATTTCGCATCGCACGTGCACCAAACAATAATCATGGCGAAACAACCCTCAGCTATAAGGTATAGCTATCCAGTACCCCGAACTCTATCGACAGTGCCTAATTGACTCTCTAATAGCCAGGTTCTTCCTCTCATCATTGTCTTCGCCCTCCTCGGCGTAGGCGGTTGGGTCGGCTACCAGGTCTATATCAGCGTCGCCAAGATGTCCGATGCTGCTTCAGAGCGCATGGGCAAGAAGAACGTCGTGTTCACGAAAGATGGAGTCAAGGTCGGCGTCAAGCAAATCAAGAACGAGAATTATGTCGACGCGACGCAGAGCTGGTTCGTTAAGGCATGGAATCTAGGCACAGCGCCGGATGCCAGTCAGACGTACGTACATCGTGATCCTGTTTCCCCATGAAAGCGCGCTTTGATTCTGACGCTTTGTACAGCAAGAAACGAAAATAAAATCGACCCGTCATTCCGTTACGACTTTTCTATACTGGTTCTAAGAGATTAGGGGCGCGCACAAATCGCCACTGCGTAAGAATCGTTTTATGGCTGGGATTCTAAACTGTTACTCATACTAAGCCACATATTCGACTGCAAGAATTGCTTTATTATATCTGGTATTAAAGATAATCAAGTGTTCATCGTTGCCATATCAAGTAGACCATACCTCGTGGGCGCTCAGCCAGTTACTTTCTAAAAAGAAAATTGAGCGTTTGATCTTCGACCCTGCCGATCAAACATGACTGTGCTGCCTACATACAATGATCCACTCGCATTACAAGAAATCAAGCCAAACTGCTAGACTTTCATTTCGAGAAGCGGATCTGCAATGGCGCAATCAAGCTCGGATCAAACATATTTATCATCATTTTTAAACGCCTGGTATCCAGTAATGAGTGGCATGTCCAATGCCTAGCTATATAGCTCAACCATCTTTATCCAAGATCAGCCATCCTTTATTTGATAGGTTATCCAGAACTCCGACATCATCTAATATGGCATATAGCAAGAGAAAATGCTTAAAACCCCCGATTCGTAACCCATCCATCCCATGATTAATTCTGCTGAAATTGAAGCATGCCGTCGGCCACCTTCTCGTCATTATTCATGGTTCCTCTGGCTTTACTGAGCAGCTCAGTTTTTTGTCGTTCGACCCTCTCCTTCTGCATAGCTTCGTGTTGCTGAATCGGATTTAAGGAATACCCTGCCATGGCTGGCGCCGTTTTGGATGACAAGAGCTTCTCAAAGTTGTAGGAGCCAGGATATGGGCTAGCCATCAAGCCATCCCTGCGGATGAGCATGGACGGGACACGAACATTAAGCTGTGGAGAAGTGTCAGTCAGTCCTGAAGATGATACAGGGAAAGCATTAAATGTGGGGATGCTGTAGAACTGCCAAAGAAAAAAGAAAAAAGAAGAAAAAAGTGAAAAAAGAAGGAAATTGAGTTAACAAATCCAAACTTGACCAGGGTACTCACTTGTTTAAGCACATTGGCGTACCTAACACCAAGATGATTGCCGATAAACTCGAGTCGACCTTTGACCCATGCTCTCTGTGCATCAGTTGTATAGTCCTGACCCTGAATACACGTAAGGGGCCAAGTCAAGAAATATCCTGGCAGGCCTTTAAGTGCATCTTCCTCTCCGCAGCCAAACGCGGATAGGTTGGCACGCTCAAGAAGCTCTCTACGATTAGAGAACCAGCCCAGCTGGTAGGGGACCGAGGCAATGATATCCGTAATAGTGTCGACACATGTCCTTGCGGCTGTTGCGTACTCGGGGGTTGTTCGGTAGTCGACTGGAGCACATACCCAGGCAGCACATCGAACGATCAGCGAGGCCAGGATGATGCGAGAGCAACGCATCAAGTTCCAAACGCTGACAACCCAGAGGTCCTGATAAGCATCTATTCGTCCTGGGAAGACCTCGGCCAAACCGTAGTTTCCATTAGGGACATTGTCTTCCCAAGCAACGGCCTTGAAGTGAAAGTATTCAGGCAACCGATTCGCCCAGGCGACATGCTGCTGGTCAAGGGTCTGACACCGACGAATTATGTCCAGCAACAATTCGATGTTCTCGGGACTCCGGCTCAGGGTCGTCATCAAACGATTCGACTCGGCCCTGAGCTCTGCTGTTCGGATATTGAGTCGCTGACACTCCGCACCATACTGGTTCTTGTAACTGTCTGTAATCCACCATTCCACTCCCATTGCTGGAGGTGTGCCTGTGGTCAAAGTATGAATGATCTGGACGCGTGTTAGTTACTAGCCTGGCTGAAAAGATCAACGGAAAGGACATACCATTTGCGTTCGTGTAGCCACAAAGAGAGCTAGACCTGTTTTCGACCGTGTCTTCTTTTTGTCCCTGGACTTGACTAGCTGAATAGCTCCTTCAATATGAGATCCCCAAGCAAGCATTCCCAGTTGCTTTGCCGTAATGTTCTCAAAGAGTCCCAAAAGTAACACAGCAGCCAAGGTGGAGTCTTCTTTGGATAGAACTGGATCCTTCAGGGCGACAAACGTAGCGGAAAGTGCTTTTGTATAACAGCCCAAGGCCTTGCTCTCAAAATTACACCCAGGACCGACACGGTTCCCTAAAGACGCCATGGCACAAGCATCAAAGGCCAGCTTAAAATGCGGAGCTTGTTTGTCGCTTTTTAAGAGAGGGACAACGAATTCCATCCATCCACGCGTATTGTCATGAGCAGGAAGGAGAACAAAGTTTGAGAGAAAGTGGCATGTAGCTTGTTGGTCCACTGGAAGCTGAAGGGTTGATATGATAGACTGGTCGGGGGTTGGTTTGTGAATTGCGATGGCCTTGGTAGGCTTGCCCTTGGTTTGGATGGAAGCCTTCTGATTGGCTTTTCGAGCTCTTCTTTCAGTTGCCTGCGTCTCATTGCGGAAGACAAGATCGAATTCGTCCTTGTAGCCGGGACATTGTCTCCTAGATTTGGCACATTGATTACAGGTTGGCTTCGTCTCGTCGCACTATGATTGTGAGCATATACCTCAAAAGGCCTCTAGGGAGGACAGCCAGAGTGAGGCCATTCAACAGTAAGGTACCAACACACCTTAATTCTTCGGGTTCTGCACATCTGACAGCCCCGGGAGGGTTTGCCGCAGTAGACCATGGCTATCGAAACTCTTGACGAGAGTCAAGTCTAACGATATGATCACAGTGAAAACACCAAAAATTGCTGGCGAAGAAGAATGATAGGACTGAAAGAACGATGGGGGATGATTATTGTCCAACTGCTGACCGTTCAACAACTTCCTTG
>JAALXK010000165.1:0-31126 GCA_012977745.1 Fusarium anguioides | reverse complement strand
TGCGGCATCCGTCTACCTTGCATTGGTAGCCCTCGCCTTTGCGATGTGTGCGCATGTGCCTGGTGAGGTCTTTCTGGGTAGCGAATGCCTTGTAGCATCCTGAGAAGAGACATGAGAAGTACTTGATGTGGTATTTTTGGGGTTTTCTGGTGAGAGTTGTTAGTTGCCAGTTTTTTGAGTAAGGCGGGATTGGTTGGGTTGGGTTGGGCTGGGCTGACTTACGCAAGGTCAGATGGACGACGGAATGCTTTGCCGCATTGGCATCGATTTTGATCACCATTGGCATCTGGGCTCATCCAGCCATAGGAATCATCTGGCAAGTTGGGCGGACTAGAAGTGGCAACTGAAGATGAAGATGGTGGTGCACCACTGTGATCTTGAGACTGCCACATGTCTTGTTGAGACTCAGAGTAGTCTCCTGGTCTGTAGGAGTAGTTTGAGTTTGAGTTTGATTGGCTGGCATAGTAGTTACCGAAGGCGTGGTAACGAGGATCTGACGTTGTTGGCTCATTGGAGTAGTAACTTGAGTTTGAGGACGAGCCAGCCCATGCGTGGTGGTAGCGAGAGTCAGAGTCAGAGTCTGAGTGGCGAAGCTGATCCGCAGATAGTTGGCCGTGGTTGTGACTGTAAAAGGTCATTTCGGAGAATAAGAATTGCTGGTGGATGGTAGTAGTGCTGTGTCGATCTTGTTGTCGGTATCCATAAGCGGGTAGACAAAGCAATTAAATTCGCCTTCGAAGTCCAAGGTTTTGGGTAGCTATTTCTCAGAGCTGGGCTGAAGTAGCCTTGGGAATAACAGTTGGGCATGGATAGAGTACATGTTGTCTTGCTTGGTTGTGTATCAGTCCTTGAATTGTCAAGGCTATGGAATCTAAGCAAGCCAGCAATGATCGGATGGCTGCTGTATGGTCCCCTGCTCCTTGCCCTGCATATAGACCAGACCAACGCAGAAGCATCGGGACCCAGCCGAACTAGTAGAGCGAGTGGACCTTGTAGACGGGCCGCTACACTACCCTAACCGATCTGCTTATGATAGACGAGAGATCCAGCAGGGCAAAGGCCAACATGAGGTTTTTGGTAGGCCCACGTCAGAGTTGGGGAGGGGCGGGCTAGCTGCAAGTGATGCCCAACGCACAATACGACACGTCGATAGAACCCAGAGCCAATGGCCAGTTAGACCGGCCCAACAGACCCAACCGTCACCCTGCGGCCAATAATTAAAAGGTAAGCCTCGCTTCTTCTGGAATTCGATACAGGAGATTCGACACCGAGTTTCAGCTTAGGCAGGTATTTGACCGGTCTCATGAGCAAGAAATAACTGGGCATCGATAGTGACAGCAGTGTGGGTTGGGAGATGGCCCTATATGCAACTATCTACATCATCATCATCATCATCATCATAATCACACGTGGTCAATGTTTCGTTAATCTGTAGTGACGATTGTACTTTTGGCCAACACTACAGATGAACAACAAGACCATGATATCAGGCATAACAAAACAAAACCACGAGACAGTTGAATCCTCGCCCTCGACAATTCATTATAGGCTAAAATTGTTTAATACCCCGTCGATCATATCGAGTACGATCCATTTATAAGATTTAATGACGTATGTTTCGGCATATTTTGGTCGGCAATTATGTATTTACTCTAAGTTGCATGAAAGGATCAAACGCCAACAGATAGACAAGCAGCCAACAATAGACAGCACATAGAGGTCAATCATTGTCTTTGACAAGTTTGCGATGAAACCAATCTTGTTATTTATACCAATTCTATTCGAGGCATTCTTAAAATAGAAAAATTCAAACAAAATCAGTGCAATATGAACTATCCTATCAAGAAGAATGTTTGAAATTACATAGTCCTCTCGATCAATCAGATCAGAGCTGAATATATTGAAACATCCCCACTTGACACGCTTTGTCTTCAAGATATATTAAATTATATCACCATCTGAGACATGACGCGGTTCAACCGTTCACGCTATTCAAGTTGATCTTCTACCCATCGAAGAATAGAAGCCGTTAGCTTGACGCTAACCAGCTATAACGGCGGAGGAGTATAGACATTTGTCTAGGTACGGCTCGGAAGTACGGATGAATGATGCAAGCAAGGACCGTCCCGATGTCAAAAAACCGCCTCCAGCTCCATTTTGCATGCCCAGCTGAGTAAGGCAAGGTAAGGTACAATCAGGCTGGCAGGTCTTGTTGTCAATATATCATTCGTAGGACGAATTCTATTCCATTTCTGTCTACGCGTCGACCTTGAAAAGTTAAATTAAATTAACTAGAGATGGAACACGCGGGAAGATACGACTGGCCCTATGATGATCAGATGCTCTGTCAGGCAGTGTCCGGGGCAGTGCATGCTTGGCCGTGGGTCGAGCTTATAGGCCGACGTTGTAATGCATACTGTCTAATGTACTATTATGGGGGAGAAAGTGGACTTACACGTGGTGACTTGAAGACTGGGAACTTATTGTAAAAGAGAAAACAAGCAAAACCCGGGCCATGGTTACATCTTACGAGATATTTCATTTTTACCTTACTTTACTCTTTAGACATCAAAGAAATACATTGATGTAGTACAAAGATATATGCCTTATTAAAGTCGTACAACACTAGTCAGTGTATCAAATAAATCATGCCTTCGAGTCGCACTGTGAAACGGGATGACGTTGCCGCTGCCAAGGGTCTTGGGGTCTTGGTTTACTGGTTCAGGGAGCACCGGAGCACTACGTAAGGGCGGAAAGCTCCAGCTTCGGCGGGCATGAATGAATGAACTGAACAGAACAGAACAACCCCACCAAGATGCCCTTTCTTCCCATCCATCTTCTCTCAACTCTTCTCTTCTTTCAAAGAAAAGAGCTATAAGCTCTAAAATACTACATCACCGAAACCCTCGCTATTGTTATCGCTGTCGTCATCGTAAGCGGAGACGTCAATTAACAAAAATGGCGGCTTTTCTGCGAGGCAAGCAGACGGGCATGCAGAATGACCTATCAGCGAGCATCAGACCAGAACTCTTCATGCCCGACGATCAGGCTCGCTATGGCATCAACTCTCAAATCAGGTACGGTTACCGCCCACTCACTCCTCCATGATCCCGTCCCGCCCAACGCAACCTGCCTACCTGCATTGTTGTCATGGCCCAAAATCATCCAGCTGACCCTCCTTTTTTCCCCGATACAGCTGCTACGCTTACGACCCAGTCCAATCCCTCCTCGCCATCGGAACTGGTGAAAGCAAGTTTGGCCCCGGCAAGGTTTACATCTTTGGTCAGCGACGTGTGCACAAGATACTCGAGCCTCCCCGACGCACATCATTCTCGATCGTACAATTCTCGGCAAATCGTCTTGTTACCGTTGACGCGAAGAACGAGTTGGGAATATGGGACCTCGACACTGGCGAGCGCATCGCCGCCTTGGTCGTTGCTGGCCAGGTCGTCTCTTTGGTGACGGATCCTATGCTTGACTGGGCTTTCATCGGACTGTACAATGGAGACATTATGGCTTTTGATCTGGATAGAGGAAGTTTGGCTCGTTCTTTCAGACTGCCTAATTTCTGGAAGGAGAAGAACCCTGGTGCGACAACTCCGAACCTTATAACTATGTCCCTCCATCCCAGAGACGTTGGAAAGCTTCTCTTGGGTTACACACACGGTGCCGTTGTTTACTCCTTCAAACAAGCCAAGCCAGTCAATTACTACGAGTATGCGGTTCCAGCAGGCGCTCCTGGAGGCAATGGCGTCGCTGCTGAGACGGTTCGAAAGCCTCGGCTTACACATGCTGTGTGGCATCCCTCTGGCACGTTCATTTTGACTGCTCATGACGATGGAAGTCTGGTCTTCTGGGATCCCAAAGCCGAGAAGGTTGTCATGGCAAGGACGCTTACTGACTTCAACGTCGACCAAACTTCAGCCGATGCACCTACACCCGCTCTCCCCGAACCCATTACCAAGATTGCCTGGTGCTGTAAAGAGAACTGTGATGACAGTGGTCTTCTAATTGCAGGCGGGCAACGTCCTGATGCATCGCCAAAGGGCTTGACATTTATTGACCTGGGCCAGACGCCGGTTTATGCGACCTCGACCTGGCAAGTACTTGCAAACTACTGCCGCGGAAAGCAACAGATCCCCCTTCCACTTCCTGGCGGTGCCCAAGCGATCAACTTCCTCCTATTTCCACGATTTTCTCCCCACTTCAACGGTGCCCAAGATCCAATTGCCGTATTGGTCCTCCTCTCGTCTGGTGAACTCATCACGCTCAGTTTCCCCTCTGGTTATCCAATCAGCCCTACCAACCAGCTTCACCCGTCTATTTCATTTGTTCATCCATTCGTAACAAAGATCAACGTCTCCCCTCTCGAACGTCCACGATGGCTCTCCATGTTTGAGAAGCGTAACCAAGGCGAACCTCTGCTGAAAGGCGGTGCTGAAGCGACACGACCTCGAAAGAGATTTGAAGAGAGAACTATCATTCAAGCCGCTCATGCCGACAGCACAATTAGAATCTGGGACTCAGGTCATGCCGATGAAATTGAGAATGGAACCCAACTTCAAGTCGATGTTGCACGAGCCCTTGACCGATACGAAGATGTAGACATTACCTGTATGAACATGGCAACCAGCACAGGAGAGTTTGTCGTAGGAACCCGAACTGGCGAGGCTATCATTTATCGCTGGGGTCAAAATCGCTTCTTTGGCAAAGACAACTCAATCCAGCTCGACCCAAATCCCAAGGGTCTTACGGATATTAGCTCGAGAGCAGAGCCTGGCCTGAAAGAGGGTCTGATGCCTCTCGTTCTCTACGAGATGATGATGGGCCCAATTACAGCTGTGCAGGTTTCCAATGTTGGATTCGTGGCCGTTGGTTCAGAACTTGGATTCCTCACAATTATTGATCTCCGAGGGCCTGCTATTATCTTCCAAGCACCTATGACGGATTTTGCTAAGCAAGATAAGCGATCTTCATTCCTAAAGGGTCACCACTCTTCATCCGAAGCTCCAAAGGAGTGGCCAGTCGTAATTGAGTTTGGTGTCATGACATTGGACGAGGATAAATATTCTAGCATCTGCTGCTTTGTGGGCACAAATCTGGGCAAGGTCATCACGTTTAAGCTGCTACCTGGAAAGGAGGGCTCATACTCTGCGCAACTCGCAGGTGTTGTGTCATTTGATGGCAAGGTCATTTCACTCAATCCCATTGAAGCTGAAACAGGCAAGCCTGCTCTTGCTACTGGACCGATTGTAGCAGGTCTCAGAGAAGGACGCCAAATCAATGGTGTACTGGTTGCAGGTAGGTTCATCAGAGTTGCTAATTAATGAAGCACAGCTAACCGTCGCGATAGTCACTCAAACCGAAATTCGAATCTTCAAGCCTGCCAACTCGAAGGGCGCTTCAAAGGAATTTGATAGCATCCTTTGCGATTCTGCTTGTGTAGCAGAGCTTGAGTTGCAGGGCTTTGCTGTTGTTGGCGTATTCGGCGACCGAACTGCTCGTGCATTCTCGATTCCTGGTCTCAGAGACCTTGGAAAGGCTGATCTTCCCATGATCGATGTGACAAGAAGTACAAACTCGGTTGTTACGCAAACTGGCGACATCTTTGCTTGGTCGGGACCAAGTGAGTTAGCCGTGATCCACGTTTGGGGAACGGGCAAAGGACCTCAACAGTCGCCGGATACACTTATCAACCCCAAACTCGAGTGCCCACCTCGACCAACGATTTCAAACATGCAGTGGATTTCTGGCAGCCAGTACATTTCCCCAACAGATCTCGATCTGCTGGTTGGTGGCCCAGATAGACCTCCCAGCAAGCGAATGATGGACGCAGCCGCCGCCGAACAACGTGCTGCTCGCACAGGAGAGCCAGCCCCGTCTGCATCCGGTTCAGGCAGCCAGGAAGGATGGGGAGACTATCTCACAAGACAATTGAACGAAAGAACGGAAAAGTTGAATCTCATGGGTGACAACATGGAGAACCTACAGAACAACAGCGCTGGATGGGCAGATGATGTGAACAAGTTCCTCAACAAGCAGAAGAGGAACGTCGTGATGGGCGGTCTCAAGAGCAAGTTCTTCTAATCGGAGATTAGAATTATGATGGTGGGTAGGGAAACAGGTCAATACGTTTTACAATTAGATACCAAGTGGGATTTTTGATCAATCTACGGGTTTTCAGTGAGCATCTGCTCCAATATATCAAGGGAAATTCACGTTCTTTATCAAACTGGTGTTTCAAAGGAGTGACATGTTTTATTGACTCCTAACCCGATTTCCTCCTAATCCGATTTCCTTCTTCCTGTCTAATGACTAGACAACTTCCTCCCCTCTTGTTTCTCGAACTAGACAACCGGCACTGCAATTTAGGACTTACCGCGCTGCGAAGCCTCGCCTTCGGAGGTTTCTGCCACCATTTCTAAATGCGCAACGCGTGGAACATTTCCTGGTGCCCTAGGAGTTGGCGCGAGAGGTGGTGATCCCTGCATTTCATCCCTCCATCTATGGGATTCTCTCTCTTGGGCCGCCAGCTGTGCTTCCTTGCCGGATGGTTGATCGTTGACATCATCTCTAGGTAGACTTTCAGGCGAGACTGACCTGGCGACGAAAGGCACGCCTGGTATTTCATCACTCAGCTCGCTCACAGTAGGGCTGTTTCTCTGATCGTCTCCGGCTGTGTATGTGGATTCATTTTTGCGCCCGTAATACTCATTCGGCGTTGCATGTTTAAAGAGAACATCCTCTGCGCTCTCTTGTGCAGTTCGGGACGTACCGTTACCGTATGGCCTCGCCGTTGAGGTGAAAGGCTCACCAGAACTCCCTGACCTCTCTGACGTGCTGTAGTGAGGTGGCATGTTATTTCGTGGAATGACCACAGGCCGTCCCATAGGTTCGGGGAGAGGGTTACTTACTTCTGTATTGGATGACCGACGCGGTGGGAAAGTGCTGTGACTGGCTCTACCTTGGTTAGTCATTTGCCATTGGGGAACCATATCGTTTTCTTGAATTGTCTGAAGAGATTGAGTTCCAAGAGCTTTTTTCTGCCTGGGGTGGACAGCTCTGTTCCGGATGTTGACAGATCCACTAGACAGAGGAATTCCCGGTCCAGCCTGCTTAAGCTTTCTAAGTTCTCTCTTAGTACTGAAAAGGGAAAAGGAGAGATAGATGATGGCTAGAGAAAAGACCATCATGCCACAGGCACAGCCGAGAGCGGTGTAGAAGATCTTTTTTGAATCTCCAAACGGAGCCAAAGGGTTCTCCTCTTGACAGGATCCAGCCTGTTCAAGAGGTAGAGGAGGGAGTGTTGGCATTTTTAAAAACAAAAAAAAAGTGAAGTTGTTAGTCGGTTGTTTTAAGATGGAATACTTA
Source organism: Fusarium anguioides (assembly GCA_012977745.1). Lineage (NCBI taxonomy): Eukaryota > Fungi > Ascomycota > Sordariomycetes > Hypocreales > Nectriaceae > Fusarium > Fusarium anguioides. The sequence continues at coordinate 23,755 of JAALXK010000165.1, read as the reverse complement.
CCTAGACACCAGGAGCCAAGAGTTGAATGTGAAATTGGAATTGGAAATGGTGTCTTGAGAGAGTTGTGTTGAAGTCGAAGAGGGTTATCGATGAAGAATGATTTGGATTTTGAGGGAAGTGAACGAGTTTATATGGAGTAAAGTCGCCTGGAGCTCGGATGAGGATGTAAAAGACAAAGGGTATGAGTTGTGATATTGAACAATGCTTTGTTGGTCGAGGCACCGAGGGTGGTTGAGGGGGTTCATATGAGAACAGATGATAGATTTCGAGGCCATTGTCTGATATCCCATTGTTATCCCACGTAAAACCATTTGTTCTGTATTGAACACGAGTCTTCATAACTTGATCTCATGATATCTTGATTGTTCTTGAAGATGAGCACGTTTGAATTTTGCGTTTTTCTTAAATGAATACACAAACAAACAAAAGTGTACAACTTGACGAGTAATTTCAAAGACTCGGTTGAGATAAGTTGAGCTTTGTAACCTTGGATGCTAATCAGAGGGATAAATCATGAATAATCAAGCTGAAATAGGATATCGGGGCGATGCGAAAGAATTGCCAGGATCACTTGAATTATAGCCACTCAAATAAGAAACCATAAACTGGGGGCTTTCTCTATAAGATCGCGCCGTTTATTATTATGCGTTGATACTATTCCTAGCAGTCTTTGCCTAGACGTTCAGTCTAGTACACATACTCAAAGTTCGGGTTCTCCTTGTCGGTCATATCCGTAAACGCGGTGTTGTTCGCGATAAGATCATGTCCCTGCGCACGCAAAGCCTCCCTTTGTTTCTCCTTCTTTCTGTTCTCATACTTGAACGCATATCTGAAGGCAAAGAACAGAACGAATTCAATACAGTTGGCGACAAGAAGTGATCCGATACCGAGATGGTAGGAAGGTGCCTGTTCAGCTCGGTAGAAGAAAGGACTGACGATGTTTCCCACACAAGCGCCGAACCAGATCATACCGGATACGATCATCTTCTTGGATTGACCGCCTGTGTTGGAGGTAATGAGGGAGAGGCAGATGACGAAAGAAGCTTGGTATGAGCCGGTGAGATAGCTGGAAATGTCAGAATAAATCATAATTTCAAAAGTGGGGAGACTTACAAGCAGATCAGACGGCCAACGTATGCCTTTTCGGGGGCGAGCAGAAAACCAAGAGCCCCAGCAATAGTCGGAATCATGAAAATAGCACTGACAAGAGTTCGGCTATTAGGCGGCATGTACTTGTTCGCCAAGGCACCAAGACCAATCCAGACAACAACCAGAGCACCCTGGGGAATTCCAAGAAGAGCTGTATGAAGTGTGTCAAAACCAAGGCCCTTGATAACAAGCGTCGAGAAGTTTGAAATTCCACCATTGGGGACGTTGGAAACAAAACCGAGGAGAGTGAATAACCATGTCTTGTAGTCGAGATACGCTTCCTTGATTTGTCCCCAGTTGATCTTTCTTTGTTCAATGCCAGTTTGGTTGCGGCGCATTCGAGCGACCATAACAAGTCTCTCATCGTGGGAGAAACCGCGGATGGTTCGAGGGGAGTTTGGAAGTAGAAAGACGAGGACAATGGCCCAGGCTGAACAGAAAGCTCCAACTACAAGAAACTCGTAGCGCCAAGAGGCAAGCGCTCCCTTAATGTTACCGATGGCGTATCCTAGAGAAAGTCAGTTATATCCAAAGACTGTTGTGGAAGAACAAACCAATTAAACCTCCACCAGCAACACCAATACCGTTAAAAGCGTACCAAGCTGAAATGCGGCTGGGCTGTTCTGCGCGTGTATAGTACATAGAGGTGATAAGCATAAAAGCCGGATCTGCGATAGCTTCAAAAGCACCAGAGAGGATTCGAAGAGCGAGAAGACCCGCAAAGTTCTTTGCAGCAGCTTGTGTCATGAGAAGAACTCCCCACATGAAAATATTAAAAGCCAGGTAGTAACCGGGAGGACTTCGTTGCATGAGGAGGTTCGAGGGGATGGCCCAGATCAACCAGCCGAAATAGAAACTGCCGGAGAGCCAGGAATACTCGTCACCCTTGAGAGTGAGGTCTTCTTTGAGGCCAAAGATTGCAGCATAGGAACTAGACAGTCCGTTAGATACCGTGCCTGGTGAAGGTTCGTTGAGTTGCAACATACAGAGTTGTTTTATCAACGTAGTAGAAGAAGTAGCAAACTCCTAGAACAGGGATGATAAGTCTATCTAATTTTCTCCTAACTTTCTTTTCCATTTCTGGGTCGATAGAATCGTCTGTTGGATATTGGGCGAGAGCTTCGGCATAGATACCGTCTCCTCCTTGTGGTTTGTCGACATTGCCATAATGGACACTATCAACTTTCGTGATGTTATCATTCTGCTCCACCTGAGCCTGTTCAAGGTCAGCTTTGGTGGTGTTGACTTTAGCCATGGTTGCACTTGGAGAATGTCTGATCCAAGAACTGTAGAGGGGGAAGATGGCGATGCTGGCTTTTATAACCTCGGACGTACGTACGTTACTCTGAGAACGGGGCACCTTGCAGTAGATCTACATTAGCTTGCTCGATATCAGTCAGATAAAAGAATTGACTATTCTCTAACCAATGATCGTCATCAGCAACGGGAATAAAGCCCAATATCCCAGATTCTCGGCACTTGATCAGTCTTCTGATGCTTTTAGGTTCGCCGAACGGTTTCCTGAGTCAATTCCTTTTGAGTCAAAGACGACTTCTCATTGATGGATTAACCTGAGCGCAAATTCGCTCAAATGAGAACTGATTCTCATCTAGCATTAAATCCATTAAACCTGGGGTAATGAGGAGAAATTGTGGAGAGGTTTGGGGAAAGTTCAACGCCAGGATGGCTAACCATGCTGTAACGGGGATAATATGGGTTTGGGGGTTTTCTTCTTAGTAATAGTATAGCTTTTTCTACAAGCCACAATAGGGTTTGGGGGTTAGTTAGAGGTGTGGGGGAACATTGGGCAAGTCATTGATTTGATATCTCGGCTAAGGATACCTTTAGACTCTGTAGAGATGAAGGGGATAAAGAATGATGAGGAATAACTCACTGACAATCAGGCTTGTACGGCAACACGTCGTCTTCTTTCCTAGAGGATAAGAGAAGACACATCCGTGCATGTAGAGCTGAGCTGAACATTGTCTCAAAGCCATATTCAGAGCATGACTCCTATTGGATCCACGAAGACTCGGTCCGCAATATGAAATCAATAGGCTATTGCTCAATAGTGTTCATGTTGGTCCCTGATACCGGCGAACTGTGTCAAAAGGTGGCATATAAGCCACAATAATTGTCACTAGGGAGGAAAGCCCCCCCTTCATTTGAACCAGAGTGAGATAGAATAAGGAAGAATTAATACATAAATGGCAGCTGCTATATGACCACCAATAAGAAAGAAGTTAAGTAAACGAATAAACAAATCCAAAGAGCATCAACCCGACCTTGTTAGGTCCTTGTCGCTCTCTGGGAGCAAGGTGATAGTGCTTTGATATGACTGCACATAATACTGTATGATCTAGTGCGTCGAGCACTTGGCATCGTTGGGTGAAATCTTGTCAACATTTGACCGTTGCCAAAAGAATTCATCCTTAGTTGTAACCACTGAAGTAATGTTGTCCGGCTTGATGTGCTTGGCAGCAACATTGAGCACACCGGCCGTCATTGTTGACTTCAGAGTTCTTCAAATTGAGCTCCAATCCCGAGCAGGTCAATACGGATACCTGTGTGGGAGGTCCAGGGGGAATCGTTGTGGGAAATCCAGATTTGCATTGGGGGGTCGAGAACACGACGGCAGCGACAGAGGTGAGTGACCAGTGCCGAGATACGAAGTAAATGTTGAACCCCGGCGTCCTTCAATGCAAAGTTTGGAAAAGAACCAGTGTAAGTAGCTGACCAGGCCGAGAAAGGGTCGTCTCCGATCGGGCGTTCGATGAAAGCATCAAGCTGGATGGAAGTCTGTCGATGGGAGACTGAGCTGAGATTATTATGGGATAGGAGAGATATCCGGTCTTCACAGCTATCGCACCTATGTAAATATACGGTCAGTGACTGAACCTGGGTGCAGTGTGAGGGTGTTTCAGGGGGTATTGAGACAACGTCCAGGGAGTGTCTCGACTGCCATGGCATAGAGTAAGGGGTAAGAGAGCTTACACTGAGAGTGCAATACTGCATATCTCGACATCCGTTTGCGACCTCATGTCTTACTTGAGAAGCAAGTCGTGCTGTGTTGTAAGGTTCGAGGGGCGGGTGTTTCGATGGCCGTTCAGGATGTGGTGTACAGTCGTGTTTGAGTAGAGCCATTGCTGAGACGATGGGACACAACCACTCATTAAATACAGCGATATAATAAAAACCAAAAACCCCAGCATCTTTGTATTGTAATCTTCATCTCGTGAAAAAGGGAGTGGCGGCTCGGGGCGAGCTGAGACATCGACACTCGTGTTTACGCATCGTAAAGGGGCACTTCGCGGTATTCGTCAAGGTTGATTGATGGCTGCAGTAGTTGATAAACTAATGTACCATGTATCTGTAAGAAGTAAACATGGTACTGTTTACTCGTAGGGCTCAGGGAGATTCGAATGTCTCGGAACAAAACTCGCGAACGACAAAGATGATGATGAGACAAGAGTGAATGGAAAAGGATTGAGTGAGACAAGAGAAAACAAGAAACAAAAAAGATGGCGGAGAGAACAAGACACCAAGAATTTGAGTCTACGCTGACTCGAGCTAAAGCGGAAAGACTTGTTTGCCTCAAGTGACGCTTTCTTTAGCTGATCCGTTGGTCCTGACACAGCGACACCTCAAGGAAGGGACTAGTCCTCGCCTCCTTCACACCGCTGCGCTAAGGCTCTCTCCAGATAACAACTTGACACATTCATTAAGATTAAATTCTGCAGGTTAACAAAAGCGGTTGAGACAAGGTCAAGGCTTCTTACATCAGATAAAAGCAAGGCGGTTGATGTTGTTGGTGTTGGACCAAGCGTGCAAATAGGGGGGTGGGCTCTAGGCAGTAGCAGTAGCAGTAGCAGTAGCAGTACCAGCACCATCACAACCAACAATCTACAACAAATCACCTAACAACATGCCGTAGGCTCATATGCTATCGCAGTCTTGACTACTGACCCTTTTTCCACTTCGTCTACTCCAAAAGTGTTTCTGACACTACAATCTGAGACTGTTTCCCGGAATTGTCGAGCGCACGACACTTCAGAAATCTCTTCAGAGACCTCTCCCTTGGAAACAAGCGCTTTGTGTAACCTCAAAAGTCATATCATTCAGAGTTGTATCCACTTAGCCGACGTGTTTGATTGACCGGGTCTTCGGATTAGGTTGAGACCAAGTCTCAGCCATTCCGTTTTCAACTGCGACGTTCCCGGAAGCGATGCAAGATCTTCCGGAGGCGCCTAGCTTCGACCTGAAGTGCTCCATTTCACAGCTTGGAAAAGTATCCAAGCTTGCCCGGGAAACTTCCATGGTGGGTACTGAACATCGTTGAATACCGTAGTACTGTACCCACCAAGGTCTGGTGTTAGCGTAGGTAGATTTCTCACCATCTCTCACCGATCGACCCGATACCTTAGCTTTGTTTCCTCTGATAAAAGATTCTAGCTTGCGAGTAGAGTTTCTTCTAGCGTCCTGTTTCATCTGTCGAACGCCCGAAACCTTTTGGTAGAAAAGAGATAACAGAGGGCGAGTCCAGGTCGAGGCTGGCTGGATCACAGTGATAGAAACTCGCATGTCATCAGCCATTACATCCCAACCACTCAAATTACGACCAACAAAGATCTCTTCTGGATCTAGAACACCAATAAGCCAAGAAACTTGTTTTGGCTGCTTTCGGACAACGGGTTCTTCATCCTCCCCGCATGATTGTAACGTGTTCGTGCATTGTCCCATACTCCACGTTTTTTTCGGCTGGCCATAACACACTTGACGATTCGTAATACGAATAAGAACCCTTGATAATACTTTATGTCACATTATAGTTCACCCTGCATTTGTTGAAATCAAACGAGTGGCCTGAGCCTTGCATAAAGCCTTGTGTGCCTTGGAGCCTGATTCCGAAATCACAACAAGGGAGGAAGAATTACAAAACAAGGATACTATCAAGGTATCTGTTGGCAACTATTGGCCCATATCAAGGAATAATATGGAGTCGTTGCCTAAGTACATGCCTTGTAGTTCGCATCTGGCTCGCCCTTACGGCCCAGAGCCTCAGATAAAGGGACTGTGCAGAATGAAACTAGTTACGAATCAGAAATGCTTGTTAAGAAGGATTTTCAATCTCTTCTTAGTAATCTGAAGCATCTCGATCACTGGTAGTCTTATCTTGTCGGGCGAGTGAGGAGATAATCAAGTTACCGAGCCCGTTAACATAAACAGCTAAGTACTCGGGTCCCAAGACTACAGAGACTTTAGGGGAGTTATCTTCAGAGTTATGGCAGCCTTGCCTGATTCCCATGTCATTCCTCAATTTTCTGCAACCAGGGAGGTTGCCAGATCATGGATGGGTTGACAATCTGGTTCTTTTAGGCAAAACCGAAGCCCGTAACTTGAGATGATATTTGGGATATTTTCCCCTATGCTTGGGTCACTTTAGGTTAAAAACTCGACTGCTTGATGCTCATTTCAGCCTATGTCTTGAAACAACCCTTCAATCTTTTGGTGTGTGGGAATCTCGCGGATCACTTACAACCTCAATTCACGGTGTCTTCTTGATCAGGCTCTCGCCAACGAACTACCTCATGACAGTAAAACAGTCCCCTTTTTTAAGGCCTCTCACATGCATATTCAAATTTCACCTTTTCATTAAATCAGACAATCAACAAACGCAATGTTCTGCTGCCCAGCACCAAGTGTTATCGTTCACGACAGCAAGGGGTTTGAAAGGCTGTCAAATCAGCCAATTAAACCACACCATTTATATTACAGGGGCATTCTCCCTTTATCAGACTGACTCATGCCAGCATATAACACAAGGATTACCCTCTCAAACATACACAGCCTGACTTTTTACAATTCAACTCATAAACCAGAGTTTTTCTTTATGAGTTGATGTTGTGATTCATATCTCGGCTTTACATACCTTTTCGGATGAGAATAAAATCTCTATCGCCAATTTCCACTTTTACCCGCGAAAAAGAAAAGACACGACAGGCCTCCCCAGCGCATCAACATTATATTTAGCTAGTACGCTTTGCTACATGTTATCCTACGTCAACGGCCCCGATATCGGTCCAACCCCTCCCTCAATGACTATGCGGGGCAAAACATTACATTTTCGTCAACTCGAGCAACGAGGTTCTCTCCATTAACAAACACAACCCCATCTACCAATTCATCACCCCCCCTATAAAAAAAAATAGAGAGACAATGCCTCAATCCGCTCTTCTTCTCGGCTCCGGCTTCGTCGCCACCCCCGCCGTCGAGGTCCTCGCCAAGGCTGGTATTCACGTAACAGTCGCTTGCCGTACTCTCGCAAAGGCCCAGGCTCTTGCTGGCAGCTTCGACAACACCAAGGCTATTAGCCTTGACGTCAACAATGCTTCTGCTCTTGAGGAGGCTGTTGCTCAGCATGATGTTACTATCTCTTTGATCCCTTACACTTACCACGTTGCTGTTATCAAGGCTGCCATTAAAGCCAAGAAGAATGTTGTTACTACTTCTTATGTCTCCCCTGCTATGGAGGAGCTTCACGAGGAGGCCAAGGCTGCTGGTATCACTGTCTTGAACGAGATTGGTGTAAGTACTCGTGTTCAATTCTTCCATTATAGCTTACTAACTATCCTAGGTTGACCCTGGGTATGCTTTCCGACCATCCTCGACCTTATCCATCTACTAACACACTTAGTGTCGACCACCTCTACGCCGTCGACTTCATCGACCGTATCCAACAGGAGGGAGGCAAGATCAAGTCCTTCAAGAGCTTCTGTGGTGGTCTCCCCGCCCCCGAGAGTACGTTTCCCACCTCAATGGCCAATTGCTCAAAGCTAACCATCTCCTAGACTCCAACAACCCTCTCGGTAATTCGAACCTCACTCGTCGCTCACGATACAATAACTAATAACAAATAGGCTATAAGTTCAGCTGGAGCAGCCGTGGTGTCCTTCTGGCTCTCAAGAACAACGCCAAGTACTACGAGGATGACAAGGAGATCGACATCAGCGGTGTTGATCTGATGGCTACTGCTAAGCCTTACCACACCGGTTACTTGGGATTTAACTTTGTTGCTTACGGTAACCGCGACAGCACTGGTTACCGCCAGCGGTAAGACTGTAGAGAATTGCCACCAAGAACATTAACTGACTCTTTTAGCTACCGCATCCCCGATGCTGAGACCGTCGTCCGAGGTACTATCCGTTACAACGGTTTCCCCCAGTTCGTCAAGGCCCTCGTCGACATTGGCTTCCTCCGCGACGATGAGCAGGACTTCTTCAAGCAGGCTATCCCTTGGAAGGAGGCTCTCCAGAAGTTCATTGGTGCTGGCTCATCAAATGAGGAGGATCTGATCAAGACCATCCTCTCCAAGACCTCTCTCAACGATGAGTCTGTTAAGAGCCAAGTGCTGGCTGGACTCAAGTGGAGTAAGTTCAAAATACCGAAGATATTGTGACAGCGCATATTGACCAATTAATAGTTGGTGTCTTCTCTGACACCAAGATCACCCCCCGCGGAACCGCCCTCGATACCCTTTGCGCCACTCTCGAGCAGAAGATGGCTTACGAGGAGGGCGAGCGTGACCTTGTTGTAAGTACCAACTGAAGACTTGAGTTGTTTTGCTCATTCTGATTCACATCCAGTTCCTTCAACACACCTTCGAGGTCGTCAACAAGGACGGCAGCCAGAACACCTGGACTTCCACCCTCGTTGAGTACGGTGCCCCTGAGGGCTCCGGTGGTTACTCCGCCATGTCCAAGCTTGTCGGTGTTCCTTGCGGTGTTGGTACGTATCCCTCATATATTTGACGTTCTATTCAACTCATACTGACTCCTTCACAGCTACCAAGATGGTTCTCGACGGTACTATCACAGACAAGGGTGTCGTCGCCCCTGTGTACCCCAGCCTTGCTAGGACATTGATGAACCAGCTCAAGGCTGACTATGGGTGAGTGCTACCAGTCTCTTTTCCATTCAGTCACTAAAAAGATACAGCATCGAGTGCAAGGAGAAGATCATCGGTTAAATGTCATCAAAAGTCAGCGGCTAGAGTCAGCTAGAGTCAGCTAGAGTACACCATCACCACGAGGCGAAAAGTAAAGTAAAAGCAAAACAAAAGAAAGATATGATGATTCCCAACAACAATATTGTTCCTCTTTGTAAAAAGTGATATTAAATTAAGCTGAAGCTTTATATAAACCCCCACATTACCCCCTTTCTCTAGATGAAGTGTAATAGCAAAACAGAAATCTAACCCCTCGTGTATGAATACATCCTCCAGTTCCCAAGCCTATAAAAGAGTGAAGGCGAGGGAAATCGCAGCAATGAACAACACAAAGCTTCCACTTTGTGTTTTGACTGCTGAGTTGACAATGACGGGAGGGGATTGGCCTCCGTTTCCGTTTCCGCCGTTTGATGCGCTCGAGCTGCCTCCGCTTGAACCACCTCCGTTACCACCGTTTCCTCCGTTGCCACTGGGACTTCCTGAGCCCCCGTTGCCTCCATTCCCGCCGTTACCTCCACTGCCTCCGTTTCCACCGCTTGCACTGCTTCCGCCTCCACTGCTCCCGTTACCACCGTTGTTTCCTCCATTCCCACTGGGACTTCCTGAACCTCCATTCCCCCCGTTGCCTCCGTTCCCGCCGTTACCTCCATTGCCTCCATCACCGTTATACCCAGGGTTAGGAACAGGAACAGGCTTAGAACCATCACAGCCCCCAGGAGGACAACTAGGAGCCGTCCAGTTACCAGAACCCGGACGCGAACCAGTATCTGTACTTGTACCATTCCAAGAACATCCTCGACATGGCTGAACAACAGGTTGACATCCTCCACTGGGACACTTCTTTCGATAAGGGCAGTTCACGACGTTGGGTGGGCAATCGTGCCAGACGTCGCCAGGTCTGGGGTTCGGATTCGGAACGGGCATGAGTGTTTGAACAGGTTGAGACTGGATAGGTTGAATCGACTGAGTAGGTTGAGGAGTTGGAGTAGCGATAGGGAAAACCTCAAAGATGATCTGAGCGTTATTCCTCTTATAAAGATCATAAATCGGCCATCCATTGATCATGCCGCCACCACACGTCCCCTTGTTCCTATCCCTCGGGTCGCACAAAACGTTGCAAAGCGCATTATCAACCTTAATGACCCGATAAACAACAGGTCTCGGTGAAAGATCAAGCCGGTCGCAGACACAGCTATTTCCATGAAACCCAATAACATTCCCGTTGACCGAACAAGACGCCGTACAGCCAGCTTGACCAAGATCAAACTGACGAGGAAATGTGCCAGGTCGAATAGCGACACAGCCGACTTGTTGATACGTTCCGTTTCGAGTGAGAGCGGGATCGGGGATGGATTGGGCAAATACACCAGCGGAGAAGAAGCTGGCTAGAACGAGTGAGGGAAGCATTTTGAGAGAAGGGGAAAAAAGAGAAAATTAAAGAATGACTCAAGACACAAAGAATGAGTGACTGGTTGACTTGCTGAAGAAATAAAGAGGAGAGCAGAAGAGCTGTATTTATCTCCAACTCAACCTTATAGCTCATTAATCTCTTGGCGATCGAAACCATCAAAACATGTTTATCCAAGACGTTCATCTCAGACAAGCCTCCGAAACCATCTCACCAAACAATTACCCATGAGTCGTTTTAGGGTCTGTTATGGAGTTGATGTACCGTTTTCGGGGTCGATGGAAGATCTGAGACATCCAAAAAGAGATCTCTGTAGGGAAGAAATGTCTTGGCTGTTCGGGATCAAGTCAACGTCTGGAATGATCTTGTTTCACTTGTTGCCATAAACAAAACTGTTTTCAACAACTCGTTGGTCAGTCTAGATTTGTATATACTGACTTTGTCACCATATACCCTATAATCATGTTATTCTGAACAAATATTGGAATACATCATATGATACTGACCCTTTGGGTGGTTTTGTGTGTAGATGAGTAGAAGAGACACAACTCAATCAGTTGACCAAATATTCTCATTGTCATCTTCAGAGCGTAGACCCAATCAAAGCATGGCCTTTTAGCACCCGCGATGATCTTGTTATCACCCTCGCCTAAGCTTTTTCGTAGATACTCTAACATTAGAACATTCACTTCACTGCGCCTATTGAGACGTCATCGGCTAGATCATATCAATTGAATAGACCTAGAACTATTTTCGAAAAACAAGCAAAAGCACCTCCGCCGCCTCTTCCCGCCAAACCGGTCACCCCTTTTAATTTGTATGTGATACTGCGCTTGTTGTTGAAAGCTGACTCCGCTAGCTTCTGCGTCAGATATCAGGATCACTCGCATTATCCATGCCCTTCCCTCCGCCCTAGCGATCATCTCTTCATCTCCACTCACTCTCGTTCATTCTCGTCTCCATTCACTTCTGTCCATGTCATATATCCTCGATCAGATATACCACATAGTGCCTCGGAAGAAGTTTCGCTGTCGCTCCTCACCGGGTTGGAGAGGATTGTTCTCTTTTCCTCCCAAGCGAAGCAAAGGATCCGCCTCGGCGTTCCTGTTAGGCATCTCAGTTGAGATTCCTCCATGGGCCTGGATTTCCTGAGCGATCTCATGACCTTTGGGGCCAGTACGGAAGCCAGCGCTCGTATGGATGTTCTCATGAGCGCGAGCTCGGTTACTAGCGAGATGCGCATAGTAGACCGCCGGGTGCAGAGACACCGGGGTAGTAGAACGTGCGTACGAGTAGCACTGCTGGTAGATCATTTTCTGAAGATCATTGACGGGCATTCCCATCTCGTCCAAGATGACGTGGTAGTGAACTGGTCGGGAAGTTCCCTGGATGGCGACGTGAGAGTTCAGGTAAAAGTCAAGCATGAAGGGATGAGTGACTTCTCTCTCAACAAGCGTACCAGGCAGCGGGTTTCCGTTCTTGTCAGCTCCCACAGTGGGGAAGAATCGAATGTGGTGACGCTTCGTAGCCACAATCACCGTGAACTTGGGCAATTGACCACCAGGAATTTTGGTTGCAAGATATTTCTTGATCTCGGCAATTTCCTGATCGATCACGTAGGCGAATTGCCCCTCCCCAACACCATCTCGGAAGTAGATCAGATGCGCAGGCTTCTGCTGCGGATGTCCTTGGCGCCATAGAGGCAGCAGTTGCTCAATCATGAATGCAATGTTGGAAGGTGTGAGCATCTCGACACGATACCCGTTAGTTTCAGCAATGGCGGCATAGCGGGTAGCGTCCTTGTCCACAGACATGGTCATGGAAGCCGTAGAAGGAGTGAAACCTCCAGGGGCAGGGTGAGAGACATCAACACCAAGAATCATGGTAGGGCGTGCGTCGGGGAAGAAGTTTGTGGTCTTCCAGAGAGGAGGGGTGCAGGCAGTTGCGCCACCCATCTTAGCGTTCACCTTCATGCAGACATTCGAGTGGTATTGGCCATTGTTCTTCTGCACATGGCTACCGAGAACGACCTGGGTGAGGATGCCGAATCTGCAATCCGCGGACTTCTTGAGGCGTTCATAGGTGCCACTGTTCTTCTTGGATACAACCACAAACAATAGTTGAGTGTATCCCTTGGCCCTGGAGACCTGCTCATGAGCCCAAGCGATGGCAGTCGCAGCATCGTACTTGAGGTTCCCAGGAAGGTTGAGGATTAGGGGGTCATTCACAATCTTACCTCCATGGCCTAGGAAAGTAGTTTTGAAAGTTTTGGCGAAGCTCTCGAGAGCAGGTGGGTTGACAGCACCTTCAAGAGCAACGAAACCCCAGCTGATGAGGGGTGCAGTGTTCTGTTTCCAAAACTTCTTGCCTCGCAAGTCCCAACGACCAGCAAACTTGGGTTCGGCTGTACCCTGACCAAATCGGACGACTGGAGGAGCCAAGATTCGAGCCTCAGTCTTGGTGAATTGAGGTTCAAAGCTGACTCCATACTCCCTCAGGACGGGATCAGCGTCGGTCCGGAGGGCATTCTTTCCCTCTTGGATGTCCCTCTTTCGAACTGGGGGGCGAGTGACAGCAATTCGGATCATGGCAGCCGTCTGGTCTGGGTTGAGCTTGAAGGGATAGCGTTGCATATCCTCAACAAAGGCAAGCTCCATGGGAATCATGCCACCTTTGCCAGCATCAATGAGGGGAAGATGAGACAGTCGCAGGGTGATATTGTACATTTTCTTGTAGTAGTCGTAGACAGAAATCTGCTTTCCGTCCTTTTCAAATGTCCAGCTTCGTGCAGTGGCACCGGCTTCACCAAACTTAGAGTCGAACTTGAAATCCTGGATCGTATAGATCTTGTCAGGGTTTTTTCGGCCGCTGTGCTGGACCTTGAACTTGAGACGGCGCAGCTTTCGCAACGTCTTGAAAGTGTCGGAGGATGTCCACTCCTGGGTTTTGGGATTCTTGATCGGCTTAATGAAGTTATTAAGAGTGGCAGGGTGTATACCATTATACTTTCCGTCCTGGGTAAGGAGAAAGTTGCAAACAAACTTGTCCAGGGACTGACCACCAACCCAGAAGCAAGTGTTGGCGACATCAATGTTGTAGCCGAGGCCGACACCTCCCCGCTTCAAGTTGTCGCTCATGCGAATCGAAGCGTAGGTACCTTTGCGGACTTCGACAACAGTTCCATCCATTAGAGGAGCGCCAGGCTTATTCGTGTCGTAGAAATTACGCTTGATGGCCAGCAGATTCTGGGCAGGGAACTGTCGCACAAGGTGATCAAGGAAGTTCAGCGCCTCTTGAACGCTGTTGTTGAAAGAAATCCTGTGCTCCAGGTAGCCTTGCAGGGCAGAAACGTGAACCTCGGCGGTTTTGACAATCTTGACATGAAACTCGGCACTTTTGCGAGAAGGTTTGCCGCCAGCAGCACGTTTTCCTTCGTCGAGATCGACCATGAAACGAGCTTCGCCTCGTTCGATGAGAGCAGGGCTCCAGGCCAGCTTCTTGCCGTCGTGGAGCCACATCTCATACTTGTAAGGCTTGAGGGCCTTGACTGTGGTTGGGTGAGCCCAAATCTTCTTCATGACTGGGCCAAGCTTGTCAGGCTGGGGAGAGATTTGGATCTAGAGCTCATGTTAGAGTTGAATAGCAATGAAATGAAAGTAGGTGAAACTCACGTCATACTGGTAAACCTTCTTGTTGAAGTCGAATTTGGTCATTCGATATTGATTGACCTCAACCTGGGCAGGTTTTCCCTCGGTGTTGAAACGTCCATTTCGCAGCGTGAACAAGTCCTTCTTGGTCTCAGACACGTAAGCGTCAGGGGGTAGCTCCATGCGGGTGTTTCCCTGATCCTCCGTCTTCTGGGGCTTGGCAGGATCGTAGCCAAGTGGCTTGGGAGGGCCAGTGGAAGGTCCGGCAGCGGAAGAGCCAGTAGCTGACCGCGTAGGAGACTGAGAAGGTCGTCTTCCGGATGGCGAACCTCCAGGCCCAGCTGGGGAAGGTGAGCGACCTCTGTCAGACATGATAACAGATGTGTCTAGAGAATTTGGTTAGATTTGAATAGATGATTGAGTGATCAAAGATTGAACTGTGTAAAGTAAAGATGTTGGAAATCAACAGTAGGTGAGCTTGGATGTGTTGAGGAAAGGAAAAGGAAGAGATGAGAGAAGATATTTATACCTCTCAGAGAAGGGATATTGGAGCAAGAATGAGAGGAAAGAGGAAGAGACTTACCGGTCGCAGAATGAAGTAGTCACGGTTGGCGGTTTACCGTAGTGTTTGTGCAAGAGCACTCGTGTTTGGAAATCTGGTTGATGTAAGAATTTGTTGCGATAGCAAAAAAGGCTTGTCAAAATTGAAGCAAAAGATACTTGATGATTGTAGAAGGGTTTGATTAAGCTGATCAAGCTTGAGGTTATTGATGTGCTTGCCCAATAAGAGGAAGCACCAAAGAGAGAAGTTGTTGTGATGATGAAGGAAGAAGAAGAGAGGAACGCGGGAGGAAGAGGGGGATCTTATAGTCGAAGGGGAGCAGAGAAGAGAGAGAAGAGAGAGAAACCTACTGTGATTCACGATACTGATACTGCGCTTTAGGATAAATCCTTAGGGTTGGAAGTGCAGGAGTGTGCAGCTCCTTTAGTGGTATGAGGGGGGTGAGGAGAGCGAGAAGTGTACGAGGAGAGAAAAGCAGGAGTTGAAGATGAGCACGCATAAATAAAGCGAACTCGCTCCTCGAGAATCAGGCACCAATTCTATTGAGTAGGTAATTGGGGGGCAACTACAGTGAAAGATGAGATGAGTTGAGGATTCAGGAAGGAAGTTATCACTGGCCCTCAGGTGATGACACTTAATTACGGGTGTTACTCTAAACTACAGGCCATTATAGTACAAAAGTTATATCATGGATATTAGCTACCATTTCTAAGTGTATCTAGCTAGATTTGGTGTTTTTATTGTCTTGACTGGGGTATATCTGGTTGAGTTGCAGTGTTGTCTTGCACCTCAAGTTGATGCCACTATCCAAACTGATGGAAGCCAGCGGCATAATCAGCTACTAAATTATAGAGTACAGAATGTGTTTTAGTAGGTAGTGCAATTAATTACCTGCAAACGAAACAATTCAATAAAAAAACTGGTTTAAAATTAATAGACAAATACAAGCTACCATGAATGCGGCTACCCGTCCTACTATCGCTCGATATCACTTACAAACAGACATGTTGGTAGTCACGTAAGCAAATAAATCATTTCAAAACAATTGAATTGAGTTTGCCGAAGCTACGAAATGTAAAAAACGACAAGCAGGGAATCTCGCTACAACCTTCGCCGCGACAAGCAAAAATATCCATGACACCTCTGCATGTCCGATTCCCCCCTAAACGCCAATACCATGCCATAACGTGCGAGGCAAAGACAAATCAATCCCAGCCTTGTCATCCAAAACCCAGCCCCCGTTTTCACACCCAGTAAATTATTAAATCATTGTTTGTTTGTATGTTTACAGGCCATTTGGTATCACATTGCCATTAAAATCGGTATCCTCCATACTGTCCCGGCGGTGGTGCTCCGTATCCGCCAGGCACCTGTGGCCAACCGGTTGGTTGACCACTTGCGTCAGGGGGAGGATATGGGTTTGCTTGGTAATTGTTTCCGGTCTCAGGCCGCAGTGGTGAGTTCCTATACCCACCAGCTGCAGACGACACTCTTCCATACGGACTAATCGGTCGATTGCCGAATTCACCTGAAGGTTGTCTAGCATGAGAAGGGTTGCCAAAGCGCTGCTGACCACCACCGGTAGCCTTCAACGTAGCAGCATCAGGGAGCTGTACGTCTCTGAGAATAGAGACCATGGCTGTGGGGTTGAAGCGTTGCGCATCAAAGCTCTGAGAAGGAGGAAGGATGTTGAGAAGGAAGGTAATATCTCGATGTAACGCCGATGCTTGGTTCCGACGCTGTTGGTCCAATCGGCGACCAGCGGCACCCTTGAGAGGAGACGCGCCTCTAGCAATTCGTTTGGGTGGGTTAAGCTCTTCGTCATCAACCGCGAGAGGCCGCTTAGGAGAAGCAGTTGCCCGTACGTACTGGGGACGGGGGCTTAGCTCCTGTCGAGCTGGCATAGGACTGTTTCGTAGAGAGATTGGCTGTTGTTGTTCGACCACGGGCATAGCTTGCTTTGGTCGCATCTGTACTGCCTTCGAGATAATGATAGGCGCCGCAACCGGATCAAACTTGTCGGATGAAAACCGTGCGACAAACGACTTGAGCTTGGGATCCTCTGGGAAAAGCTCTGCCATTCGGTCCTCCAGTTTGGAGATTTGTGACAACTCGCCATACTGCGATTCGTACTTGTGGAAGTAGGAATAAAGGGGTTTGGCCTTGACCAAAGTCTCGGGTTTGGAAACCAGTCTGTTGACACAGGTCTCAAAAACGACTCGCGCATCTGTACATGGTTAGCTTCAAATTTCGTATCTTAGGACATGTTGCACTTACTAGTTGTATCATCCTTCGAATGGAGATACTTCAAGTATTCTATCATGAACATCTCATCGTTGGGGAACAGACGCGCGCCTCTTTCAAAGATCTTGGCGCCGACTGGATCTTTGTAGACAACAGACTCGAGCAAAGCAACAGCGACGTAAACATCGCTTGTGAGGCGACCCTTTTGGCGAGCATCTGTAAAAACTTTACGCAAACCACCCTCAGATTGATTGCCTTTGCCTTGGATACGGCGCATAGCTCTAGCCAGAGCAATCCAGACGTAGGAAATCGTGCGAGACAGCAATTGTGTCTCGGCAGCGTATCCCTTCTGGATAGCAAGAATGCGCTCTTCCATGGGCGATCGCTTAGGCTTGTTGTCCTCATTATCGTCATCGTCATTTTGCTCGATAGAAGCTTGAACTGGGTCTTGCGCCGCAGCTTGCTTCAATGTGGAAACCTCCAACTTCTCCCTCTCCTTGACTTTGTCGCCCATCTCATATAATGTTTCCAAAACATCATCATAAGGCTTGCGAACAGCCAGAGCAAACTCGGCCTTATCAACCTCCTTGCCGGGGTAGTTGACTTCAATGTGGTCTGCGTACTTCAAGGCAAGCAAAACACTTTCGGGGTTGGCCCGGATACCCTCAAGTAGCAATTCAGTTCCCACTTCCTTCTCATCCGCAAGGATGTTGTTTTGGAAGCACCACTCAGCAGCCTCAACCCACATTTCAGGCCAAAAGCGCAATGCCATCAACGCTTGCTTGTAGACGTAGAGCACCCGCTGGTTGTATGTTTTGGGCTCGTCAGCCTTCAGGACAAGAGGGTCCTCTTTCTCCCAAGCAACCCATTTCTTCCACATCTCAACCTGATCTCTGAATTCCTGATCACCGTCAAAACCTGGTGCCGGTGGCAATCTTGGGAGATTGGTGCGTCTGAGATGTCGTGTGATGTTGTCCAAAGCAATGTTGGCACTCTTGGCTGACATGTAGCCCGGTGAACGCTCTTGAATGAATTTGCGACCCTGTTTAGATTAGTTTATGCTTTCCTATAGGCAAATGAATAAAACTTACAGTCATCTTGTTTAGACCCATTTCGAATTGGTCATACTCCTTCCAGAGGTTGTTGACAGTCAACATGGGGACAGCAATAGCGCGTTGATACACCTTGCGTAACTGATCCATCTTCTGCTGGTCCTGCCATCCTGTGCCACCAACTTGGCCTGGGCCATTCTTGACGAACTGAACATAATCCTGCCAGATGTTGCCAGAATCTCGGTCGACACCAATAGTATCGATGACAAACTCATAAGATTGAGTGATGGTTTTACGAGCTTGATCGCCAGGATCATTGTTGAGGTCATTGCGACGGCGAATGTAGTTGAGATAGAGCGTCAACAGCTTCACGTTGTGTACAGTCAAAAGACACCTTCCAAAGAGGTTCTCAGCGTCGACAAAGTTATCCATTCCAAGCTCCATCTCGATCCATTCGACCCAGATATCAGCCTGATTAATGTCGTTAGTATAAATCACCAATAAGAAGTGGCTTCACTCACAGCTAACGGGAAAACCTCAAGAAAGCGGCCATAGGTACTTCGAGCCTGTTCCACTCGACTGGAGCGCCTGTGATCGGCAATCAGGTTAATCCAAGCATCCATATCCCCACGAGGATCTTCTTTAACACGAGCTTCGAGAAGAGCAACAGGATCGAGACCAGCCAGAGCTGGAGTCACATTGGAAGGAACACCAAGAGGTACAGGAGTATGAATTGGAACAGGGATAGCGGGTTCATTAGATGCAGTGGAAGGACCAGGATGAGTCTGAGATGGCACTTCATCCGATGGGGGAACAGTATTAGCAGGCTGCTCAGCTTCCTCTTCACCCTCATCCTCGTCATCGGAAGCTTCAACTATGAAACCCCCTGACATCTTTGGCTTAGACGTTTTGGCAGTGGCGGAAGAGGCTTGTTCAGGGACCTGGGCAGGTGTACCGATGGTAACAGACTCTGGGTCATATTCTGCGCCATCATCTTCTGCACCATTATCTGCTGCATCAGCATCACCAGAGGCAAGAGAGTCTTGAGCATAGTTATCAACTTGTTCCTCGCTATGCTGAACTTGTTCACTCGGCGCCCCAATATCCTCTTCTCCCCATGAAGCACCTTCGGAAGCCATCCTGCAATGTTCAGAAACGGGTTGTGGTGCTGATTTTCGGTCACGAAGCTAGTAATTTCTTTGATCGCGTCGGCGAAAGGTTGTGGAACCAGGGTCCAAGTCGCGAACAGCAATCGGTAGGTCAGAATCAGAAAGATGCTAGCGGTCGCTATTCGATATAATCGCGGGTATCTCAATCGAATGGGTGCGATGGGCCCTGTGGTGGATGATGGGTGCAATCCTTCTTTTGCTGATGCGAGACGAACTCGTAAAATCTGTCGCGAACACAGCAAGCTCCAAGAGCTGCGCCAGCTGGCTCCGGATGGTATGATAACTGAATTCAGCGCTTAGAATAAAAAATTGAAAAACGATGAAACAAAGACAGATATGGAAACGCAGCCGAGTCGAGGGAATGCGTCGTGTTTTGAGGCTGCGCGTGGATGTTTTTGGACGAGCAACGACTCAAAGTCTGATAGCTCCAACAAAGAACAGTACCCAGTCTTGAACAAAGACTCTTGGGCAGAACCCAAGTTAGGCTTAGGGGGTTTCAAAGGCGGTGAATGGGGAATAATGGAAGAGCCGCACTTTTGGTGGGTCGCCAGATAGAAGGCCAGCCTTATTATGCAGGTTAACAAGTAGTGAATATTGTTACTGAGTCGTAATTGATTTGCTGTGTAAATTTCGTCAGATTATCATGTCGACCTAAGTTTAGTGAAGAAGAACAAAAACTCAGCTTATCCTTAGGTAGTTCCGGGTAATTAATCACTCGATGCTCGGTATATCACATGACCTTTACTGGCAGGCAGAGAGTCTCTTCCAGGTTCCAGTGAGTTCAGGGTGGGCGCGTTCCCAACGCAACCTCTCTACGCGGGTGGTGGCCACTAACGCGTCCCACTATCATTCCCAGACTCGCGACCTAGCATTTTGGGACTGGGACCTGAACTGGACCTTAACGCCCAGGGCAAGTCATCTCCCGTCGCAACCAGAAATTCGATCCGCTCTTGTTTTCTTTGCTACCAACCCATGCTCGCATAAGTTGGTTGCTACTACTGTTAAGACTAGTTCGCCGCTTTTCATCAAACAACTCCATCCACACCCACTTTGTTGCTGCTGCTTTCTTCTCCTTCCATCTTCCTTTTCTCTTCTTACATCTCACTTCACGCTTCTTCACGAACCAACACGAGTCAAATCTCTTCTCTTGTTGTCTTCAACCTCTTCACGTCTATACCCCTCCATCTTCATCCAAAATGTCTGTCGTTTCGCTTGTAGGCGTCAATTTTTTGAACAACCCAGCCAAGTTCACCGACAAGTACGAGCTTGAGATCACATTCGAATGTCTCGAGCAGCTTGAGAAGGGTTCGCATCACTTTGCCTCTTTGCAAAAATCACAGCGCTAATATTGAACTGAAAAGATCTCGAGTGGAAGCTCACCTACGTTGGATCCGCTACTAGGTATGCAACAGCTCGATCGCGCCCCTCCTTACACCGCTTCTTCTAACACGTCTTTCAGTGATCACTACGACCAAGAACTCGACTCCCTTCTCGTCGGCCCCATCCCCGTCGGCGTTAACAAGTTCGTTTTCGAGGCCGATGCTCCTAATACCTCACGCATTCCCGATGGTGAAATCCTTGGTGTTACCGTGATTCTCCTGACATGCTCCTACGATGGACGCGAGTTCATCCGCGTCGGTTACTACGTCAACAACGAATACGATTCTGAGGAACTGAGCGCCGATCCTCCCGCCAAACTCAAGATCGAGAATGTCAGACGCAATGTGCTGGCTGAGAAGCCCCGAGTGACTCGATTCGCTATCAAGTGGTAAGTAACAAATCAAAATTACGACCTTGCACACGCTAACGTGTCTGCCTGTAGGGATTCTGAGGCATCTGCCCCCGCTGAGTTCCCCCCTGAGCAACCCGAAGCCGATCTTGTTGCCGACGGCGAAGAATATGGTGCTGAGGAGCTCGAGGAGGAGGCTGCTGAAGAGGCTGCCGCTGAAGAGGAGGCCAAGGCCGCCAACGGAGGCGACTCTGAGATGGCCGGCGTTGAGGGTGAAGGAGAGAACGCTCATGATGAGGAAGAAATGTCCGATGACGGCAGTGTTGACATCGAGGGCGAGAGTGAGGATGAGCTCGAGGAGGAAGAAGGTGAAGGTGAGGCTGACGACGATGCTATGGAGGTCGACGGCGCCGAGAAGCCTGCAGCATCAACTGCCAAGCCCGTCAGTGTTGCCTCGTAGGAAAACAAAGTAAAACGTGATTTGGCGAAAGCATTGGTTGGTCGGTTGGACAAGGGTGGCCGTTAAAGGGGTTTATTATGCCGGTTGGCATTTATTTGTTTAATAGAGTTATGAGGACATGAAAAGAATATGATGATAGGCAGGCGGCTTGGGTTTAGAGCTGAGGTATTCGATAAGCAGAATACTATGATAGCTTCGGGATAGGATGGGATGGATGTACGGAGTACGTGTATAAACTAAACCCTATTGCAAGACATGCAGCTGTCAGTTTTGTATTCCGATGAAGCCGGTGAGGCTTAAGTGAATAGGTGCAGTAGTGCCAGTCTGGAGTAGTATCGGTGTTGCAGTAGTCAACTCGTCAAAGTACATGCCAAACGTAATTATCTTTATTCAAAACACCAACTAAGATCATCAGCGATAATCTAAAGTTTGACGATAGATTTCAGCACGTGGACGTTGTGAAACTCAACCCCCGCGATATAACACACCCTTTGATCCTTTTCTCGCCCGGCTTGTGAGAAGAAGATGGATGCATGACGTACGATCAAATAGTTCAAGAATAGCCTTTCAAGTAATTCTGTAGAGTAAGCAAGACTATTCCGCACTGCGCTATCAGAGGAACCGTTCGCAACCGTTAGGAGCCGTTCTAAAGCGGTTGAGTTTGGGATCTACTGAACGCCATTTTCAAAGTCCCACTCTAGGCCATGAGTGTTGTAAGTCCATTTCAAGGTAATTGGAGTCATAACAAGGTTTTGAATTAGTGAGGCTTGCAGTGAGTGACAGCCCTATCATGAAGCAATAGTGTACACATGTGCAGATGAGAGGTTGTTGATCTATGGATAGCAGTTTGATATGTCTATGAGGAATTATGAGATTCAAATGTAAAAAATTGCAATATAAATGAAATCTCATATATAATACGTCAGTTAAACTCAGGTTAACATCGATCTGTAGGGTTGAAAGCTGCATCTATCTCAGGTGCGTGACATACACACAAGCAACTGTTGGTCCTCGTAGTCATGAGTTCGTCCCGCGTTCCTTGGCGCGCTAGAAGTTACTGTAATTGCTTATCTCAGGGATCTTCACACCTACCTCAACTTACTTTAACCATGGATGTTGACCGAGACTAAACTCAGCCGCAATATGCATCGGGGTCCTCCGATACAATAAATAAGGCTGTAGAACAAAAAGAGTAGAAATACACCTCCATCTTCCACCTGTTTTTTGATAGCAGAGTTAGATTATCATAGTCATTTTATTTAATTGACACAAGTAAAAGTGAAATACTGAGTGTCAATGACCACAAACAACAGCACTTCCTCTCAAGCTCTAGACGATCTTGTCAGAGCAACAGATCTCTTTCGCGAACAGTATCTCCGCGCTTTATCAAACCTTCCAAATGAAATCCTCGCTCGTCGACGAGATACCCTTGAGAGTCATGCTCGAGAACCATACGGCGCATTTACTCCACCCCTAAGAGCATCAACAGGTCCAACTTTCGCAACAGATACAGCTCTATCTCCAATCTTTCGACGAGCTAGAGCAGCTACTTTCGAGAGTACTAAAGAAAGACCTTCCTTTTCTGAGGCTAGAGGTTCACCGGGTAGTCATCGGGGTGTGTTTACTCATGATGAGGATGTTGCGTTTATTCCTCTTCTTGATAACACCACTGCCACTACTAAGAGAGAAGTTGAGGACTATCCACAGAATGTAGTCCGAAACCATCTCGGTCAGGCACAATGGGAAGACTATGATCTTCTTCATCATCTTCGAAACACAGAGTTTCCTCCTGAGATGACTTCTCTTCTCGACGAAGTCATGAAACGACGTTCCGAGCCTGATACCATCACCAACTTTCGTGATTTTGCTGCTTATGAGAAAGAACAGTATAATCAGTCTACTTTTGAAGTATATGAGATCAGTCATGGCTGTAAACTCGCCAAGCTCAGTGCTGATGAAGATAAAGATGAACAACCAGATGTTAAGGATACGGGTGAGGGTCCAGATGAGACTTCAGCTGATAATGTCGATGCTCCTACGGTTTGGGATACTATCAGATCTGTCAACCCTGATGGCAAATCAGCGGGAAGAATCACGTAAGTCAACTCATCCATCTCGAGCATCAGGTTCACTAACATCATCTAGCATCGTCCAAGAACCTACGCCTCTAATCCTCGCAGCTCTTCATCTAACAATGTCTTCCCACTTCGATATGAACGAACTTCTCACCCATCTCCTTTCCGATGAGCCCAACCGCGGCCGTACCCACGCATTCATGACCAGAGCTTACGAGCGTTCCCCCTCCCAAGCAACTTCACACTCCCCCATCG
>JAALXK010000164.1:0-131604 GCA_012977745.1 Fusarium anguioides | reverse complement strand
GTATAGCCTCCCTAAGCTTTAGTGTAGAAGGAAGGAATTAAGATAATATTAGTTAAAGATATTAAATCTGCTATTAGATATGCCTTTCCTTACTTACTCTATAAGGCGCTTTAGTACGGTAAGAATATATTATAAAATATATTTACTTTAGAGCTGCCTTTTATGCTTATTTTTGTAGTAGCTGTCCCTATTTATGTTACTACTATTCTAGCTCTCCCTAGATAAAAGATTAAGTAAACAGGCAGTAGCTCTTGATGGATGTTCTGCCAGATACCGCGCCTATTCTGTAAACTGAATCTACTTGTATTGCTCTGATATTGGGTTAACTTCATGCTGTCACCGATCTTGCGTACATGCTAGACTATTTTCTTGGTTTAAATTCAGTCGTGCTTGCTTTCTTCTCCTCGACACTTCGTGTTTTCATACGTCAATTAGTTTCCATCTTGTCTAGAAAATGTTGAATGTCTCTTATTGGTCGATACAACTCGGTTTGCAAATTGATCTATTGCGAAACATAACAAGATGGAGACGAAGGAATCACGGCTTGCGGAGCGTAAAACCCACAGCCTGTTCATATTTCATTTAACGTGGGTTGTGAGTATTTTCATGTAAGTCTCTCAATGTACGAGTGTGAAATATGTAAAGAAAGAATATGTGACATAGAATTGTATACAATCTCATTTGCCATCCCCCAACTTTTCCTTCTTACTGGTGCACTTAGTTTACGTGAGCGTTGAAGTTGGTGACGGTGAGCTTGGCGTTCTGGCCAGTGAAAGGTTCGGTACCGAACTGGAAGGCTGTACAAATATTAGTAACCTAAATCATATAATGATAAGAAGCGTGTACGTACTGAGGAGGTATTGTCTGCTGGCAGGGAATCCCTGGTCGCGAGCAAGGTAGTTGAAGAATTGCTTGACATCAGAGTTGAAGTTGTTGACGGGGCTGGCGGCCACGAAACTGAACACCTTCATGCTTCCGTTCATGCCGACCCAGAGCTCCCAGGAGCGGCCTTCGATGTTGACAGTGGTCTGGCGAGATCCGATGGGCTGAACGCCGCCAAGACGAGCAAGCCTGCATCATGTTAAACAAAGGTTCCTCAATGCTATTTTAGAAGTCTTTAGTCTTACCAGATCATAAGCTCATAGTCACCACTGTAGGTAACGTGGTTGGGGTCAGCAGCAGTGAAAAGATCGTAAGCAACGTTGGCTCGAACGTTGGTTCCACTGTAAGACCAAGCAGCAGCAGACTGCATGTTGTTGATGGAGCTCACAAGGCGCTTAGTGCCGATCTGAAGAGCTGAGTTGGGGTAAGCCTTGACGTTGTCTTGGCCACCAGACCAGGTCCAGTCAACGTGCCATCCAGCGCCGTTGCTGTTAGACCAGTCAATGTAAGTGCACTGAGAGCCAGAGCCTGAGCCTTGACCCCAGCGGTTGTTGTTGAACTCATAGCCGCCGTTAGCGTAGTATGAGTATTGGTCGCAGAGGGACTGCGCCAGAGCGAAGGGGGCGAAAAGCCCAGCGAGGAAGACGAGAGATCCCTTCATTTTGATGAGATTGTAGTGGATGTACAAAGATAGAATAAGATATAATGAGTTGTTCTGACTTGATCTGTAATAAGAAGCTATTCAAATTTTTCGACATCCTGCATACACTTTATAATAACACCAAGCCGGGCCTACCAAGATATCTGCTATTCCGCATTAAACCACGGAAGATCCTCCGTAATCTCACCAGAGCCTCGATCTGGCTATGGGGCAACTCAATGCTGAACAATGACCAGTTACAACAAGACTATCACAGCATTTGCATATATAGTCGGTCCTTTTCTCAACTCTAAGGTTCACTTTTCTTGAGGCTAACGGGGCTTCAAGATATGAGCCGACGGAAATCCCACCATCTTGGAATAGCTCCCCATATCTTTCCCCTGGGTGAACTGATCAGATCCTTGTCGGTGTTACTCTGAAACACACGTGGGTTAGTGGAACATTTTCATCGCATTATTTCTTCCAATTTCTCCACTCTTCCCCTGTACTGGTGTAGCATCCGGGTTACTGGATAATTTGTTTCTCTAAGAATTATCCCGGGGCTTTGATCAATATGGATGGGAACCCTGTATATATATGGAACTGTTACCGGACTTGGTGCTGCTAGTCTCGGCGGCCTATCACATGGTTTACCAAACGGAGGTGAGCTTCCGTTCTGGAACTGGCTAAGTCCCGAGTGTGGGGTAGACAGTTAGCTCAGGAACAGGTTTATTTTACGGTTTGACGGCCCGAGAAAAAGATAACGTCAATCTTGCTGATTTCGGCTTTTGCGGAGTATGTCGTGCTGGTGCATGATCGGGCAGTTGGTGCTCATTTCTTTCGGTTGTTCAAGTGCCGCTGATAAGAGAGACTGGATGAAGATAACGAACAATGCCTTTAAATCCAGGCTTATATCCACATGCATGGAGGACAAGATGAGACATGTTACCCTAAAGACTATAATTCGTAAATATTTAAGAGCACTCTGTCCCTCGAAGGCCAAAGTTGATCAAATTACCCTATATTGTATCCTCACTAAGTTTCTATCCGATATTTCTACCCGAACAATCAAGACCCCTCTTCCGAGAAACGGTTAAATTGCTGTATACCGAGGTAGTATCTCCAATGTCATGCATTAATACGTTGATCATTGTTGTCCAAACGGTCTAAAGGCTGAGTTTTTACAGGCGCGCATACTGAAGCTATACGAATACTTGATCAAAACTGAGGTTACACTACTTAATTAACCAGCTGCAATATAGAGGGTTAATTCAGCTATACTTTGGAAATCGTGATGTCCTCGCTCCATCTGGAACAAATTTTGGAACGATGTGACGTAGCTAATCGACATCGACCACCGGATAATCGTAACGCCAATTTTATCGATAAGGCGGAGAAATCATTCTCAGCTGAATCGGAATAAACTCTAAAAGGGTAGCTAGTTTGCGACCTGATGATATTTGATGTTTCTAGGCATAATTAAGGCTGTACCCCTTGATTGAGCTTAATTGAATTCCAAGACATAAACGAAATTTCAGTTCTCACTGGATAAAACGGACCTTGGCGGCAATTGATGGAAATTGATCTGCCGGCTAATAATGAAACTATTGCCGTTTCGAAACATCCCCGTGCAGTCTCAGTAAATACAGGGGTTATAGCCTCGGACCCACTGACTCCGACTCCCCTATTCGACCATTGTCGACTGTTTCTAGCAAAAGATTGACTATGAGTGGCACTAGAAGTCACAATACGACTTCGAAATGGTCAGTTCGGGAAACCATGTTGAGAATTAGCAATGCCAAGAGTGAGGCCATGACCAGCTGTGAGAATATATATATCGACCTTTAGAACGCCCAGAATGAAAATATCTTGTCATCACCATCAAAGGATCTGCTAGACAGAACCAACCAACAACTTCTTTTCTTCTCACATATATCCACCAGATACAAAGGCTTGGTCCTTTCCTTTCAAACAATGCGTCTGTCCACTCTTGCTTTCGCCCTTCTCGGCGCCGCGGGGCTCGGTGATGCTGCCTCAGCTGGCTGTGGCAAGCAGTCTCCCGGAAACGGAGTCAAGAACATGAACGTCAACGGCAAGAACAGACAGTACATCCTCCAGCTTCCCAACAACTACCAGAACAACAAGCCCCACAAGCTTGTTTTCGGTTACCACTGGCTCAGCGGTAACATGAACAATGTTGCCCAGGGTCGCTTCTACGGTCTTCAGGACTTGGCTGGTGACTCTACCATCTTCATCGCTCCTGATGGTCTTAACGCTGGTTGGGCCAACCAGGGTGGTGAGGATATCACCTTCACTGACCAGATGCTTGCTTTTGCTAAGCAGAACCTTTGCATTGATGAGAAGCAAGTCTTTGCTACTGGTTTCAGCTACGGTGGTGCTATGAGCCACAGTGTTGCTTGCTCGCGACCCAGTATGTCCCCTCAGCATAAAATATCATAAGTGTTGTACTAATTCAAGATAGACGACTTCGCTGCTGTTGCTGTTATCTCTGGTGCTCTCCTCTCCGGCTGCAACGGTGGAAACACCCCCGTCTCATACCTTCACATCCACGGAGCCGCCGACAACGTTCTCTCCATCCAGCAGGGCCGCCAGCTCCGCGACAAGTGGATCGGTACCAACGGTTGCCAGCAGAAGAACGTCCAAGACCCCAACCCTGGCCAACAGACCCAAGTCAAGACTACCTACACCTGCAGCCGAAAGCCCGTTACCTGGATCGCTCACGGTGGTGGCCACGTTCCCGACCCTACTGGCACCAACGGACAGAAGTTCGCTCCTGGCGAGACTTGGTCTTTCTTCAACGCTGCTGGTGGCAAGTCTGCTAAGCTTCGATGCTAAGTGCGTTGTGTGACGGGCTATCATCACTCCCAAGCTTGATGATGGCTGAGTGTGTATGAGTGATTGAAAGGAGGTTTGACATTCCTTGTACATTGAAACCTGGTGGAAATGTTATTATATACAAGTGGTCCTATTCTACCAAGGGATCCAGCACATCCTTCACTGTATATATTTAAGTACCTTGGTAGGACTTGGATAGCAATACATCACCGTATATATCTGCTACAATCATGAAACAAGTGACATGATGGAAGACCTTGTAGACATATTAATTAATAAATGAGCTAGGGTGCGACTTGCCATCTAAATCATTTGGCACGACTACACAAACTAAGAACACTTGCTCTGTTTATAACAGTTTCTGTCATAAAATGTCAAAGTCTGTTTCCCTTTTCCAGAGGTTACCCCAAGACTCTTGAGTTTCTTCCCATATAGCTGACATGTTTTATCAATTGCGTATCCGAAACTCAGGCACTGCAAGTTCTTCAAACATATCCCGGCGCAACTAGCAACATTCTTGACAGAAGCTGCTGTACCAATGATCGACCTGGAAGGGACTTTGGCTTTCTTGACAACCTTCTTACATACTGTTCGTGCGGGTATTTTGTTGTTTGTAATTGCCGAGGGCGTACATGCTGGTGCCTTCTTGGATGTTCCGGAAGCTTTGGCCTTTTTATTGTTCGCAACTTGTGGACTCTTGGTAGTGGCCGTTTGTGTCTTGGTAGGCTTCTTGCTCTTAGTACCAGTGGCCTTCTTTCCACCACTCTTCGACTCGCTCTGAGTGCTTCCCTTCTGATTGTTCTTTGTGCCAGTCTTCTTGGTAGATAAAGGATTGATGCTAGGTAGTGGGTTCGATCCGCTACCAACACCGAAAAGACCACTGTCGCCATTCGTCATACCAGTACCAGACATTCCGCCATCATCGTCAGATCCATCAGAGCCAGTTCCATCATTGACATATCCAATGCAACCTTGAGCAATAGGGTCGCTTGCCGTAGGATCGATAAGAGGAAACTCCTTCTCACCGATAAGATCAGCTGAGATGAATGCATCAAGCGAGTTTTCGAAGTGAATGTCCCAAGCAATACCGTAACAGTCTCCATCAACGTCTGTTTGGATGTCACCATTATCGTCGATCGTGGCACTGACCTGAAAGCTCCCCTCAAGAACAACTGACGGTGTATCCACAATTCCTCCCTTGGCCTCCCAGAGACCACCGATGAGACTCAATTTGGCGCCTACACTCACAGGAAGTCCCAGTGACGCAGACATGCTGAGCTCACCAGTAGCCTCGTTCATGTGAGTGAAAGAAGGAACAAGGCCATTCGAATGACTATTACTTGAGTCATGCAGATCAATGAGGATATCGATGTTGTTCCAGTTCACTGACGCCCCGATCAGCAAAGTACCAGTTGCTTCAATACTCATTGTCGCACTGATACCAAGTCCAACATATGGATCAACGCTTGCAACTCCCGGGATACCAAATTTCCATAGAGAAATCTCGGGAAAGTCATTCTTCCATTCCTTCTCATACTTGACGAATGCTTTCAAGCCAAGATTGAGACCGGCTTGGAAAGCGGCTGTGAATGAAATCTGTGCTTTTGTAACTGTGACAGGAAAGCTCACTTCTAGTGTACCTGTGAGTTCTGCTGAGCCTGCAAAGCCACACTCGACACAGTAGAGAGCGAGACCATACGATAGATCACGCTCTGCAAGAGTAGAAGTGTTAGAGCGTTTGTGGTGCCCGTTTGGGTTTGAGACTTCGCCTTTGTCGTAGGAATCATCCTCTTCGCCGCCTTCTGTACCCCACTCAATGAGCTTTGCGGCATTGGGCCAAGGAGCGTCATCGTCTGTACCCAGAAGGTCATCATCGTTGAGATAGCGACTCCAACGCATACTGGTACTAGAAGATACGCGCTTATCAAGGGCATGGGGCTCAAACATCTGTAATAGTAGATGGTAAGCTGAGTATCGGGCATGGGAGAAGGGTTATAACTTACAGCTCTCTTATCCAGAGCACGTCTCACATTCAGCGTTCCGATATTTCCGAAGACAAGTGACAAGTGTTGGTAAACGTCAGCGACTTCTTTTGATGAACCGGCTGCTGTGAAAGTTTTGGTATCGTCGGTGAATGTAATTGCTTGAGAGAGGAACAAGTCATTGGCATGATCATCTCCACAACCATCTACAGATGTGATGAAGAGTATCTTGCTACCTCCCTTCCACTGACTCTTAGCATAGTTATACGCAGCAGAATTTGAAATGACACCAGTCAAGCTTCCATTGGTGCAAGATACACTTGAGACAAAGGCTGAGTGGTCAAGCGGGACAACAGGATATTGAAATGTGAAGTTGGCCTGAGAGAAGATCGCATTATCGCGTTTTCTCATGCGTCGCATCCCTGGTGCTGAGTCTGGTGTTCCAGCCCAGGCAAGGGTTACGTTCTTATCAAGATCAAAGACTGAGAGGTCCTTTGGATCTACGTCAGGAGGGATGATGGGTTCAAGAGTTGTGCTGTTGTCTGAGCTTGTAGCGTTGGCATCGTCGTCTCGACGATTGAGGAGTGGTATGTCGGGATTGGGAGCTGCAAGGGCATTGAGAGCGAAGAGTGAAAAAAGCAGAAATGATTTTGAGTGTGTGGTGAGAATCATGATGGGCAACGAGGTATCGAGTCTATCAAACCACCAACGTCCTTGGGCGAAAATGGAGGTGAAATAAATTCAGAAACATGAGAAGAGGGGCCCTGATACTAAGTGTAATTGCGAGTGTGATCAATAGAGGTGCCCGATGTTGTATTCTTACAAATGCCCCGCCAAAAACACCGTCACAAGTAGGAATCTTCTTCGTAGATGAAAGAGTCGTGTGAACTCAACTCCTGTAATCGCTAAACCTAAAGCCCG
Source organism: Fusarium anguioides (assembly GCA_012977745.1). Classification (NCBI taxonomy): domain Eukaryota; kingdom Fungi; phylum Ascomycota; class Sordariomycetes; order Hypocreales; family Nectriaceae; genus Fusarium; species Fusarium anguioides. Next base: position 124,323 of record JAALXK010000164.1, on the reverse strand, counting down.
TTGTCACGCTTGACTTAGCATTCAGACTCCAGTTCTCACGCCACATTAATTGAATCCAGGGTAGTATTCCTTCACCAAAAGTAAATCGCGAGTTGTTCTAGACCTCGAACCTGCGATATTGTTCAGCTGAGTCTGACCTGAAGTGGCTGTCATGTTCGCAGCTTACCTCTGCTCAATCATGCAACTCTAACCCTAATGAAATTATGAAATTCCCATTGTGGTATAAACATCGATAAGCGTGCCTTCGACTCTCGATCTTTCAGCTGGGAGCGGCAATATCCCGTTTAATGGGCTGCCGGCCCTTGGCATGCTTGGCTGCACTACTTTTTCTTTGGGGCTCAGCATGCGCTTGGTGCTTGATTTGAAGAACCACATTCTTCACATCAAAGGCGGCCGATCGATTAAAAGTCCTATGGTTGCGGCCAAGAACTGTCAATTAACCACAGAGCTATGCATAACCCATTGAAATATCTAATTCGCCGAGACGTGGCGTTAAACATGCCACCACTATTTTAAGGTTTCCTAGCCGTCCCCTGGAGACGGGACACAAGCTTAATTGCTTGTTGTTCCTGGATTGTCCAAGACATATGTTTGCCGGAAACAGCTAGTAACGGTCGCTGATCAAGAAGCTTCTCTGTGCTAGTGTGAAGCTTGATCTGCTTAAGCATTTTTGTTTTTAATTACCATCCTTGAACAGAAGATGTTCGAGAACTCGAATTTAGAACGGGCTTTATAATATGGATAAGGCCTAGATATCTACTAAAAGATCAATAAATTGACTTGCTATTAACAGCTAGAAAGAAGAGCTAACAGTTCCCCAAGATCATTGACTTGGTTCATTTCCCAAGGAATAAATTATCGAGATAGGGTAGATAGCCCCCAAGAATCTCACCAAAGGACCTTGGACATTTCTTGTGTCTTGTGTTTCGGATTGTATTCCTCTCATTTCGGCTAGATTGAGCCAAGACGGAAAACGTGGCTGACCACGTTTTGAGAACATGGTATGGAGCAAAGACCATTTTTCTGGACTCACATTCCAGGGCTCAGGGTCTGGGCAACGCCATCTCGGCCGAGTCATCCACCGTCAATTCATCTAAGACGGCTTTTAGACTTTGTGTAACACACGCATGGTTGTTTGCAGATTTATACGGCGGCCGCTGAGAAGATCCAGACTCTCTGAGACTTTGGCACGATTGCAGTCGTTTTCAAAACCTGTGAATCAACAATTTAGATATCTGCTTACCCAGTATCTCAATGCCCTCTGTATAAAGTCATCGCGTGTTGGTCATATGTTCCCATCGTTCAGTAGCACATCATCCTCTTCATACCATCACCCCATATCCTATCTCATCATGAAGCTTACGCTTTTTTCTGCCCTTCTTCTACCACTCCTATCACGTTACGCTCTAGCAGATGATGGGGATGATGATACCTGCCATACTAGGCTCGGCACAAAGTCTGCTGCTACTGTAGACACCAAGACAGTCACCAAAACCGATCCTGTCATACCAACAACAACAATGGTAGTCATCCCAACCGTTGTTAAAAAGGATTCTGGTCAGTGGTCAACAATCACAGTCTTTTCTACAAAGACCTTTACCGTCACTGGTAAAATCAGCACAGACACATTCAGCACCACTACTACTATTTTTAAAGTGGCGACGGTTGTTGTGACAGCAACTACGACTACCACTACGACAAAGACAGGGACCAAGACTACTACGTCTACTACTCAGATCCCGACTACCAAGGGCTTTGAGTTCATCCAAGACACTGTCAACAGCAACACTTTTAAGAAGCGTGATATCGTTGCTGCAAGACCTCATGCTCGTTGGGCCATTAAGCCTGGTATGAAGGGCTTTGCCTTTCCTCAGGAGGTCATCTGTAAGTGCCTACCTCAGATACTGAAGATATACTAGGACTAACATATCATTACAGGCACTAAGCTCGTCCCCAACCCCAAGACCAAGACCGTCCGGAGGACCGAATCTCCGGTCACCAAGACTGTCGCCACTATACAAACAACTACCGTTGTTAAGACAATCTCCACTACTACCACTCTGGCGCCTAAGGATGTCTCGGTCACCGAGACCTTCAGTACCGTCATGAAGGTTACGACGTTCTCAACCACCTGGAAGACTGCCACTAAGCCAGCTACCGCCACCAAAACAAAGGTTATTTCTGGTCCTACCCAATATGACGCTTGTTCCGAAGAAAATCAGTTCGGACCTAACTTCAACGCTGGCGGCACCGGTTACTTCGTCAGCAACATCCTAAACAATGGTCCTGGTATTCCATCTAACTTCCAGGTTGTCGCAAATGGCGCTAGCACCGCTGGAGACTGTTGCTATCAGTGCATGCAGTTCGCTGGCTGCGAAACCTGGACATTCCGAGCGCAGAATCGCAATTGTTTCCTTTTGTATCACACTGGATCAACTTGCAAGTCCCAAAGTGATCACCCCAACTATTTCCTATCTAAGAAGGGCGATGACACTGGAGCGGGGTTTGTTGTTGGTAATGGGCTTTGTGGGTTTACGTATAGCGGTAATAGTGATGGCACGGTCTTTGCTGTAGACCAAGGTCAGTAGGCGGTAAATAATAAGATCTGTTTCTTTTGTTGTTAGATGCTTATGGGCTACCTAATGCCTGGAAACACAGCAGAGGAGGCCTCTGGTACTGGCATTTAGACTCATCATTGGTGTTCAGAAATACAACAGTTTAAGCGTAAAACCAATAGCCTATTATCTTGGCTCAGCTGAACATGCATATGGGTTTATTGAAAAAGATCCAGAAAACACTCCGGTCGATACAGGTTGAACAAAAGTAGTCGGCAGATATTATTCGAGTATCACCTGCCAGAAGGAGTTCCCTCTTGCAGTCAGCACTAATGACACCGCGCAGGTTGCATCGTAGCTCAAAACGTTTAATGACAAGGGAATAGGTGGAGGTGCATACATCATTAAGAAGATCTTCAACGTCTTGAGTGAAAAGGGGCTCGGTCCCACTTCTGGAGTAACCTCACTTCTGCAAACAAGCCATCAAAACGGTTATAGGAAAAAGAGAACTCCGGTCAACGGCCAATATATCTTCACTCTCCAGAGCTACCTCAACGACTTTGATAATGCCATTTTGTGGGGTATTGGAAAGGCAGGCTTTGCTCTGATATGCCAAATCATCGCAATCCAAGGTCAATAAGCTCTGCTTTCCCCACATGATTATCCTCAAAGTGTAGTATGACTAATGTGATATCTTAGAACTTGCTGATCCACGAACAACGGCCGCTGATATCGAAAAAGAAACCACCAAGATCAACGAGGGCTCTAGATCTAATACTAATAGAATCCTCACCGAGGCCTATGATTCGCTCTCAACATTCGTTAAGAAGTTCAAGCCGAACTACACAGATGATGGCGTGAACCTCGACCAATGGTTAAGAATGTGGTGGTCTGGCTCTCATGTCAGGAACTATGTTGGTCGGGGAAACGATACAACTCCCGACATGCCTATCGGAGAAGAATACGCTATTTGCTCCCAGTCCTGCGATGAAGAAGGTATCTACCCTGAGGTGGAGTTTCGATTCGATAAGAAGAACCATCCTCTTCAGGGTCTTCCTGAGCTGATCTCCCGTGTTGATAGTGCAACTATGAATATTTTTAAAGGTGACGACACTGGACTCACTACTACTGATCCCAGCTACTCGGCAAAGAATGCTTGGTTCACGACAGCAAAATTCAATGTCTTACCACTGGATATTGAGGATATGGGCGACACCAATGCTCCAGGCTTATAACTTGATTCTAAGATGATCTTTTCTTGTTCTTCCTTCCATGAACCTAGAAGTATCCTTTATAGCTTGCTGCAAGACTTTACTAGAATTACGCAATCATCCTTCTTTTCTGACTTGACGTAGCAATATAACATATTTTCAGACTCTATAGACAAGGAGCATCCTCGCGGGGTGATGAGCAGCCCCGTTTCTCTTACCAAATGCGTGATATGGCGGACTCTCGTTATCTGTGGTCCCCGGTTATCTCAAACTCCACCCCCTGAGGGTTACGTTGGTAATGGAGCTGCAAGTCTTAAATCCGTGGGCACCGAGTACTTGCAGATACAGGCTGATTTACTTGCCAAGAATCAGAGTTTCATTATCTATTAAATACCCCTCGAATATGTTAGTTCTTTAATCTCTCATTCCAATCAACCTCAATTCTAGCCTTAAAGTGCAATTGCTTCTTTTCCCCAAAAAGCTTCCTCACATCATTAACAAAAGTTATCTTACAATTATCAACATGTCCGCTCTCGAGACCAGGCTTTTCATTAACAACGAGGTATGTGTCGGCATTTCTGTAAATAATGCATACTCACACTTCGTTCAAGTACGTCGACGCCAAGAACGACAAGAGACTCAGCGTATCCAACCCCGCAGACGGGAGCTTGATACGCTCCGACATTCATGCCGCAGGACAACAAGATGTTGACGACGCTGTAGACGCAGCCCATGCGGCTTACTCTAATGGCCCATGGAAGAAGTTCACAGCTACACAAAGAGCTGAATGCATGTTCAAGTTTGCTTCTCTCGTCGAAGCCAAGGTCGCGGAGCTAGCTGAGCTTGAGACTATCTCTATGGGTCAACCTATCAGTATTGCCCTTTGGATGACTAACATGGTGTCGACTGTCTTCCGCTGTAAGCAAGCAGAGCTTGAATTTCTCCAGAGTTGTAACTGATAGTTCTTCAGACTACGCCGGATGGGCTGACAAGATTCGGGGCGAACAGATGCCCGCTGACGATGGTGTCTACAAGATCCTTAGTTATCATCCCTACGGCGTCGTTGCAGGTATCAGTGCATGGAATGCATCTACAATGTAAGTAACTAGGCCCCGGAATGCCAGGCATAAATCCTAACAATATAGGCAATTCGGTTCAAAGGTGGCCCCAGCTATCGCAGCGGGAAACACTGTTAGTCCACACAACTTTTTATGATTGTATAACCTAACAACTATAGATTGTGTACAAGATGTCTGAAAAGTCACCATTGGGAGTTCTACAACTCGGACATCTTATCAGGGAAGCCGGATTTCCTCCTGGTGTCATTAACATTCTCAACGGTGGAGGAGAAACCGGTGCTCTAATGGCGTCTCATATGAAGATTCGCAAGATCGCATTCACTGGATCTATTTCCACAGGAAAGAGGGTTCAAGAGATGGCTGCAAAATCGAATCTTAAGAAGGTCACTCTGGAGCTTGGTGGTAAATCACCCGTTCTGGTTTTTGATGATGCCAATATCGAAAAGGCAATTGAAGCGTAGGTCTCAGCACATCATCATATTCAAATTGAGAGACTAACATAACGCAGGTGCTCAACCATGTTTCTGATGAACACCAGTCAAATCTGTATGGCGGGAAGTCGAGTCTATATCCATCGCGATATAGCAGAGTCTTTCATTGAAACTTTGAAAGCTCGTTATGCCGAAAAGACTTCTACTTTGGGGGCTAGCACCAAGGAAGCAACAACCATGATTGGACCTGTTGCGGACGAAGCTCAGTACAATCGAGTCATGAGTTTCATTGAGGGCGGAAAGGAAGAAGCCAAACTCGTTACAGGTGGACATCGTGTCGGCGACGAAGGATACTTTATTGCCCCGACTATCTTCATTGATCCCAAGCCAGATGCCAAGATTCTGCGTGAGGAGATCTTTGGGCCAGTTCTGACTGTGTTGACTTTTGACACTGAAGAAGAGGCTCTTCGCTTGGCTAATGATACAGAGTACGGACTTGCAGGTAAGTTCAGTCGCTTCTTATTACCAGAGATGGATGCAGGCTAATTGATTTAAAAGCTTATGTCTGGACCGAGTCCATCTCGCGTGCTCTACGACTCTCGCATGAGCTTGAAGCTGGTGTTGTTGGTGTCAACGGCGCCATGGCAGCTTTTCCAAACATGCCATTTGGTGGGTTTAAGCAGAGCGGACATGGTTCAGAAGCCGGATATCAGGGGATTATGGAGTATTTACAGGCAAAGGCTACTGCCATCCAGATCTCGTAGAGTTTGTTGGAGTACTCTGGACTGCTGGTTTAGACTTGCTATGTTTAGGGCTTGTCATTGAGTCGCAACTTATATTTATAGATCGTGAAACCTCTATATGTTTCAATAAATGCAATTAAATCACAAACCCCTTGCTCGTACACCTTGCCGCAATAGTCTTGGTACCCACTGGTGCAGTCAGTGTGGAAGTCTTAGGTGAGCCGGATAAACCGGAAATAATAACACATATAAAAACTTCGTAATCCTCTCCCAGACTTCATCAAACATCCCCGTCTGCGATTAATTCTATATTACTGAATTATTAACTATGGAAGCATGTTGCCAGTGCGGTCAAAGTATTGTTCGCATCCCTTTCGACAAGCCCCGCGTCGTCGGAATATGCCACTGCAACAAGTGCCGCAGTATCACAGGATCAGCTTTCAACATCTCGGCCATCTTCCCATATTTTGAATCACCAATAAATCTGGGATCATCAGCACAATCATCGGATAGTGGGAGTACATACGTCGGATATTTTTGCAAAGAGTGCGGTTGCAGAATGTTTCACCTAGACGGTAATGAGTACACTGAAGAAGAAAAGGCACAAGGCAAAGGCAAGGAATGGGTTTCCATCGTCGCGGCACGGATACGTCAGTTGGACTTGTCGGAGATACTCGGTGGGAAAGATATGGGATATCCCACAATGCACGTTTGGACCAAGGAAGCTGTTGTGCCGAGTTCGGTGTGGGAGGGTATGGCTTGGTTCGAGAAGAGTGGCGCACAGGGCATGAAGAAGGAAACACCTTCGTAATTAATCCAGATAAGATATCATTATTACTCCATTCATTGCTCTCTATGGCTAACATCCTCTGTCCCTTTCTTAAGCCCTTCCATCACTTCAACTTGAAATATCTCGCAAAGAGCATAGAGTTCGCCGCAATAATGACAGGAACAACACTAACCATCTCTCCCAATCCAGCATACCGAGGCGGAATGCGAAACTCAACCCAAGCACCACTAGCCATAGTTATAGCCAAGATATTATAAACAGCCGACCAGATAAAGTTAAAGTACATGCGGTTAAACGAGACCTTGCTGATATCAAGAAGAAAGGGAATACCCTCAAGACCATTCAAGAGTACAACATCTGCTGCGCCTTGGGTAACATCACTGGCAGTTAATCCACCGCCCATTTGAGCACCGACGTTGGCTTGTGCTACGGCGATGGCATCGTTTGTACCGTCACCACAGAAGAGAATGTGCTTGCCAGGCTTTTCCATTAAGGAAGCCACGTAGTCTCGCTTCTCTGGTGGAGTTCGCTCGCCAACGACGTTTTCGGGTGCAATGCCAACGGATGCTGCGACGGCTTGAACAGCTTTGATCTGGTCTCCAGAAACAAGATGGACAGCGATATTGCGAGATTTGAGCTCGGAGATGACTCGTACTGCTTCGGGGCGGATTTGAGCTGAGAGGCCGAATACGATGAGAGGAACTGAGTTGCGAGTTACGACAAGAGTCGTGAGACCACCTTGTTGGAGTCGGGACACGTCTTCCAGGTTATCGGCTTGAGTCCATCGAGCATTTCCAGCTCTGAGAGTTGAATCAAGATAATCCGCTTCGACTCCAGCACCAGGAACAACTTGGACATTGACCACTTCCGACATTGCCTTGATACTCTGACCTTCAAGGTGTTTCTCAACTGCAGCTGAGACGGGATGCTTACCCCCGGAAACAAGAGCCTTAGCAAGTGCAAGATTATCTGTCATGTCTCCATTGAGATTAACTTGCTCAGTAACCGCAAGTTCAGCCTCAGTAATAGTTCCTGTCTTATCGAAGACAACATCGGTAGTCTTGCGAGCTCCCTCTGTCGTATCAGCTGTCTTGATGATGACTCCCCCTCTGGCTGCGATACCACCAGCGACGACGAGAACCATGGGGACTGCGAGACCGAGAGCACAAGGACAGGCGACGGCCAGAGTGGCTACTGCGTATGTGATGGCGTTGCCGACACTCTTTCCAGCGCTGTAGTCGAGGAGTTCAATACCGCAGGCAATCCAAATGACAATGACGAGAACAGCTACGGTAGCCATGGCAGGGACAAACCAACTGGCAACCTTATTTGCAAGATCTTGAATCTCTGGCCTTGACTTGGCTGCTTCCTCAACGAGCTGGGCAATATCGGTGACTGTGTTCTTGCCAGGAAGGCGAGTCAACTGAACAGTGACAGTTCCATCACCATTAACAGTACCAGCGATCAAGTCACTACCCTTTTGTTTAACAATAGGTAGTGTCTCTCCCGTAAGCATAGACTCATCAACTTCAGTCTTTCCAGAGAGTACAACACCATCCGTGGGAACACGAGAATGAGGAAGAACCTTGAATATATCACCGTACTGGAGGAGACGAGCGTCAATCTCGCGATCTCCTTCCTTTTCAACGAGGACTGCTGTCATATTTGACTTGGATCTGAGTGACACGGCTGAAACAGCTTGGACGCGAGCAAAAGCTGCGATGAGTCGACCAACGAGGATAAGAGTGATGAGCATCGTGCTGGTCTCGAAGAATTGCTTCTCATCTAGTGGTTTGCCTGCCATTTCGAAGCTGAAAGCAACAACGGAGTAGACATACGCTGCCGTGATGCTGATGACGACAAGCATGTCCATCTCAATAGTTCGACTGTACCATAGAGCAGCGAGGGCGGGGCGATAGAATTCGGGGATAGCGATGGCTTGTACAAGAGTACCGAGGACAAGGGATATGATTCCTGATGTCTTGCTGTCGACTAGGTTCTCACTCCATGCGACGACTGCAACGGGGATGGTGAGCGCCGCGGCGAGAAGGGTCTTTGTAAGTTGATCCCAAAGACGACGACGACTATTCTCGAGTTGAGGATCTCCACGGGGTTCAGCAAGGCCATTGCAGTTATCTTTGACCTTGTCCAGCAAGTCTCGAGCGCCGATGGTAGTAGGTTCATATGACAAACGCACAGTCTTCTTATCAAGAGACTGCACATCTGTCACGCCCAAAGGTGGATTCTCATCAAGCTGTTTTCCCTGAGCAGGCGAGGCCAGAATATCCAGAAAGAAATTCCCACCGATGATCTTACTGAGTAAGAAACCACTTGCACCAGATACAAAGCTGAGGACTTCTTCGGTGTTGGTGATGGATGTATCAACGTCGAATTCTCCTTTGCCCATGACAAAGTTGACTTGAGCGTTAGATACACCGGTCATTGTACCAAAGATACGCAGCAGCTTATCAGCGCAAGAAGTGCAATCCATGCCACTGACCAAGAAACCAGTGGTTTCGATTGTAGCAGCATTTTCGACATCTTGTTTGATCGTTGTTCCAGAGGGTTTGAAAGCTGGGATGACTGGTTCTTGCTTCTTCTTCTTTCCATGCTTATGCTTGTGCTTCTTGTGGTTCGTATCGGTCGTTCGACTGCTTGAGCAGCATGTCTCGAGGGATGTCATGCCCTGTTCGATTGCGCTTCGGCAGATGCAACGGATTTGTTCGAGATAGCTGCTATATTGGTTGAATGCAGCTTCGAGATGGGTACCGCAGGCTGTGTCGCTGTTGTGGAGGCCTTGTTCGTGCTCATGGGGTTTCTCGTGAGAACCTTCATGCTTTGGATCACTGTCGCATGCTTTCTTACACTCTAGGGCTGCGATAGCGTAGATACATTTCTCTAGAAGAAGGGAAGTGTTAGAATGGAACATGAAGGACAAGAATTAGGTAACGTACCACTGCACTGTTCTTCACTGCCGCAGCAAGTTGAGGCTTGGGAGTTGATGCTAGAGGCATCGGAGTGGCCATCACAGCATCCTCCATGTTCATGACTGTGGTCATCATCTTCTCCATGATTGTGATTGTCGTGATCATGGTCGCCATTATCATGTCCGTGGTGTTCTTCAACAGCAGCAGCATGTCCATGATCATCTAAGCCAGCGTCTTGCGCAGGCTTATTTCCACAACAAGAAGCACCCATAATGTCGTTCGAAATAAATCACAAAGTAGCAGTGGGGAGTGTTTGAGATGATCTTCCAAATGTTTTTGAAACTAGAAATAATCTTGTTTTTAAATAATAAGCATTGTGTTACTATGACTGTCTCATCTCGCTGTTTGTTAGTCGCACCGCGGATGCTCCACCACCGCTTTAAAGTCTCCGCCCTCCGTTTCCGCGCCGCGATTCCGTCTGGAGCTAAACCGTTTTGGACTGTGACACCGCGGAGACGATATTTGCGTCATAGACCGTTAAAACGGTCGTACAGGTATTGATAATGCCGTCATAGCATCATACATATTTAGATAGTGATCTGGAGGTAAATCGAGTATGGGTATAATATTTGCATCCAGTTCTTGAGGTCGTAAATCGTTATTGAAATCACAAACGCCTTCATGCTGATATAATCCTTTGCGCTTCCGCTATAGCTGCCCTGACTTGATCGACTGTTCGGAAACATACACAAGCAGTCGTCATGTCAACTTCCTTTGGGCAAACGTCTGTTGGATGTTTTGTCGTTGGTAAAGATTCTGTGTTTGAACAGCTTGTCCCTGTTTCGCAATTTTCATGGCCTTCTGTATGAAGTTGGCTCTGTCTCGCCGCTAGCCCATCTCCCAATTTGACAAGACAGTCCAATTCTCCCTTTAGGCTTGCTTGTAGAAACGCGATATAACTTGAACCATCGAGCGTGAGTTCAACCATGTCGCTCCCATCAGACTGCTGGCCGACGACCAGTCGCATCGGTGTACCCGAAGCTGACGAGTCGGCTCGTTGCTTTTGCACGTAGAAAAAGTCGCCGTATGAAGATCCGATACTAGATAGTAAAGACCCCAGTAGATAGACGTTTCTTGACGTTCGCGGACTTTTGATCGACTGGAAGCAGACCGTGCACTCCAAGATAATCCTTGCCGATGCCAGAGACTTCTTCAAGACCTTGAGGGTTTGGAAAGTCTCGAGGGAGCTTTCCATCTCGGAGAAATGCTGGTTGACCAACTCAACGCAAGAGCATTTTTGAGAAGCTTGTGTAGGAGTTCCTACACCCTCGGTGCTCTGAGTCGGCGGTGTCGGGATGTTGGTCGGCTTGTCTGTGGCTGCAATGGATCTATAGACATTTGCCTGATCCTGCTGCATGGTTGCGTCGTTGTTGAATAGATCAGGCGGTAAAGGCTCCGGTGCTTGACCATTCTCCTGATCCGCCGTAAAGTCCATATTAAAAGAAGGCATCGGCGTCCCCAAATCATCAAGAAACTGATCCATGATCCCAGCAAAATTCCCCGTATCCATCGCATTAGGATCAGGCGACATTGAAGCCGCACTCGCAGCACCGGCATTATATCTATGTCCCAACGGCTGTCCCCTTCTAGGTCTCCCAATAGTCCTCATAGGCGAGTACTCGCACGTCAAAGCAAAGTGAGAACATCGTTCGCATAAAGGAGTATGTCTCGAACATCGAACTTTTCTCTTCCCTACCGCCACGTCATCAGCTGATTACCCCCAGAGACGAGGAAAGGACTTACGACACGGGTCGCAGGCGCGGTGCTGGCTTTTGTCACTTATACTTCGAAGGTCCATGTCTAGCTAAACGAAGCACGCACGCGGGTGTCGCAGTTTGTATGGTTCCTGGGTGGGTTCTTTGAGCGAGGTGCGGCCATCAAGGTTCTCTCTGCCTCGGTAGATTGAATTTGCCCAGCGGAAAATAGAAACTGGCCCTCCTTGGCTCCAGACCGCGGGGGCGCGGAGGGTTTTGATGCCGATGATTGGCTGGAGACTTTCTGGGTTGTGGATAACCGGTGTAAGTTACTTACCCTATGCCTTGTGTTTGAGAATCAAGAAGTTGAGTTCCACTTCACAAAAGGTAATAAGTATTCTTGGCGTTCTGTTATTCAAACGATCCATTATGCTGAAACGTGTTTCTTAGCATAAATTTTGGTTTAAATACTTGGATTAAGTCGTCTAGAGCAACCAGGTTTATTCTCAATCAAAGTATGACTGTCAAGCCGCGGGGTGATAGAGTCAGAATGTGATAGACATGTCCTCCCTTTTTTAGAATCTATAATAGACATCGACGTCACAAGCGTAACAGAGCATACAATACTAGGATTTGCCTCCTAAGAAAAAAAGAGACATACCTAATAACTCAATTAACTATAGAGTTTGCTTACAGTGTTAGAGGTTCGTGGGAGCTTTTCCAAAACCTGCTTAGGTCAACGGCCATAAGCCGGATGTACTTCTGCCGAAAACCCCGAAGGATAATAACTTTGAGCCTCTAAGGCTAAGGCATAAGCTGTTTGATGATCAGTCTTACGATTCGGCCTTACCGCTGTGTCCAATACGGAAATCACATGTCAAAATACAGTGAAATCTAAAGGCCGAGCTTGTACTTACGCTCTTTAACGATAGTTACTGTACTTTATAGAAGTAAATTCTGGTATATTTTTCTATTATAGGTCAGTCTCTACTAATTATAATTAAACAACAAACTAAGTTTAGTCTATATTTATATTTATTTTAATGCTTTTTCTTACTTAATTTCCTCTTTATTCTTTTTCTTTACTTAAAGCTTCACTTATAGTTCTATCATTTTATGTTAGCGGGGTATAGATCCTTCTGAATCCTTCAGAAGTTTGAGCATCTGATTACCCTGCCTAAACAGGCACGAGTTTAAGAATTCAATCAGATTTCAAAAAGCTAATTAAAGCCCCGAGCATTCAGAATGCGATTGATATAAATATCAGATATATCTACAAGTTTAATCTTTCAAAGCAGCATCATCATTATCCCTCATCATCTAATACACATATCTTTCAAGACCTTTATCACTATTCATAATGTCATCTCCTACAAACTTCAAAGTCGTAATCGCCGGCGGCGGTATTGCTGGTCTTGTACTTGCAAACATGCTAGAGAAGTTCAATCTCGACTATGTTCTTCTTGAAGCGTATTCAGACATCGCTCCTCCAGTTGGAGCTAGTATCGGCATGTTTCCAAACGGACTGCGGATTTTGGACCAGTTAGGTTGCTATCAGGATATAAATAATATCTATGGCGATCAAGTACCATACAATGTTATGAACACTCGTAATGAGAAAGGAGAGGTTGTTAGTAGCCTCGACGGAATCTTTGACCACGTGGAAAACCGGTAAATATCTTCACCTTGCGTAATCTTCCGAATATTTCTAATAGGAATAGCCACGGTTATGGATTGTTCTTCTTTGATCGTCAAAGACTTCTCCATATCCTCTATGACCACGTCCAGCACAAAGAACAGATCCACCTCAACAAAAAGGTCACCGACGTCAAATTGACTGAGAAAGCCGTTGAAGTAACCTGCGCAGATGGCACCGTTGTCTCTGGCACCTTTCTCGTCGGAGCAGATGGCCTCCACAGCCGCGTCCGCAAGACAATGCATCAACTAGGTCACGCCCTAGAGCCCGGATACTTCGACCCGCACGAAGAAGATAACGTTCCATGCTACTACGCTTGCAGCTTTGGTATAGCCCAGAATGTACCAGGCTGGCCAGCAGGACATCAAAGCAATGTCACTGGCAAAGGACGCTCTCAACTCATTGTCTCAGGTCCAGAGGGAAAAGTCTACAGGTTTATGTTTGAGAAACTCCCCCCCAAAAAAACGGTAAAGATATTCCTCGATACAGCAAAGAAGACGAGGCGGACTTTGCGAAGCGAAATTACGGCGTTCCTGTTACCCAAGACGTCACGTTCGGGCAAGTCTTTTCAAAGAGACTTTCATCGACACTCACGCCTCTCCATGAGGTAGTCTACAAGAAGTGGTTCTTCAAGCGAACTATTACCCTCGGAGATTCTGCGCATAAGCCAAACCCGATTGGAGGACAAGGCGCAAACGGAGCTATTGAGTCATGTGCTGAATTGACGAATGCTTTGATGCAGCTCAAGGATATCCGAGAAGATGGCTTGTCTGATCTTTCAACTGGGGACATCATCAAGGTCTTTGACCAAGTTCAGTCAGCGAGATATAATCGAGCTCAAGCCATCGTTCGCAGAGCTCACCTTATGCAAGCTCTCTTCGCAAATGAGTATCCGGCAGTTTCTACTCTTTGGAAGTTCCTTGGTAAATCACCTAGTGGTGAAGGAACGCTAAATGCGTTGGGTGAAATATTCCTTGGTGGAACGACGATAAAATAACTTCCTATTGTCTATCGACCTCGAGCGATTCCATTTCATGACGAGCGTCCAGCTAAACCGATTATTGGTTTGATTTTCAGATTTATTCAAGTCGTGTTTATTTGTATTATGAGTCTGGCGGTGCTAGCCACATCAAGAGCTTTCCGTCTTCCGTTCCAAGAACTCAACGCTTTGGATAAATCTGTTCATATTAGCTGGTTCGGAGATAGTCTCGCGTCAAAGGTTCTGAAATTGTTGGTACTTCTATTCAAGGTACCAATGTACGATCAGAATCCATTAGGACGAGTGCACTTGTTCAACAGTCTACCTCAGCTAATTTCACCTCTTCTGATCTGCACCATTGAGGGTCATCAGCTCGGAAATCAGGGTACTCCTTTAGCTGCTGCACCGATGATATTTCCTGCGGCCATACAAAAAGTCCAGGGTATTGCTCGTGTTGCGCCTATTTTCTCTATCTTGATCTCTTTATTTGGGTTTGAGAATGCCCCGAGCCGTGGTGTGCCTTTACGATTTGCCAAGTCTCTTATTCCTGCTATTACAATTGGTTATCTCATCCCAACCATTATGGTGCTACTGCCTACTCCTCAAAGTCAAGTTTGGGATAATTGGGCTGCTCTTTGGCAATTCGCCCCGCTCCTTTTCAACATTCTCACCACTTGGATCTCTCCTGGAATTGGGAAATGGAATGGCGAAGACAAGGTAGAAGGAAAACTTGACATGGGCCGTTATGAGACCCATGATGTTGGCATTCTTCAGTCGGTTTATACCTTTGCTTTTGCCGTTCAAGCGATAGCGCACATTGCATCTCTGGCCTATGGATGGAGTCATCCCGATGTTTCTCTATACGATAGCATCTTGAATCTTCCAGATCTTTTCCAGGCTGAATGGTCTCTGCCTTCAGTTGTAGCTCAGGTTTCAACATTTTTCAAGTATGATATGGCAATCGGAGCCATTGGATATCTTGGAAGCCAACTGTATTCAATTTGGGATTTGCGGCGTCTGGGCTACGTCAAGAATGACGAGATATTCAAGGTTTGTATTCTGACTTTGGTTGGTCATTTGATTGTCGGACCAGGTGCGACATGGGCTGGATTATGGTACTGGCGGGAGCAAAAGATTGCCACTGTTGGCGTGTAAAGAGACGCGGCTGAATGATGGTTTCATATGTTTTTAAGTTTCACTACGTAGTCGGAAGATAAGCATCGAGATAGAATGATAGAAGCATAAGAATAGTGAAAGATAATCCACCTTCAGCGCATTCTGCGGGCCTTGTACGTATGATTTAGCCTGTCTGATTGGTTTAACACAATCTACAGCACCTAAGCGAGTGCGATGTGGGCAGTGCCGTTAGCCGCTTCGATATCGAGGTCAATATCCATGACGTCAAAACTTTGGTTCTATGATCGCGTACCCATTCTTTAGATCTGGTTATTCCCATGACACGTTCTTTAATTATCTTTATTAACCCATTGGATCAGCCGTATTTTTAACGGTTTTTGTTTCAGAGAATGAATTACTCAGATCAACAAGACCAAGACTTGAATTACTTGGCATCATCACCAGACTCAACAGAATTACAAGAAATACAAGAAATACCACCTTTTTCACCAAGATCAATGGCTGACGTCGGTACCGAATCCGGAAATCTTTTCCGCCTTAAAGACGTACTCTCATATTTCGCCGCTGTCAAAGGCGATCTATCAAACGTCACCGCCCCTCCTTTCATCCTCGCCCCAAGATCCGCTATCGAGATTCCCGCTGCTTGGGCATGTCATCATGATCTTTTTCTTCAACCTGCCGATGAACCCGATGCTGGAGTGAGAGCCTTATTACTGGCCAAAAATTATGTGTGCAGTCTCAAACAGCTTGTTGGTGCAGATTCTGCAGATGCGGCAAAGAAGCCATTGAATCCGTTCCTGGGCGAACTCTTTCTCGGATCTTTTTCAGACAAGGGAGGTTCGCAGTCCCAGTTGGTTATTGAGCAAGTATCGCATCATCCACCTGTTACAGCTTGCTCGATATATAATAAAGAGCGCGGCTTGTCGTCAATCGGTTTCGTGGGACAAGAAACATCTTTCAGTCTTGTCAATGGAGTTACAGTACGGCCAACAGGATGTGCTATTATCAAAGATGAAAAACACAACGAACAAAGCTTAATGACTATGCCGACAATACTGGTCAAAGGCGTGACGACCGGAAATCCGTACCCTGAACTCGACGGCCCAGCGTACATCGCCAGCACAAGTGGATATTTGACAAAGATCGGGTTTCATGGCAAGGGAAGATTTGGCTATGGTCAGAAGAACCAGGTTGTCGCCGAAGTATTTGCTCCGGGGAATAAAGACCATCCCCTTTATCGCATTACAGGTCAATGGACTGGCGAATTGAAAGTTGAGGACTCATCAAAGAACACCCTCGAGGAATTCCACATCGACAGAATACCAGTCTCTCCATTGAAAGTCGCACCTGTTGAAGAACAAACACCTTGGGAATCGCGTCGAGCTTGGCGAAAGGTCACTCAAGCCATCACACAACACAATGTCGAAAAGGTATACGCTCACAAGAGTGCACTTGAGGAGTCTCAAAGAAGGAGACGATTGGAAGAAGAGAAGAAGGGTGGTGAATGGAATAGGCTGTTCTTCAACCAGTCTCCCAAAGGTGATGAGACAGTGGACTCGTTGGTGAAAATGATTCCTGAAAAGCTTGAGGCTTTTGACTTTGCAAAGACAAATGGTGCTTGGAAATTCATTGGAGTGGATGGTGCCGAGAAGATGAAGAGTAGCTTGAACAGGGACTCGTTACCATAGAGTCGGAGAGGAATTGCTCTCCTATGATAGAACACAACTAGCAAGCGTATTGTATTGAATAAATGTTGATATAAACAATTCCAAAATGTATTTCTATCGCTTGATGGTACAAAAGGTTATTCTATAACAAAAGAAAATAACATAGAAAACAATTAAAGAATGTTCCTAATTCGTGTATAATACAACAATATCGTTATCCGTCCTATTACCCTCCTATGTTTGTTTCTCTTCTGGTTGTTGCTCTGTACTTGAATGTGTGAATAGTTGCTTGACGTTCATATTCGCGAACTGCAATAGAGCAAACGATCGTCGAACTGGAATACCCTTGCTGGGTAAACAGATGTATAGCTTCGATGTCAATGCATCGTCTGGGTAGAATTTGTTGAAATAATTCGCTTTGCCCGTAACAGGCACAGATTGAATCATCTGCTCATAGCCCCTCTTCCAAAGCTGACACACGAATTTTGATTGTCCTGTAACTTCACCAACTTGATCAAGTGGTTCAAAGCCAAGACTCAAGTATCCAATTTCGGAGTTCTTTAATAACTCCATAGCACTGACAATGAGGAGATCCGTGATACCGCGAGGAGCATCTTGGGATGCGATACAAGGATCAAGATGAAAACCACTTTGGGCGCCGAGTTCTCTTAGTGTTGCGAGGCCGTTGATTTGACCTTCGCGATCGGTTGTGTAGAGAAACATTGTTGATTCGGGATATGAGAAGAGGTCGTAGACTGTGACGAAAGCTTGTGAAGTATTTGCGCACTTCTCATTTCTTTGTTGTCGCCAGTCATCGTAAAGACCTTGCAATCGACGTTCTAAGTCAGAGCCGACTTCGCTGATGCTTGGGCAGTAAAGATGCAATGATACACCTCCGCGCTTGGGGTCAAGGAGCTGCTTGTTCTGTGCAATCGTTCTCTTTCCTGCCTTCTTCTGCAGGACTTTGTTTGTAAGGGGGTTGAATACGCGTTCATGGCCGAAATGCATTGTTGCCCAACCTTGTTCTTGGGCATAGGCTGCAAACTCCTCACTGATTCCAACAAATGCAAGTGATAGACCACGAGCCCAGCGATAATGACGGAGTTCGTTTAGCAGTGGCTTTCGGCATTCTTCTGAGCATAGTGGGTCTCCTGCAACAACGATTGTTCTGGCGTGGAGTTTGTAGATCAAGGACCCATAGCCCTTTTGACTAACGAATGTTTTGTATTGGGGGTCAAGGATACCCATGTGTGAGGTTCGTGCGTAGGATCGATAGGAGTGATCGAAGGCCGGGCACTTGCTTGTTTTTCTGAAGTGGTCTTGTGATAGGCCTGAGCAGTGGATATGGGTCATTGTTCTGGCGGCATCGTATGTTCTGGCGATGAGGCCTTCGTCAGGAACAGTAGTCGATGGAGCAGTCGAAGGGGCAGTAGATGTCGAGTGTCTAGAAACATCGGTATCTGAATAGCTGTGTAGGAACGAAGAAGAGGATGATGAGCCCACGTTGGGGTTCACGTCGAGTGAGTCCATTCTCGAGATGGCGATTTGAGGAAGTTCAGACATGTTGGCTAAGAAATTGCAGCAGTAACTAACAAATTATACTATGATTCACAACAACTCTGCCTTGTTTACCAGGGAAATATCAGGGCATTTCATCTTATATACCATCTACCATCCAAGCACGGCACATGAGCCGGTACCCATGTTCTGTGGCTGCGTCACAAAGCAACGCCCGTTTTGGTCTTGTTTCACTAACAATGACCATCAACCTATAAAAATAACCCGCTCAGACTTGCTGCGTCGTATACCTCGTAAAGCACTATAATGGGGCTCAGACACTGGGTTCCGCTGCTGCGGCTGCGCAATCTGGTCTTATGGGTTAAAGCGAGTGGCTTAAGAGTTGCAGCCCATTCATATGGTGGAAATTGTACGACGTGACCAATTAAACTTGAGGTATCAGCGGGCATCACCGTGATCCACTATGCCGAATTATCCGACTCTGGGGTAGGTTCCGTAAGGAGAAAAACATGTGCTTTAGCGTGATTCGGAGCATCGTTTAATTGAGTTTCTAGTGTGGAAATTATCTGCTTAAGCTTGTGTTCTGGCCAGGGCCCATAAGGCTGTTTACAAGGCGTTTCTCAGGATAATTTCTATATTGAGTGAGGCTGGCATGTGCTATGGAGAGGGAGGGTGTTGGGTGATGAATGTACACGACAACGATTGGCGATTGGTTGAAGTAAGCATATACTAGTGGGCCAGACTCTACTATTATGCCTTCTAAGGGACTTCCACTAATTTCTGCTTTAATTACCAGAGGGTCTTTTGACCTTGATTCCATTTCTGCGGTCTCAGATGAGACATAATGCAGTGACATATTCAGTATTTATTATAAACTGACGCGTTCATTCTCAGGCGATTTTCTTACATGCCTTTATTCTTACCACCATTTCTATGCATCCTCTTCAAGTAATCCCCGACATTGTGTCCGCGGGCCCCGTCCTGATGACGACGCATTGTTATCATCCTGATTAGGTTCTTATTCTCATTTTATTGAGTTTAACAAGGGTACTCAGGAGCCCGAGACGGCGGCCGATCATAGCGAAACTGAAAATTGCTTATATAAATATTGGCGACAGTCACGAGTTCGCATTCGGTCTTTTACAATGTTTTTGACGTTTTGCTCTCTTGTTGTGTACATGGTTCGAGAACGTCGGTCTTTTATTTTTTGGGTCTAGTGAAGCTCGCTCTTTAGATCTGATCGGCGGCATTGCTGTCTGACGCAATAATGAGGAAACATTTTGGGCATTGAAGGCGAAAACACTGTTTATTCGGTTCCTCGTTGACCCGAATGCGAAATGCAGCTGGATTCAGTTAAAGTGGTAAACAGGACTGTTCTATTTTTTCTTCACAGCTGATGTTTAGTATCAGCTAAACAGCAATTCGCTGTAGCTTTGACCAATCACGATACTACAGCATGATACACTAACCTGGACAGGAAAGAATCTCGCGATTTATGGGCGGCTGGACTTGAGGAATGCTGACCAACGCCTTGCCGCGTTCTAGATTACGTCTTTAGGGCTGAAATTGATGCAAGCCAGTCAGCCATCCTGCATGGCGGTGAGCAAAACGGCAAAACCTGACTTGGGCGAGTGAGCGAACGATGACATGTCAGCAGTCGAGACTAACGCCGCCTACTTATCTGCTGGTGGTCAGCTTACGCGTATAGCATGACACCCAACCTCAAAGGGCTCGATATTTCGATTCCAACATTTATTGCAATGTGGAATCAAAGATCTGGACTGTCTATGCTAATCTCTGAGATACTGAGACCTGGGTTTTGAATTGTTGTGCTAGCTTGATGATACCTTGCTTTGGATCAAACAACCAGAATGGTGTCGGGAGAAGTCTACCAAGAGCCATTTGACCTCGTCCACCAACACCAGAATTGGTGACTATTCAGAGGTCCTGGTGTGCCGTGAGTAACTTCAAGATACAATACAAGGGCACAGAACTAATTTTAAGTAGGAAGACAACCTTTCGCTTCAAGACTTATTCCTAAAAACCTCTTCTTGGCCATGGGTTGTAATTGGTAAAATCGCTGGGTGACATTCCTCAGGAGATTCCATATGTATTGTCAGTTTGGCGTAACCATCCCCGGCTCTGACTCGAATAGTCTTACACCCAGCACGCATACTGTTCACTTGTAGACAAGGAACCTCCTGGCTTGGCTGAGGTTTTGGCATACGTCAAGACCTCCAGTGGTTTGATATTCAAAACCTCGCCGGTTATGCTGGTCCATCCCGGAAAGGACAGATAGGTTCTGTTAGCCTGCAACTGAATAGTGTTCTGGAGGGAAGCAAACGTTCGGTTGCTTGTCCCATTAGACCAAATGAATGCGCGATGCCAGAATCTGGAATGCAGTGTTGTATTGCCAGGGTGGATACTGTGACATTCGAGCTATTGAGGTTGTCCTCGAAATTTCTGAGCACAGTAGAGCCAAAAGCTCGACTCTCGAGGCTTTGACCAACATAAAGACTTATAGTGGCTTGCCCAAACTGAGCAAACATGATAGTAAGCCTATCTATATATAAGCGAGAGAGAAGAGTACTAAGTAATATTACAGGATATAAGCGAGCGCTCCCAGTATGAATGCCAAACAAGTAGTCCCTCCAAAAACGATTCGCATCCCCAGACTCTCCTTCTCTTTTGAAGTTTTGCAATCAATATAGTCGGGTATCGGTGTGTCGTTGAGGCGTCCGCATACACGATCAGTCGTACAGGCAGCGATGCTTGATGCAGACGAATGATCCACCGTGACACACTTATTCGCTACAGTTGTCGATGGGTCTAATGGGCAAACCTCTGACACCATCCTATGTGCGAGATTATCACAATACCCTTCCCTTTCTTTTCCATCATCATAAACCTCTGATTCTGGTTTTGGGTAATTATAACATTGAGGGGTTTTGATTGTATCCTGAATTATAATGGCGATTCCAGCTGAAGATGAACAATTCGTGCTGCTAGTCGCAGCAACAAGGTCGACCGGTTCTGAAGGACCCTTTGTAATGAAGGTAAAGTTGGTCCTGGAGTAGTTGGTTCGAATGGTATGTGTATCGTTGTAGGTACGTTCGGGATCCTCAAAGCAATTAAGGTAGCCAGAAATAAGCGACAGAAGCCATTTCCCTTCGGTATTGAAATTTACATGGTAGTTTACTTCAAAATGAGGGTCGTTGTTGGCTGAGAGATTCATATGCCCAAATTCGACCCTGCCTCCAACAACATACTGACTAGTATTGGTGTAATTGTAGACCTGGTAAATAAAATATGGTTGGAGAATAGGTATAAGTTTGGGGTTTCGGTACGAGAAAACAAAAGGCATCATGTAAGTGGGATTGTATGTTGTCCCATTGCGTGGAAAGACCAAACCGACCTCCAAAGTGCCTGTAGAATTATCTTGCTGTTCCTCAGCAGCCCCACCCGAGATACAGAGGAGGAGGAACCAACACGCCAAGGAATAGAGGTACCGCATGTTGGAAATTGTTATGAGTGTTGAGTGAGAATGGACGCGAGGAACAGGTTAGTTTACAAGGGCCCGAGCGAGTTCTTATAGTCAGATCACATGAGTAACGTGTGAATTGCCTCACTGGGATTTGTGGTACCTGCATAGCCGTGTTTCCTGCTTGGTAGTTGTTGGTTGACAGATATTACTCAATGCGGTAGTCTTTGTAGCGGGTCCTCGCAGGCATAGCAGAACTCGTGGCTTCTCATAGGTTATGATTTATTAGCGAATTCTCAAAAAAAGAGCACAATTCGCAGCCAACTACAGCGCCAAGACCATGTCACCTTACCCAGTCCCCAAGGGTTCCAGATTTTTGATTCCGTGACATTTTGCCGCGGCGGTAAAATCCCCACGGGAGCAACAGAGCGTTTTAAATTGGGGAAAATTGGACAAGCATAACATTAAGATTAGGGGCCGTTGAGGGCAACCCCCGGCAAACAGGCACTTTAACCTATTTAGACGGATATAGACTTGCTAGTGGAATGGTCTCGGCCGAACATGAGTTAGAGCCAACGGCCTGAACCATGCTCCGCCGACAGGGGTCTAAAGCATAGGAAAGACTTGAGTTGTTCGCTGATTGAGGCACAGAAGTTTGAACGACCAAGAGTGTTTTTAAATCACAGGACGGGCTCAAAGAACATAATGATGGAAGGACGCTTCACGTGCGATTTAGAAATTCGCAAAGCTAAGTGGAAGATCATTTCTGTCTTATAACATGGGTTTTAGGCGCTCCTCCGAGAAGAGCAGAGTGATCGTCCCCATAGACAACCGAGATAATCACGGTTTTTAAAAACAAGGCCATGAGCTGTAGAGGAGTTGAAATTGGTTGGGCTATTATAGCTGGCCCGCCAGCAACGAAATCTAATCCCTCTGCCTCGCGTATACCATTTGACCTCAAACGCCTAGGAAATAAAGACACTACTGGTACATAGTACTCAAAGAACCCAATAATCGCTCTGCCAAGTCAATGTCCTCGTCAAGCCTCGCTCTCGTTTCCTTGAAGCGCTCTAATGCTAGTTGGAGGGCTTCTTGGTTTGCCACCTGTCCCAATCCAGAGGACAGAGGTGTATCACAATCAGATGTCTCGTCTGTATGTCTGATCACATCTTGGCCCTTCTTGTGCCGTCGTTTCATATGATCTTTCACATAGTACTGTCTTTTGAATCCTTTCTTGTGACGAGGGCAAGATAGAACTGGGCAGGGGAACTTCTGGGATCTGTGAGACTCTCGTATGTGGCGTTCGAGATTTCCTTTGTCTCGGAAACGCTTACTAATGCACTCGGAATATGGGCAGTTGTGTTGCGAATCCTTCGAGTCCTCTTGTGCACTATAGCACTGTTAGTATTCCTATGCGTGGCGCGGTATTTAAGGAGTCTTACACTTGTTCGAGGACTGGTGCGGCCGGCTCAAGTTGGGGTTCATGGGAAGCTATGTTTCCAACGTTTAGGTGATTGTTATCGGGGGCGTTTTCACTCATGGTGGAGGGTGTCATCCACCAGTCGTTGCTCTGTGCTCTGTTCCTAATACGTTAGCCTGATGAAGCCAATTGCGTGTAGAGATATTTACACTTTGGGCTGGAATGTGTATCCAGAAGCCTGAATAGGAAATGGCGCGTTGAGAAGTGGACGTTCGATTGATGTGCCTAGTTGATCTTTAGCATAGAGACTCAATCAGCCAAGCCTGTTACTTACGACCTGTCAGGATACCTGTCGATGTGGACAGAAGAGAGGACTCTTGGTCAAGCCACAGTCCTAGATCGCCAACAGGAGCTATAAGTGTAGCGTTAATAATGTATGAATGAAGTTCAATACGATATCACTATACCTGTGCCACCCAGCAGGCCAGAGAAATCTGCACCGCATGTGTCAGTTGAATCACGAAAGGACTAGAGAAGTAGTACCAAGGAGATTTGTCTCGTGGTTCAGGGAGGAGTTCCCTAGGAAGGAGGTCAGGATTGTTTGACAAACCAACAAGATAAGGATCAAATCCAAACCTGATTGGGAGATAGTCGACCATGCGTCAAAGGCATTTCCAGAGTAATTGGGGTAGAGACTGTTATATACTTCGTCAGTTCGACTCATGGTTCAACCGACTTACGATGAACGGGTTTCTTACAGATTCACAAAATAAAGGCGGGGATGTTTGGCTTTTGTATGAATTGTATTAAAGCTGAAGATAATGAGAGTATACCTGAGAGGTTACAGGTCCCATTTCCGTGTTGGCAATCCAGTCCTCTTATATACTTACTTGCTAGGCGGTGTGACGAACCGTTTCGGGTAGACACCCGATTTTGCCCAATACAAGCCCAATTATGCCTCTGTTCAATTTTTGGCGTCATCTGAGACAATAGCCGGAAGCTTCTGATAGCGCATTGCGCAATAGATCTGTCAAACAGACGGCTGTGTCGAATGAAACTTGGAAATAGGTTGAAAATGGGCAAGATTGGGCACACAGCGAGGCTGGTTGGGCAATATTCAAGGAGGGCCGTATCAGCCTACAAGGCAAACGTAACATGCGGTAAGACTTTAAGGTAAGAAAGACGGAATTGGGCATTAGGTGGGCAATATTGGGCGAAATTGGGCAGTGCAACAACCCTGCTGCCAAGTAATAGGGCATTGTTACTGGTGGCTGTGGTGCTTTATCCTGAATGGCTTATCTGTAAGGTGGCCACTAATAGAGATTTCGCTGACTGATCCTAGAAAGCTGCTGTAATCAGACTGTATATTATCTCTATAATCTCTGTACCTCAGGCTCCAAATAGCTACTGAACTTATATACCAATTATAATATGTACCAAAGATTACTACGGGAAATAAAGAAATAGTATCGATTTATCTCTTCTATTGCTTTGACCTCATCATGACGTCCTCGGGCGCACTTTGAACGGTGGCTTGATGTACAGCCTACTGGAGAAGAGGTTATGTGCAATATAACCAGTAAAAAATAGAAACATGATTAATTGTTCAGAGCATGATGTGAGGCCTGCATATCACCCGCACTTTAGAACCCTCACTCTGGTGCTTAGCAGAGTCTACATTCCCTAATGGAAACAGGACCACGTAATTTGGAGACATTTGCGAATATAGACAGGCTGGAAGATATGAGTTCCGATAATGACTTTCTTACGGGAAACCCGAAACAGAAAATAATTATAATAATAGAGTCTCGAATACGATAGAAGTGTAGGAATAAATATCTAGAAAGTAATAAAATATATACATTGAATGGAATGTTATTGATAGATAAACAATAAAGCCAACTCCCTATTTAAGTACCCTAGTTACAGGCACACAAAGCTCCCTCCCAAGTAAATGTCGCCATCTCACTGCCTGGAGTACTATCGCCGAGTCGAGGTCTAAAGCCATCGTATAATTTTGAGTCAAGGAACTCGCGATAGTTCTCCCAGAGTCTTGGAGCGAATGAAAGGCCATTCCGGGTATCCGTGCTACACGAAAGCACACCAGAGCAGACATCATTGGGATCCTTTTGACAGTACAGAGCCTCAGCGCCATCTGGGAGGGGGTCGCCAGCAGGAGTACCAAATATGATATTGGTCGACTTCGAGACTACTGCAACATAGCCAGCTCCGATGTATGGGTGTTGGGTGACCAGACGGCCTGTCTCTGTCAGGTACCATGTGTCCAGGTTAAGATAGGGAAATCCTCCGTTACTTGCCATAATCGAGTCAACAGCCGTATGACTGTAGCGCAGATACTCGCCATCAGTCAACTTGGGGCCGTTGATTCTGATTTTGAAGCACTTGCCTGACCTTGCAGATGGATGGCCACACGCTCCGGTTTCCCATTTCCAGTTTTCGCTGTACGCTGTAGCCCCAGCATTTCTCCACTTATACACGCCATTAGTGTAGAACTTGACATCTCCTCCAGGTCTAGCAACAGTTGTTGTGGCTGTGACAGTAGCTATTCCAACACCAATCGTCGTAGTAACGGGCTGCGTCACTGTCTCAGTTCCTGTGGCGATCTGTTTACAGGCGAACGAAATCTTCTTGCTGTCCCAGTTCGCGACTAGCCCTGGTGTAAAGATTGCACGAGCAGCAAGTTGTTGCGTTGCTGTGGCTTGGCGCCTTTTCAGTCCCATGTTAGGGAAAGTTGCGGTACTTTGAGAGCGGGTATATGATATAGCACTTGACCGAATCCAACCAGTCTGCTCTTTATACTCAGTTGTGGTAAGGAAAACATATTGTACTGTAGGTGAAACCCAGCTAGTCACATATTCGGTCGTCGTGGTTGAACCGCTCGTTGATGTAGCCGTTGAGATCGAGGTGGTGCGAGGCGGCCTGTAATCCAAATAGGATGTACAGAACTCACCAGCAAAGTCAGACAGCTCGGCGATATCCTCAGCCGTGGGTATCATGTCAGGTGCCTCAAAACATTGATTGAAAGCGCGACTGGAGCCACTATATAATGTATCGTAGACACCATTGCGAAGTTTCATGACACTCTTGGTAGACATGTAGGTGCTCACAGCCAGCTTGTTGGCCGCGCACTGGCCCTGGGGCTCGTCTGAGTAGCTCGATTGGATGGTAACAAGTGTCTGCGATGAGAGAGCTGGCTTAAGCCTGACTTGGTTGTAAATATCGATATCGAAGTCGACGCCCCAGCGGACATAGGGTATGAGTGAAATTCCACCAGAGGTAGTGAACACAGGGTATGTGTAGGTGACTTGCGGTTCCCAGCCTTTCTTAGACTGAAGAGTTGGTGCGCCGCCGTTGGAGATGTCCATGTTGGCTTGAGCATTGAGTGAAAAGGAAGCGCCCGCTCTGGCAACGGTGACAGCAGAAGCTGTCTTCCATTTGATACCAAACTCGTAGAGTACCTTGGACCTGATTGAATATGCGCCCTTTTCTTCGATTGTCTCCAGCGGCGCGGCTTCAAAGACCCAGTTCCACTGAGACTCCCAAGCCTGCACTGCCTCGAGGGCAACGACCATGTTCGCCTTGCCAACGACCTCGGGAATAAGATTTGCAGACTTGATTTCGACCTTGCCGTCAACCAGCCAGACAACGATGGTACCGGTGAACTTGAGACTGCTCAGTTTCATGCTGCAGTCAAGGCACCTCAGAGAGCTGCCATCGCCAGGCTGGACTAGCCATTCCGAAATAGTTGGGAATTCCACAACCCACTCGTAGTTCCAGTCATAGGTCCACTCCTCGTACTTGACAGTTGGGCCGCAGCCACCAAACATGCATACAAAAGCATCTCTAGTGTCCCACATATCCTTGCCAGAGCAGACCAGTTCATGGGCAGTTCCGACGTCACCAAGCACGCCCATGAATTCCCCAAGCACATCGTTACATGCATAGTCCCAGCCATCACGCTTGGCAAGATAGTTGTCCAGCCTGCGAGCAGCTTGCCCAAAGCGAGTGTTAAGCCTTCGGCTACTGAGTGTGTCGCGACGACGAAGAGCGCTCGGGAGACTTCTTTTCTGGCTGGCTGTCGGGTTGGGACACACACCGTCGTCCTCCTCGGCATCGTTGCTGGGAATCTTGCCTTCAGCGGATTTAACAAAATCGTCGACAGGATCGAGACCCATATCCAACAGTTGACCAGCGAGAGCCTTTTGTCCAGCAGTATCGTTGGGGTCGAATTTGCTGGGGTGCAGCACTTTATCAGCGTCGGATTGAGCTGGTGCAGGAAGATGAAGGTTTCTATCTTCGGGTGTGACTTTGTCCATGAGGAAGTCGAAGATTTCCCTGGCTGCGGGGGAGAGATCATCCAACGAGGTTGGAAGAGGACCTGGACCCTTTGTGGTAGATGGCGTGGTAGATGTGGGCGAGGCAGTGGCGGATACAGTAAGAGTCCAGCTTGTAATAGATGAAGATTCTGTTGACGAGGAGGGATTGCCAGTAGTTGACTCGTATGCCGAAGAGGTGGACTTCAGTGTTGTAGACATGATTGATTCGGATGTAGTTGAGTCTGATTGCGTCACAGAAGTCGACTCGGCTGCTGCAGATGTAGTTGACTCTGATCGTGCCACAGAAGCTGACTTTGATGCTGCAGATGTAGTCGACTCCGGAGACGTAGATGTGTTTGAATCCGATGATGAAAATGACAAAAATGATTCTGAAGCTGTAGATGATACAGACATCAAAGGAAAGGTTGACGTCAAAGTCTCCGAGCTGACTGGCTCAGACGCTTTGGAAGTAGAAACTTCAGAGGTAGAAGCTTCAGAGGCAGAAGTAGGTGTCGATGTGGCCAATTGAGAGTCTACAATAGATGATGACTCTGAGACGCGGGACTCGGAAGCCTTGATGCTTGTTTTCATCTCGGTAGAGGTAGCTGGATCCGAGGTAGCGGCCTGGCTAGACACTGCAGCCTCGGAAGTAGATTGCGTCTCAGCTGTGCTAGTCTCCGCTTGGGTTGATTCGCCAGGAATAGTGCTGCTCATCGTCGGTTTCACCAGAGTCGCAGCCTTCCAGTCTATCTTGACTCTGTCAAGATCACCAAGGCCAATAGCACCCGACATGAGCATCTGATCGACCAGAATCTGGGCTGGGCTGTTTGCAGCATTGACACATCTTAACTCAACCCTGAGGTCGGAACTGAGTGTCGTCAGTGTAGGCATACCGGAAATAGCGCGCCAATCAGCCAGTCCTTGGAAGGAATCAGAGCTGAGAAACAGTTGGTCACCATAGTACACGTTGACCTTGCAGTCATTTCCATCGTCGACCTGCAAGACTTTATAGAAGAGTCGAAAGACAGGTCTGGCATGAGGAACAACGATATGTTGCCAGATGCTAGTCGAACGATCCGTGTCGGCTTGTCGCTTTCTCCTTTGGTTACGACCCTCAGGGAGGATACTCAATTCCACACATCGTGTTTCCCCTGTATCACTACCGGTGTAGCCACCTTGGTCGAGTGCACGAGCTCGGAGTCCGTGTTGGAAGCCGTAGATGTCGCTAGAGTCCTGACCTGGAGTTCCAAGGTTTCCATTGACGATAAGATTGTCTACGACAAGCGGTCCTTGCGTTGTGGTGGATGCTGTTGCTGTTGTAGTTGAAAGCTCGCTTGACGTTACCTTGGATGCCGTTGTCTCGGGATGGTGGGTACTCCAAGTAGTATCATCTATAGGCCACTAATTAGTTATGAGACCTTAAATTCAGATCTGAAATTCGTACGTGAAGACGACGCCAATGTGTTTGAGACAGGGGGTTTAGACGAGGGACGACATTTGCTTGCGGCGGCGCCCGTCGCAAGTACTGACAGGAAAACAGAAAAAAGGACCATGACGGCTGACGCAGTCGGAACTCAAATGAATGACGATAAAGGAATGACGGGGGGTTAATCACAGCAGTGCAGAAAGATGGATCGTATCGCCTTATTGTAGTATTTTTCTTGGCAGCAACGCTATACCTAAAAACAATAAAGCCAGACCCCTAATTTATGGGAACGATAGACAGCACGCTATTGCCAATAATTGTCACTGTTTAACCATAAGTTTATTCTTAAAGCTAATGCTAAACAAGCTACTGTTAATAGTGCGTGGAGCCCGCCAACGATGCAATTTCGACAGTCCTTTCAGCTAGCTCCACGAGGTCTAGACCCGAGTAAAAACTTTTGACAGACTGAACTATTGACTTTCTGGCCGATCGCGTTAGCCCGGAACACTGTTAGTGGAAGTTGCGAGGTCGTGGTGTCCTGTCATTATTGAGAGAGCGAATCATCCATGTGTTTTGCACATGAGGATGAAATGAGATAAATATGTCCCTTTAGTACGGTTGTTTGGTTAAGTGCGTAGCGACAGCGGCAGAAATTCCATTGCCTGTTTTATCTGAATCATTTTCCAGGGCATAAGCTACTGTGCTGTAGCTTAGCGATTAACTCGATCGTTCTAGTCCGGTGCTTGTGTCATAATTGGCGTCTCTTGCTACACGGGTCGTAGTTAGTACACTGGGAAATACTCATTATGGTGGTTTGATGTCTAGCCTATGAGAGTCGACTTTGTTTGTAATATTTATTTGCCCAGTGGAAAGAGAGAAGATGATGCGGCGTCCCGAGCCTGATTTGCGGCCCGTGCGCGATTGCCTGTGCCTATAACAGTGGGGCCGATGCCTTTTGGGTGGTTGTTCTGTTCTTGACAGATAATCACCTGTCAGATCGCAGGTGGGCGGCCTTCGTTGACCCCCAGCTACTGGAAGATACCTGACTCGAATTACCGGAGAGCTCACCAGACCAGACATTCCAATTATCCGCGCATTCTGCCGCTTACCTGGAAATCTCTTCGCCATGGCGCCACAGGTTACCAGTTGGGAGGAATTGCTTTGGGTGTCTGAAGAAGTCGACGAGGACAACGGAGACTTTCAATATACCATGTTCGTCACTGTGGAAGACGAGATGATATACTACGGCCAGTTGAACAAGCCAAAGGTGGACATCTCATTTCAGCATGCTACCGACTCCCTTGTTCGAGTTCCTGACGAGGAAATCTTTCCCCGGTGGCCCCAAGGCTTCACTCACTAAGGCCCCTGAGGAGCTCCCACCAGACGTTTTCGTCAAGCGGCCCAGGCTAGGGCTGTACGATATCTTTTCAAAGCATAAAGTCGTGTATCTCCTCCCCAAGGGGTTGGTGGAAGAGGCAGAAGCAATGGAAGTGCTGGGGAGCCAACCTTACCCAAACATTGTTAGGTACCATGGCTGCCATGTGCGACGGGGCTTTATCACTGGGCTCGTGCTCGACCGACACCCCCATGACTTAAACAGCTACCTAAAGAGCGGCCACACCATCCAGAATAAAGAGCTGTTCATAGAATCACTGGAGTCGGCAATTCATCGTTTACACTCGCTTGGCTGGTCCCATAACGACCTCAACCCCACAAACGTCCTCGTGGCAGAGGACAGAAGACCTATTCTAATCGACTTTGGCTCGGCTCGTAAGATAGGGGAGAAGTTATAGACTAGCCGTGGTACGAAAGGTTGGATCTATTGCGAGATGAAGGACTACGACGTTAGAGACGGACATGACACTTCAGCTCTCACCAAGATTCGTACATGGCTAGATAACCCAACATTCGAGGATTGAATAGCTGTGCTGTGCATTTCGAAGTTGGCAACCAAAAGCTTTGCATGGCTGGATAACAAAGATCAAATTCTGAGGCAAAGAAACTTTTTGTCTATAAAACGATGCGGCGAGGATTGTCACTAGCTTTAGATGGAAGAAAGATATCTGAACAAAGTATGAGCTCAACTTACTCAACCTCCCATCTCTGCTATTGGTCACCTAACTACCTGGGTGTTCGATGGAGACTACTGTAATTCGCTTAATGAGTGGCTGTGATCTTCCAGATTGTACTCTTATATAAGGAACGACTCATCCTGCTATCTTTAACATCGCCATCGCAATCAATTCCAGGCCGTTCAAGCCATTGAATGGGGTGAGCACCGAAATCGTTAGGCGATGATTCTTTCCTGAAGCGGGGCCGCTTTCAATGCTTCCAGGGTCGGAAGAGGCTTCGAATCCTGGAAGACTCCGTGGGTGTGCTTCTTGGGAGCATACACGTCGTTGCCTTTGCAAGAAATAACCCCATCCTCTCCAAACTGGAAGAACCAACCCGTGGTGATTTGTGCGGGCTCAAACCCGAGGACATCCTGAGTATCCATCATCAGGGTGCCCTGTGGCCCAACCAGGAGCTTAGTCTTGGTCCGGTCCCTTGGGCTATCCAAGAGCTGCAGCGCAACCAAGCCTGCAAGGTTGTTGAGGTGCAGAAACTCAGCAAGCTCTTGGAAAATTGCCCTGGGGACCTTGGCTGCCTTAGATCGAGCTTCTCCATCCTGGAACTCATACGGGACGAAGGCTCCATTGAGTTGTAAGTGAAAGATATGGCTATGAATAGGCTTGGTGGCTAGCTCCCTTGCCGGAACGGGCTTGGTCTAACACGATTCGGAATTGCCCGAAACCTGGACGTGGATCCCATACAGGACATTGCCTTCAGGGACCTGGAAATGAGTATGCAGAAGATGGATGCCGAAGGCATCATGGGCGTTGTGGCGAACGAAAAGCTCGCCCAAGTTCTTGAGCGTGGTGTCAGATAAGACCATTAGAGTTACACGTCCAGTTAGCACAAACATCAAAGGGGGGTCTGGGGAGTAGTAAGGCATACACGTTACGCGAGTCTGCAAAGTCCTCTGCGTTGGGCGAGTAATGAAGACCGGGAATGTTCACGACTGCAAGAGCTTGAACAGTAGCCATTTTGTTGAATTGACGAGATAAGAGAGGTAACTTTATCGAACAGAGGCACTGGCACACTGATTGTGAGGATCGATGTTGACAAGAGTTTGCGTATTGAACTACTCTTCAAGAGGATATGGTGCTCCTTGTATACCCGGATCGTCTAGCTTATTGGCAGCGGCGAAGGCGAGGACAATCTGCCGACGATTGGTTGCTGTCCTCAGCCTGATTACCAGATGCATGTCTGCATTCCATTCTCACTACCTCGGGGATGGAAATGGCCCTCAATGAGTACCCATGGCTGGTCATTACTAACTGAATAACCCATATTTGCGCTCTAGAAATGTTTGTGGTGACTACCCGTAGGTACCCAATCATATACGCGAGGTGAAAGTGTAGCCCTTCTAAAATAAGGGGTTGCTGCCTGATTCAATGCATGTTGGTTGTTGTATCTGTTAGTCTGCAGAGGGAAACCATAAATACCCCGCTCGTCCGCCACAGTCAACAACGGTTTTTCACGCTTCGACCTCCGCTGTTGGCACAATCTCAGACAACTGCAGTTTTGATAATGACCCAGTCTTCTTGGGCCCAACAAACAACAGACCGCTTCTTTGGCGGCCGCAAATCGCCATCGCAGATACAATGTGACGAAATTGCACAATCGGTTTCTGGCGCGTCGACGGTCAGCCCCGTGGATAGCCCAGGTTCAATGAGCTACACCATCATCTGCAGTGGGCGCCCTGAGCCACAACAAGATCTCATTGTATCCTTCAGAGAACCGGGCGCCATGCTTGACGAGGAGATGGTCAAGTTGGCCAAAGAGATTCACGGCGACCTTGTGCCAGAGTCGACCTGTCACGGCAACGTGGAGGGAGCCGATCCACCGCTATCCATCTACTCCATGCCCTATCTGCGAGGTTCATGCTATATTGAAGTCCTTGCTTGTCAAGTGGAAATGGGTCCTGAAGAAGAAGCCAAGCATGGAGTCTTTGTCAAACACCTGGCTCGGTAACTCTCATATAAGCCCCGATATATATTCAGAGGCAATCTTGCTCATATCTTCAAGGTACTTTGCACGAAGCTGGTCCAGCTCTCGGCCGGTTGACCGCCAAGCCCAGGCAGTGAAGCAAGAAGGAATCCGTAAAAGACTCGCCCGGCTGGCGGAAGAATCACCATCGTCCATTGTGTCGAACCCGATGCTGTCTAAGCTCATTGAGAACCTTCCCTTACTCTTCAGTCAAGATTACCCACAAGTCCTCACGCATGGTGACTTCTCAGTAACGAACATTCTAGTCGATGAGAACAAGTTCGAAATCACAGGCATCGTCGATTGGTCTCTGGCGGCGGTCATGCCCTTCGGAATGGACTTGGACATCCTCTTCCTAGCCACAGGGTTCATGACTCTAGACGGCTGGCATGACTATGCATGTAAGCTGCTGCTGCGAGACACCTTCTGGAAGGAGTTCTGGGCTGCTTCTCGAATCGAAGGGGAGGAACGTCGGGGTAGAACTCAGGGTCTGGCTGAAGCTGCAGGCCAGATTGGCGCAATTCTCCGATTAGCATTCCGGCGTAACGCTGATGGGTCACCATCTGAAGAGGTTTTGATTTCAGAAAGCAGGATGAAACAGCTGCGGGTGTGGTTTGGCGAACAAGCGCCAAGACTCATCTGAGGCAAGATGGGGCTCTAGTGTTAACCCCCACGGTTTGGCTCCTGATTCATCATTTCCTGGCGGGTCTAGCGCGCATAGTTATTGTAAAGTCCAAAAAAAAAATCTTTCACGAGTATAAAACTCAGTCATTGACGCCTAAAACGACGCGACTACTCAACCAACCATGGAGTTATAACAAATAATGATCTCCGAAAAAAACAAATCTCCCAAATAATGGGATCATCGTCTACGATGCAGATCGTCCCTGGCATCTTCACAAGCCAACACCGCAGAGAGCTCAACAACCCTCACCAAAATCGTCACCACAACTACAACCGCCGACGCAGGCCCAACAATTCTCCTCGTTAACAGCAACTTCGATCTCGGCACAGTACATCCCTGGCTCTCGACTCTCGGATCCGCTATTCCTGCTAGCCTCGACACTTACTAACCCTTCGAAGGTCCGGCTTATAGACAACTATAGTATACCACTAATGACAACAGTGATACATATAATAACTATATTTACTAAACGATTGATGAAAAGCTCCTTAGGCTGGCAGCTACTATCTCTCTGGTTTCATCCGCATAGATCTCTACAGCAATAATATATATAGTACTGGATGTAATTCAATAGTAGTAGCCTGTTACCTTAGGGATCCGAATAACCTCATCTATGTCCCAGATTCGACTACACTGGCTAGCCCTGATTTTACTGTTAGAAACTGGTTTCCTTTGATACAGTTTATACGATTACTGACGAGATGCTGTCTGCGTATGACTACATTAGCGTCGCATTTGGATTTAGATGTGTTAATTCTGGGGCCAATGTGGACGCTGTGGCATTCCAGGAAGTTCAATGATCCTAAGATACTGATTGTCTTGGCTTCTATTACTCTGTATATAATTCAGCTCTAAATATTAATTATGGTATTCGGCACTATAATCTTGAAGGAACTTGATACAATTTCAGTTACACCTTTTGGGATTGTATTCATTTTGAGTATTGAGTGTTGAAGTCCAAGCTTTGAACTACGTGTGTTGAAACACAGCTCCGTTACTATTTCTCGTTTACCACGAGTCTCCTTCGGCTAAGCTGGTACTTTAGCATCTGCAAAGAGCGGATAAGCTCTGTTTCCAATCTCTCATACGAGCCATCATTATCTAGATGATAATACGAATCTTATCAAAGTGTTTTCCTCCACCAGACGAGCATACGTTCGGGTTCTGTGAGATCTCGAATGTCACGTCATGGCAAGAGAACCCTTGCTGGCACGCAGCAAGCCCCTGCGCATTAGATCCACCAGTCCATCTCATGCTCTGGAATATAGCACCGTTCGCAAGAGGTGGGGTTTCCACGACGTCTTTGCAAGGGTCCCAAGTAACCGTGAAAGGATCGAAAAGCGGCGACTGGCAGCCAGCATCTGTGTATAACGCGAAGGTGGTAAAACGCAAGGGCTTTTGACAAGCCCTTTTGACGAGTGCGGCTTCCGGGGTGGCGGTAGCAGCGGCTGCAGGAGCTGTTGCAGTGTCTTTTGCCTTGTTGTATGCGACTGTCATTGCGATGACTTCCGCGTGCGGCTCAGGAGCTCCTGGTGCTGCAATGGCCATTGGAGCTGCGAGGAGCAGTAGACCTAGCTCCCAAAGAGAAACCATTGTTGTTAATGTTGTGGAGGGTGGAGTTTTTGGGATCGTTGTGCGGTAGGTAGTAGAGATTTTGATGCTTTGTCTGAGCTTCTTGTCTGCCGTTTCTGAACTCGAGGGAGCGGACGTGCTTTTATAGTGTTATTGTCATGTCTTCTTATATATTATTAAGCCATATTCAGCCTTATAGAAGCTTATACCTTTTACCTTCGCGCTTCGTCCGGGACCACCCGTAATATTCCCCACAGTAATCGGTGACCATAATGTCGAAAGCCGCTGACGGCCCACTCCCGGTACAACATATGAGAGAGATTGTATCGCAGCATGTCCCAATGAGGTATTTAGACGAGAGTATGAGCGTCGATAATTCGAATACAGCAAAACATTGACTATTCAACGGCTGCTGATATGAGAAAAGGCCAATAGTAATCGGCGACCATAATGTCAAAAGCCGCTGACAGCCCACTCTCAGTACAACATTCTAGAGAGATTGTATACCTAATGGGGTTTTTAGATGAGAGTCTGAGTGTTCATAATTCAAATATAGCAAAATATCGATTATTTAATAGCTGCTGATGTGAGAAAAGGCCAATAACTAAGCAGTGACTAAGTCTTCACAAACCAGTTATGTGAGCCAGAGACTGAGTTCTCTTCCATGAGCAGGTATAGGTCTTACTAAAGGTTTCTGTCGTTACTGTATTCAGCCTTTCCTATGTGAAATTTTATTCTCTATCAAGACGAGTGATCGGAACTAGTTTTCTAACTACTCGAACCTAGTTCACTTATTGTTCTTATAAACAGAGAATTGGTATATGTTCACAGACTTGTAGCCTTCAAGATCGAGTGTAGAAGCTCGTATATTATTAGCTAGACAGCACTTCAGAATTTCTGTCTAAATAAATTCTTATAACTAACGCTTATGACTATTTTCCGCCTGACATGTCCTACTCCATCTTGGAAACAGGCTCGCCAGTCTCATGGTGCGCAGCAAGCTTCTCATCAATTCTCTCAGCCCTGCGAGCCAAATCGGCCTGGTAGTCGGCAGTATACTGGCTTCTGTCGACGAAAGGAATGAACCAAGGAGCGTTGGTGAAGAGATAGTTCATCTCCTCCAGAGGCAGTTGCTTGGTCTCGGGAACGAAAGCCCAGACGCAGAGAGCGTTTGTGAAGTTGCAGATGACAAAGAGGAGGTAATACTTCCATCCAACAGCACCCATGGCAATACCAGTAACCTGACCAATCATGGTGTTGAAAGCGAATGAGGTCATAGTAGCGAGAGAAACACCCTTGGCGCGAGTGCGGGTATCGAAAATCTCGGCGGGAATGATCCAGGAGAGAGGTCCACAAGTAGCCGAGAATGAGAAGTTGTAGGCCCAGGTAACAATGATGAAACCCCAACCCTGAGCAGCGCTACCAGAACCAGGAGGGTAGACAACCAGCATGACAGTGGCGATGATAAAGGTCAGCATGTTGAACAGGTTACCCCAGATTAGGGTCCATCGACGACCGAATCGATCAATAAAGGCAATGCAGAGAGCCTGGGCGATAAGAGCAATGATGGAGTTGATGGCCTGATACTTGAGGGTATCCTCGGCGTTAATTCCAGCTTGACCATAGATGGTGACCGAGTAATATTGAATCGCAGAAACACCAGTCATTTGAATCGAAGCCTGGAGACCGCAAGCAATCAACAGACGACGGAAACACGACATATCCCTGAAAAGCTCAAAGTAAGACTTGGCACTATTGGCGTGCTCATCGGCAATGCTTTCCTGAATCTGCTCAATCTCCGCACGAACCCAAGCATCATCAACGTTGCCGTTGGAGTGGAGGCGAGCAAGGGTCTTGAGCGCTTCATCCTGCTTACCCTGGTCCATAAGCCAGCGGGGTGACTCGGGAAAGACAAAGATCAGAGCACCGAGGATAATAGCAGGAATGATCTGAATGCCAAGAGGAATTCTCCACTGTCGGTTGTCGCTGTAGTTTCGGAATGTTCCCCAGCCTGTCCATGATGCGATGAGAGCTCCGATGCCTAACATGAATTGTTGAAGAGCGGTGACTCGGCCTCGGATCGATGGATGGGCAATTTCGGCTTGGTAGAGAGGGATGATCATGGTGAGGAAACCGACGCCGAGACCAGCGAGGAAACGACCAGCCATGAGGTACGAGATTTTAGTTGCGCCAGTCTGGAGACCACCTCCGAGACAGAAGATTATAGAACCAATTGTGATGGTCCATCGTCGACCGGTCCATTCGGTAGTAGGGCCTGCGAAACCAGCACCAAAGAAGGCACCGGCGGTGAAGAGGGCAACTACAGCACCACTGTAAAAGTTAGAATTGTTTAGTTTTTCGGTGTGATGCTTTGTGACTTACGTATCGGCAGCTGTATCAGTTGTGTTAAACTCCCGATGATAAGATGGCGACGCAATGACTTGGGCAATGACACCCAGATCATAACCAAAGAGCAGCGAACCGAAGGACGCAAACACTCCAACGAGGAACTGATAAACCTTGGGCTTCATATTGACTTGCTCTGCTTGAAAATATGTAGCGATGAGCTGAAGAGATTGATCGACAGGAGCGCGTTCAACAGCTTTAATACTTTTGTTTCAACCCCAGAACTGACAAGACTTCAATTCTTGCGCACCAATAATTTACTAGTAACCCCATAGCTTTAAGAATAAAGCACCGAGCTAGCGTAACCGGATCCCCATGGGGAATGGGGTGAAGTGTAACCTCAGTAAAGGACGCGCTATGGACAGCGCGTGACGACAGTTAGAAGCGCTTCAAGGTGATTGGAGCGCAAAAGAAGTGACTGTTAAGCTAAGTATTAATGATTAATGGCCTCTGAGTCGATGACGGGGAAGACTGCCCCAATCAAGACTGGAATGCCAAGCTTGTGTGGAGAAGGGAGAATGTTCCACCTATTAACAAGTCGGGTTTTATTCCTTCTTTGTTTTTTGGTCTGGTTCGCTTCCAACGCGGGGTTTCAGCTGACACATTCAAGACGAGACTAGACTGTTTGTGTCAAGTTGCCCGTGGAGTTTGTTGGTTGGGGAAAGACTGCGGAATGGTACCGATGGTAGGTTAATAACCCGAAAAAACTAAACCGTTCCCGAGGTCCAAGCTTGTCAAGAAAAAGTTCAGATGAAAATTCATGATGGAGATGGATCTAGGCGATCCTGTAATATGACTGCGCTTGGATGTTAGTCAAGAATTTGAGGTTCAGCTCGTGTTTGTGTTTGTTTGTAAAGAGAAACAAAACTGTGCAAAGGACCTTGCATGCAATGCAACCCCACGTCCCATTTCTCAAGTCTGCGAGGTGTATGGATTGCATGTGTTGAATGAACTGTGATAAGCCCGGAAACATATTTAAGTCTTCCCGATGTGATGTCTGACCACAAGATCTCAATAAACTCTACAATTGTAATCCTTATTGAACAAGAGAAGAGCATTAAACTGCCGTTTCTCTGCGCGCTCTTTGCACAAATACGCGTCATATCTTAGCCAACAAATCTCCGACAGTCTGTATACAGGGTAGTTCATCCTTTGCAGCACTCGGCCGATTCGGGCATTACACCAATGCATGCTATTCCCGTAAGGACTAACAGTTCGCAGCGAACGCGTCTGAAGGTTCATCTAATTGGCCAATTCCCGGTCTCACAAAGCATGAGCAGTGAGTGGTCTGACTACGACTTGAGTTCTAGATCCAGGTCAGGCTTTTTCCTTTTACCAGCCATTCAAAGGAACGCATTGAAACCTGACCATCTTTTGCCCAAGCTGTCGGAAAAAACTCCTTAAAACAGGTCTAGTCCTTGTTCAATTGTTCGTCAAGATGATTGGTATTCTGTCGCTGAATAACCTCACAGTAGAGATCCGAAATATGGTTCGCGATAGCCCGAAGCGCCTCTCGATCCCAATCCCCGAACTCGCCATTGGCTTTTAGGATTTGTCTACGTAAAAGTTCTGGCTGCACCATGGAATTCAGATCCCGATTGTGGAATTTGGAAAGAATCTCGAACTTTAAGAAAGTCTGAAACAAGCGTTTTCACTCTATGAGACTGAGCTTGTCGACCGTGAGAACGTTGAGATCCATGGACTTCCCCTGGAATAAAGGCTGACAGCGGCCCCAAACCAAATCTGGCAATCCCATGCTCGAGGAGGGTACTCAGACGTGGCCTTCGTGATGTAGTCTTCGATAAATGTTGCAAGTCGGTCATAGAGCCCATCAAGCATAGCGATTTCATTGTAGTCACGATACTTGAAGGGATTTCGAAATTTACCTTTTTGCCCATTTGTCAAGATGGGTCTG
Source organism: Fusarium anguioides (assembly GCA_012977745.1). Taxonomy (NCBI): domain Eukaryota; kingdom Fungi; phylum Ascomycota; class Sordariomycetes; order Hypocreales; family Nectriaceae; genus Fusarium; species Fusarium anguioides. Next base: position 84,502 of record JAALXK010000164.1, on the reverse strand, counting down.
CATCGTCTTTCCATCAGCTTCCGAGGAGGAAACTTGACAATTGCTGTTGCATCCTGCAAGATCCGGTGATCAAAAGCCTTTTTATAGAAAAGCCATCGACTTTTGTGATAGATTTTGATCATTATGCGGAGGTGCTTTCAATAGAGGGACCAGAGCCGATTCTGGGCTCTCAAGGAATCAGCCTACCAAGAGCCCTTTCCGAAACCAGTTGAAAATTTCATTAAATGCGGGGAGTTCCGGACGGAAAGAGCAATGTCGAGTCTTGTAGAGATAGCAATAGTGGCACTTGGAAGGGTCAGACTTCTCTTAAACCACAGACAATTAAATGAATGACAAGGCACGTAGTCGGTAAGAGGACGCGAACACACAATTCAGATTGTCTTCTATCACGATATCGGTATCAACGAAGCTATGTTTCACTTCTCTTGCACTCAAATTTAAACGTCCCCACATTCTTTGGGGGCCGCATGTGGCTTTTTGCAAACTGAAAATCCTGAAGATCGAAGACGCGCAGCTCTTTTTCCGCATTCTGAAGAGCCAAAGACAACTTCTGCTGGATGGTGCAGGGATGTCCAGAGCCATACCTCCCGCTGCCACTGATGTCATACCAGCGAGGCACCTTGCAACTTTTTATCATGTCCACCGAACCTTCAATGCTGAACCCGTAAAATGGCTGTGCACTTCGCGGGCTCAGAATCCCGTGTTTTTTTAACTCCTTTGTTAAAATACCTAAGAGCATGGATGAGCACTCATAGGAACACTCTGGCTCTTCCTGCAAACGATCAAGAAGGTCATAGGCCGCTGAGAATATTTTATCGAGATAGTCCTGACGTGCTATGTCAATCTGCTCTGTATCCAGGGTCAGCAAACGTTGTAATATTACGGCTCTTGGTTGAACATACCAAGAAGGTCTAATGGAATAGGTAAATCTTCAGCTTCGATTAATTTCCCACTATGCTTTAATGCAAGCCGAGTCATCTTTGCAAACACATCAGGCTGTGAGAAAACCCAAGATACGAGCAAATAGAGAATACAGTCTCGTCCATAAACCGTTGGTACTTCCGGCTTCAACCTTTCTAGCCAAATATCGGCGTGTAGCTCAATGCTTTCATGGCACTCGTAGTAATCCACAATTATGGCCAGCTTTGCAAGCATCTCGAGACCGAGTGACCTTGGTACATCTCGATGGTAACCGTGTATGATCGTTAGTACAATATTGAAAGCTTCAGGATCCCAGTCGGTCGCTGTTACTCGGCGAAGCCCTGAGTGATCGGCCTTTCCCTCCGTAAAAGGACCTGAAAACATCTTCTCAAAGTAGGAAGAAGCTAGCTCCAAGTGCTTCCTCGAGACCAGCATTCGAATCTCTACCTGATTAGGCAAGAGTCCAGATTTTTCTCCATAATCCCAATCCTGCACCCCCAGACTTGAACTGTCAGCATTCTCTTTAGCGTCAGCAGAGTCTGGTCTTGTTGTTTCTTCATCCGAAAATTCTGGAGGAGAAAAGGGTATGTTAGAGAATGAAACAATAGGCTGCCTAAGCGATGTTGGTATTAAACCAGGGGATTCCGGGGGTGGCGGCGGTGCTGGTGGTGGTGGTATGGGCAGTGAATGGTAGGCAGCTTTCTTTTTGATTTTCTTCTTGTTGTTTTTCTTCAGGCATTTCTTTGTAGATCTTTCTTGACCTATCCGGATTGCCTCCGCCTCCCAGATGAAAGGCTGACTTTTGTTGGTACTGAGAATGAGTTGAGTATCCCCGTTCAAATCTAGTATGTAGTTCGATGTCTTCTTGCTGGCCGTTTTATTCTGGAGACCTTTTTCAATGAGAACAGGCTCAGAACTTGACTTATTATGAGCCATCTTTTCTGCCTTGACTCTTTAGGGAGTTCTGAGTGTTGTGTCGTGAGGAGGCGGGCCGCTGGTTTCAATTAATGTAATACCTACCTGCAGGAGGCCGACCAGCAGTTTTCCAACCCCGCTTCCCTTTTCTTGTGAGATGAGCCCATGACACCTTGCTTATCCAAATTAAATTTGATTATTGGCGAGAACAATGAGGCCAGCCAAAGGTGGAGAGCTTGAGTCATTACGTGGCACCTAAGCAGCCCTATTCCGATTTACATGGTCAAATGAAAAAATGCATCCGGCATAGCCAGTAGCGACTGCATATGCTTAACTAACCCCGACAGATCCCAATAACTTGGACCCTCCTAGTTGGCTACTTACAGTGCTACCCCAATTCAAGACCTAGAGTCACACATATAAGCCAGAGAGTGATATAGCTACAACTATAGAGATAAACCAACAAGGACTGTAAGATTGGTCAGAAATCTTACTGAAGTCCTTGTGTGCTTATCACATTCCAAACTAAACAAATACACCTTCTTATACAAATTAGGCTTCTAGCAAAAAGGGCGAAGTCTTTACGTGGCTCGGTCAGAAGGACTGAATAAGTGATTAGAGGCGAAAGGCGGGGTAAGGATATCATCATGGATGTTTAATTATAGTCCACTGATTTTGTCAGCCTCAGTTAGTGAGATAGTCGGCCTCCCATTGTCCCTTCTCCTATGTGAAGGGCAGACTTCCTGGATTCCATTGCCTTATACCATACTGTAGGGTTACGTTTCTTGTACCGCACTCATGAAATTTAAAAAATCTAAAAGACGAAACCCATCGTGTTTCCATCGGCTGACCTTTGTCGAATTCCTGTAGGCAAATTTGACTTGGGGTTCAAGGCCGCCAACAAATTTTTCGGCCGAGTTGACTTACGATCCCCTTTCCAGGGCTCGAATTACCATTCCATGACAAGTTTTATTCAATCTAGATCCATATCATAGTCGTGGCATGCCATCCCATATTGCGAATTTTGAGAAGCTGCAGTCAAGAGCGCCGAAGAGTTTATTAAGCTTCTCTTTAAACTTAGCTTATTACTCAGCATGGAAGATTTCGAAGACAGATAACCCGGTTCTATATTACCGGCTTATTTTCGAGAGATAATATTATGAAACACTATTCTTAATGTCATGCTGGGCTGAGAATGAATAATGAACGGCAGTACGAGGAAGTATTATCACAGATATGGCTTGGGGTAAATATGTATAATACTGGACCATATCAGACCATTAGCATTTCGCGATATATAGTTACCATATTACTTTCTTAAAACTTCACTCCCTAGACAAAGTGTCCTTCTAGCGCTACTGTCCCTACTTTTCTGTTTCAAATTGTCGCGCACTTCTGTCTACTTCTTGATTATGTTTCTGTTTCCGGTTTATTCCCTCTCAACCCATACTATAGTGACCGATTTTGATCGACGATCTACGCATGTCTCTCACATGCGAATGTGTACTCTAGCTTTCATACCTAATACATCCTATTTAGTGTAATTTTAATCCGTCAGAAAGACTGAAGAAGTTATATTGGAAGTAAGTTTCGGCATACAAGCCAGGCTTGTTCTGGTGTCGATATGGTGAAGAAGTTCGAGCTTGATATCGTATGGAAGCCACTTGACAAAGTCCTGCATGATGACTATAGGATGGGACTAGAAGTCAAAGAAGGATTGGGAATGCTATCGCTTCCAAATACTCGAGAAGATTGTTCGGATAAGAGTAGAAGAATGTTTCTGAGTGATGTAAAGTTGAAGAGAAGAAAACAACAACAGGCGAGAGAGGCGTCTAGTAAATAGGTGTTGCTCGAGTTTGGGATATTCTCATGAAATAAGCTTTTCAACTAAGAGACAAAATATCTATATTCAAAGCATATTTAATGGAACAGGTTCATCAGAGTAACCCCGATTAGTCTCGTTGTGACCTCAGATGAAGTCTATCGGCGATAGAGTTCGGACCTTGAAACCACGGAACTCGCTGAACCTTATATCTCGGCCGAGACAGGCCGGGTTACATCACACCCATCAAAGTATATTTTGCACGCGGAAAGGTGGCTAATTAACTGAAGCTCATAGACATTTCTGTGGTATACTAGATGATAATTATCGTGAGATGACGGGAGTGAGATGTAAGCATCATGGTTGGAATTTACATTTTGGCAGTGCTTGGAATTCATTCTTCGTTGCCCTTGTCCATCCAAGATCGGTCAAGGTTAAAAACCTAAAGAGAACTGTATTGAGTATACACTTTAGGCATCACGAAATTAGAAACAGCAAATCAGTCACAACCAAGGCCATGGTCGTGTGTCAATGGTCTTGTTTATTGTTTAACTCCTAACAACACGCGTGCTCTTATAAGCTCTTCAAAGTAACATGCCCAGCTATTCCAACACTGAAGATCGATAACCAATCCTCTAGACAAATATCTAGGTAGGGTATCCATGGCAGTGAGCACGGAAGTGAGCGTTCCAGGCGCTCACGCAAGTATACTTGCCGCCACCGTTGCATGAAGGGCCAGGATCAAACTGGTTTGTACCCGCCTCCTGTGCTCCGGCGCAGGCGGCAGCGCAGTCCAGTTGACCAGAGGGTGCCTGGATTCAGGGGTTACTACTTGATATTGTGAAGGCAGAGGAGTTTCGACTTACGGACTGAACGCAGCAGTGGGAGCCATCGCTATGAAGGCATTGGCAATAGCTACATCCTTGGACGGTAGCAAAGCCAGCAAAAAGGATGGCGGCGATGTTGAGGAGGCGAACCATATTGACGGTGGATTCTAAGTTGTAATGTGCTGGAAAGATGGATGAGAGGTCTTATGAATGCCGAGGTTGAATGATGAGATGTGAAGGCTGGTGGGGGGATCAGCTTCTGAAAGATGGAACAGGTATATCTTATAGAAGACACGAGCTAACTAACAGCTCGGCTTTCGGCAAGGAACTCGTGGTGGCCCCTTGCTCTCCGAGCGGATACGACTCAGGTGTCCTTTGAACTACCGAAGTAAAATCGTGCAACTGCATGATTTCAAACCACGTTGGAGCATCATTGTTTGGCTAATTTAGAAATGACATACTGCCGAATGTGAAAAACCCGGCCGTAAGGGATAAAGCAACGTCTGATCGGAACTATCAAGACTCAAGGATGCGGTGAAGTCAAGTTATCGGCACTTCAATTTTGCATACCAATCACAGCTTTTGAAATATAGCGTGAACTTTAATAATTATCAATGCGACAGCGGGTGGAATGATCGACATTAAGAAAGAAAGTTTACTACAAGCAAAAGCATAATAGTTGTCCAGTTAGTGAAACTCGAGCTATTCTAACTGAAAGACGCGGTGTTGACGAGTCATTCTGGGTCTGTTCTTGCGCGACCTATAGTCAAAGCACTTGAAACATAGTTAGCGGGAAACCTAATAACATTCTAGACAGCAAGACACCCAGAAAGCAAAGCTGACAACAGCGGCCCGCAAGTGGCGCATAGAGTGAGTTAGTGTCGTTTCGTTCAGGGGTAGTCAGCAGTGCATAAGTTGAACTGCCGATCGGGGAACCATCCCCTGATTTTTTTTTACTTTGGAGCATGACACTGACTATCCACATGTGTAAGTAGTAGTAATGATCAACATTCATCAGAGCCGCATCCATATCCAAAACGACGTTCCCGATGATAAGGACCCCGGAAAGGTTTAACGGTTGCGCCTTGTGGGGACTGTGAAATTAGGTTCACGACATCCGACAAGCCAGTAACATGAGATATCCGAAACACGAGGCGGGCCTTTTTTCACCTGGAGACACCGTCTACAAGGTCAAGTGCTAGACGGACTTTGCCGCATTTTCAAGCCGGCTATATGCATGGTGTTCCATTAGTAAATTGAAGTGTATTTGCCATCTAAGTGGTATAAAGAGCCAGCAGTCTGATTTCTTTGACAATACAAACCATACACAATCATCTTCAGTAACTTACTTACAACTTTTTACGAGTTTATTTTACCAACCCATTCTCAACACCATCCAAAATGGTTCGCGCAATTTCTATCCTCGCAGTCGTCTTTGCCGCTATCACCAGCGTTGCTGCTGACGGATTTTGCCAATGCCAGTATAAAGACGGTTCTCACTGCTGTGTTATTGTAAGTTTCTTTCTGAACAACAACTTGACCTAAATGGAACTGATCGTGTATTAGGAATACGGCCTCAGGAAGGACATGTGCACTGAGCTCTGTATGAACGCTGGGCCTCGCGGCGAAGCGAACTGCAATGCCGGCGGCATGCATACGTATGCTAGCGAGTGGCATGGAGGATGGCGCCGTAGCTGCCGAGAACCAAATGCCGGAAACTGATTAACTTGGAGGAGAAGGTGATAAGTTAGGTGGAGATATGGGGTTGAACTAAAGCTACTACAGTATAAGTGGGGGATGTTAGTAGTTAGGATTTAAGAATTGAAGATATCTCAGAACATTACTACGTAATACTTCAGCTCCAGAGTGCTAATGGTGCAGGTTTTATGTCATAGTTGTTATATCCAATTATATGTTATAGGTGATAGAGCCACTTCGCTTGCGTATTCCAGGCTTTACGTCTTCTAAGCTACGCCAATTCTGAGCTAAAAAATAGTGTACCTAACCTAGCGGTTGCTGCACATGATGTTGTTGCTGATGTATTTTACGAGATGCTGCAACATGAAAATGAGGCGACGAGAGGTTCCATTATGCCTCGGTAGCCGCCACAGAACACGCCTATCGTTACCTTCCTAGGTATCTTTACGAAACTTATTTTGATCATGAGCGCCTGGTGATATTTCGGTTCTCCACTAAGGTTCACGGCACAGAACTCTCTCATGATTCTATACCTTTAATTATTCAAAGATGTATGAACAACACTAAAATGTCAATAGCGGCTTGATTATTCCATATCATCGTGGTCAAATACACATTCGTTATAGGGTACATTAGATGAATACTGACCCAGAGTTATTCATTAGACGGTTCCACCGCTATGACTTAGCGCCCATGAACCTAAACTCCACATCCAGGATTTCTATTTTTCCACGGTTGCTCGGCATGACTATCGCTTTGACAGTTATCTATTAAGGTTCAGGGCTCACTAGACGTCATGGCTGTCAAGGTGTCCGTACTTGTGCTATGTGCATTCTTGTATCCGAAAACGACGATCTTTTCGTCTGAGCTATGATGTTCCCCCCTGGTAAGCCACGTTTCGGGATCCTCCGTGATGTTGAATTCACTTGCGCTATCTAGCTCAAAGTGGGACCATTGCAATGCAACGGCATTTCATGCGAGAGACGCTAAACAACCATGTAAATTAAGGGGACCCTGAAAGAGATGGCAGATAAGGACTCTTTGATTGTCCAATAAGGCTAATTCGCATAGTCTATTTATCCAATGGAATACAGGTCCACCATACCATTTACATTGTCTCGCGATGTACAGATTTGTGATTCCGAGTCATTAGACACAGCTCATCTGAGTATATAAACTGATGATACCGCTCAGACAACTCAAGTCATCATTCAATCAAGCATCCAATTCACTCTACAACTCAAACAAACAACAACTTTACACTTTTAAACATTCTTCCAAGGAACATCCTTTAACCGCCAACATGGTCCGCCTTCTCTCTTTCGCTGCTGTCCTCCTCGCCAGCACCGCCCAGGCTGCCCAATTCTGCCAGTGTCTGTTCCAAGACGGCTCTCACTGCTGTGTCTATAGCGTAAGCTAAAAGGTTGATTGTTTGAGAATTTCACTGATAGGCGTTCTAGGACCCCGAGATTGGCAACCTTAACTGCCAGAACGCTTGCCGTGGAGCTCACCGAGCTGATGGCGCCTCCAACCCTAAGAACCCCCTCGAGGCTGGTACTGCTTGCAACGCCAACGGCAAGTACACCACTGTCAGTGGCTGGAACGCCCAGTTCCGCACGTCTTGCTACAAGCAGTAGAGAAGTGTATCGACTAGACATCGATAGGTTTTGTTTGATGGGGGAGAATATTAGATAGCGAGATGATTACCTGTTGAATCTATCACAAGTTACCTGTCTTGGTTAGATTATGTGATTATGTATATTGCGTGAGGTACTTTAAGATTCAGGCCAAGTGACATTATAATTCAAGGTTCAACCCAGAAGCCGATACATTGACAGCCTTTCATCTCTCCATAGCCTTTTTCCATTTTCTGATAGTCTGCATTATCCTGATTCAAAATCAAAATTTGAAGTTTGCAAATACTCACCTCCTAATAGAAACCTTTCACGAATCCAGGTTGTCGGTCTTATCTCTATTGCTAAAATAAACATCCTCTCTTAAAAATTCTGCACAAGTCAAATGTTGTCGTTCAACTGCATCCTTCAAAGCACTTTTACTGTGGCGAGACGTAGTCATATACTGGTAACAAGAATAGTCAGAAAGGTGCTGAGTAGAGATGAAATATACGCAGTAGTTATGATTAAGAATGCTTATACCTATTATGTCTCTAATTAAAGTATTGTTAATAATATCATTATCAAAGGCAGAAATATCATAGCTACGATCTACAATTTTCCAATATACCTCCCTTCACTAGGTTTTCTTGCTTTACATATAAGCTTTGTAAGACTTCATGTAGCAAATTGATTTCAGAAGATAATTCAATGAAGGCGTTGCAAAATCTTTCACTGGCTGAGATTCTTTATCAAGCAGTTAAGCTAACTATTGAGAGTAGTGTTGCTAATGCCTTTCTTAGCCCTTTTATGCTTGATATTCTGCTGATGGTATTTCTCAGTAGGCTGGATGCTATCTGCTAATGCAGCGAGTTTGCCGGAGACGTCAAGGTTGTATGCTTACCCTAAAATATCTTCCAGCAGGATAAGCCAAGATCAGGCTGTTTATTACACTGTATATAATTGGCTGCGTACTATCCTTGCAGAATAAGCACCCCTCACCAGGTTGTTACTTTATGCCTCAAAATTCGAAAACCTTCACTCGCTCTATACAAATACAAATATTAACATATCTTATTGCACAATGGAAGATTATCCTCGTGCTGATTTAAAAACACCAGCTGGTGTCTCTGCGGTATATAAAGATCTCACCCCGCTCAACCCAGTTACAGAAGAGATAAGGGTCATTCATCTCGAGGGCGGGGAAGACAGTTCACCCATCAAATGCACCCTGCACAAGGTTGAACTGAACTCGACTCCTCCTCCTGTTTACGATGCACTGAGTTATACATGGGGTGATGCAAATGATACGAGAGAGATTATACTCAATGGCTACGTGATCAACGTCACCTTTAACCTTTTCCAGGCTCTACGCCGTCTGCGACAAGGCGTAGAGAATCAGATCATCTGGGTCGATGCCGTATGTATTAACCAGCTTGACCTGGACGAGCGCTCACAGCAAGTTGGACTCATGAGGAAGGTTTACTCTTTGTGTGTACAAGCTGTTATATGGCTCGGTGAACCACCTGACCAAGCGACTCCAACATTCGCGACTCATTGGTTCGGAGATGAGCGTGATGACGAAAATATCGATTGGTTATGGGATAATTTCTACGACTACAAAACTGACCCTGACCTGGACAGCATGGATGAGCAGACTGTTGACTGGACCTTTCATGGCTTAGCAAATCTGAGGTTACTTACAAGTGGACATCTTTCGCAACACCCATTGTTTGTCCAGTTGGTCGGTGATGATTTTGAATACCCGCTTGGCTACTCGAACTATTGCAAAAAGATAACAGAAGCGCTCCAACCTTTTGTTCGAAGCCCTTGGTGGACAAGAATTTGGGTTAGTAACTACCTTCTGAGATACCCAGAAAAGAGTAGTATGGCTAACAGCAGCAGACTGTCCAGGAATGCATCCTGCCCCGTAACGCAATTCTTCTCTACGGTCCAGTATCAGTGGACTTTGTGTTTTTAATCAAAGCATTCTCAGCGCTATCAGATCACATGCTGTCCGACTGTTGTTCAGAGTACTTCTCCAGCTCAGACGCCTCAGTTCGAATGTGGATCCGTGATTTGGGCTCAGAGCTACGAAATATCGAGATACTGCGCACGAATCAGAAGAACGGCACAAAGACGGAACTCTGGGACACCCTACTGACGTTTAGAATGCGACAGGCAACTGATGACCGCGACAAGGTGTTTGGTGTCTTGGGTCTCATTAATTCATGGCCTGGTGCTCCGGTAGCAGCCGACTACAGAACCACGGCAGAGACGGTATACCGTCAAATCGTCGTTTCAAGCGTCAAAGAAACGTCATCCTTACTGCCCCTTCACTTCCCCCTGATTAAATTCAGTCATCCTGATCTTCCGTCGTGGGTCGTGGATTGGACAGCACCAAGTGGCCTTGGAAGTCAACTCAACACATATCAATTCAGTCACGCAGTCTACAGAGTTTTCAAAGCAGGCAAGACTCAAACTTGTCATTTTGTTCCAAGTTCAAATGGAAAAGTCGTCCAAGTGAAGGGACGTCACTGTGATCGAGTAGCTGTTGTTAGTACAACTGTGCCAGAAGGCGGAGCTAATGGCAAGCGAAACGCCTACTGCGATTGGTTCAAGATGGCGGGACTTGATAAAGATCCCTCAAAAGACTACAAAACCGGAGGCTCATTCTTCAAGGCCTTTTGGAGATGTCTTTGCTGGAACGTTTTGCTTACGATATCGGATGACAAGCTACCGTTCTTTAGTCCCGAAGCAAGCGATGAGGTTCTTTACGAAAGCTTCCAGTCATACTGTCTTAGTTCACCCAAATCCATATTCCATCCAAACGGTCTTTCCGAGGAGGAACGGCAGGCCGTGTTACGACTCGATCCGAAATTGGAACCAGCTGAAGACCATGTATGGGGGTCGTACTCCACGTCGGGCTATCTGGCGGAGCAGATTATCAATGGTTTGACTGTCAACACGAAGATGTTCATGACAGGACAGGGATATCTTGGGTTAGGTCCTCCAGATACCCAAGTTGGAGATCAAGTCTATTGTTTATTCGGAGGTTGGATGCCATTCATTCTTAGGACTACTGGGAACACTGGGGATTTTGATGGTCAGAATACAAAGGTACCGCTCTGGAAGGTTTTGGGTACTTGCTATTTACATGGAATTATGGATGGTGAGATCGCGAGCGACGAGGGCGTCCTGACCGAGACGTTGCACTTGGCATAGCTATATTTCAATATTATAAACATCAAACCCGCCGCTGGTCTGCGTAGAAAAGAGACACCCTGGCTTGACCTGCCCTAAAAAAATTTCGGCGTTGTTACAGAAGATAGCAACCTCCGCTTTGATAGATTCCCACCGCAGTTGAATGCCATTCAAGGTCCCCTGGCTGGCCACTACACCTACAGAGAGCATATGCGGCAAAATTAAGGGTTCGGATATTGGAAACTGACTGAAGGCATTACAAATGAAGACGTGGAACTTCGCTCCCCGCTCATGTTGATCTTTTGTTACTTGGCAAGCGGATAGGACGGCAAACAGTCCTGCTTATGCGGCAGTGCTGTACCCTAGCGCGCATACGACTTTTGCTTACAAAGAACGATTTATTCGGAACCTTGTCTATGTGATTGGCGCTCCTGCGTTGGGAAGAACCTTTGAGGTCCGTATCTGCAGGTAGTATAGTCTTGGCCCAGCACCTCAATTACGTCAGCGCATAATCGTCTGTTTTAGGCCTAGCTTTCTGACTTCAACCATGCACTCAGGGCTTGGAAGTGTAATTTATAGCCTCATAAACACTCAGTTGTTGTCCAGAGACCTGAGACATACTTACCTTAGGCGAAATACACAGGCATCAACGTGGGGGCGATGCAAAAGATACGAAAAAGGGCCTTGTGTGCTTGGCTCGCAAAACCAACATTCCACAAAGAAAAAGACACTGAGAATGTATAAATACCTTGGTCGTCTCTTAGATAAATACAAAACTTACCTTCTCTACAACCTTACAGCCCAAGTCTTAACTCAAACCTACTCACACCCAAAGTCTTTATATCCAATTCAATCTTGCAATATGCAGCTCTCCAACCTTCTCCTTCTCAGCACTATGCTTATGGCCGCCGATGCCTTCAGATGCGCTGTTGGCCAGCATGGCTCATGCACTTACGTCGAGCCTAATGGCAAGCAACATCGTTGCGCCATTAAATGCGGCTACAAGGGCGGATACACTCAATGCAATTGCGAGCAATATTGGCCGCGGGACAAGAGCAAAAAATGGCCATATGGGGGAAAGCATGAGTGCCTTTCCAATGCACAATACACTGGCCGCTATAAGTGTTAGACCAAGTTACTACGCTACAGGTAAGTGTATTCTAACCCGGAGAGAGGATCAGAAGTTAATTTTCATGAATCATAGATATGCCCACGTTATACAACTGATATCTGGAAAGAAACCTTTGGTGGAATTGGCGCATGAATATTTGGGCGTCAGCTTCAATACCAGAACGTGCAATTGGAAAGGCCTGATTTCAACATATACAATCCTTTAGGTCGTGCTATTTATTCTTTATAAATACTTTGTCATTCTTTACCATTGTCTTGTTTTGCCTTCCTCTCAATATACAGTGATTTTCATATATCTCAATTTCGTGCCTAAATTATATTGTCTCGAAACCCCTCTAACCTCCACAACTCCCCTAGCCCCAAGCAATGGAGGCAACTGAGACGTTGCACCTGGTATAGTTATATTTTAATATGATAAACATTAACTCTACTACTAGTTTATATAAAAAAGAGATATCCTGACTTAACTTGCCCTAAATAAGACATTGTGTTGTTACAATTACGTGTAGGGCTGCGCCGATTGGTACAGAAAGACGGCTATTGCAAAGGTTGCCACCTCCGCTTTTATAAATTCCTACCGGCCAAAGGATCCTCTTCCGCCTCTGGGGCATTGCTTTTGCCCTTTCCACAGCCACTGCTAAGCGATTTAACCCTCGGCGACCCCTACAATTGACCTGTTAGCGGTGATGATGTACTATCCTGGCTTTTGATAGGAGATCACAGTGGTTTTGATCGATGATTCACGGGCAAAAACCTGTTTCAAAGTTATTAGAGGTGAATGCTGCAGGTAGCTGCTTAGGACCTTGGTAGGTTCGTTTATAAGCCAATCAGAATGTCAAGAGGCCTGGTGATAGCTAGTTATTTTCCTTTAAGCATAAAATTATCCGGGGTTACGTCAGACCGGCCTTGTAATTTTCGGATCCTTTCAGTGCTTAGCGTTCTTTTAAAACGCGCACTTGGGAACTGGTTTTTTGAACCTGGGACCCCCCTCATCTGGAAATGCTCAGAGCGAGCAAAGATTAAAAGGAATTGTGCTATTCTTTCTGATAATGGACTCCTCCGCTTCTCCAGAGCAACATTCCCTGTTACCTGAGCAATCAGCTGAGAACAATCAGCACCAGGAACAGACATCCGATGTCGAAATAGCAATAACCGAAACCGACAAACGCGACACAACTCAACCTCCGTTTTGGTTGACAAAGCCTGCCTTAGTCATATTCATACTTATTTTTCTTGTATGCGCGGCGTCTCTGGTCGCTTTAGACCGCGTCGTAGCATCTCAAAACGGATTTGAACTCAGCATCTCCTCGAGCGAATATTCCTGGACTTATGGGCCGACGGCTGTTCTTGTGGTTATACTGAGCTTCTGGAGGCGTATTGATTACTATTATAAATCAGCACAGCCATGGTACGAGCTCTATACTACTTCTGGTACTGTATCAGCCAAGCGATCTGTTCTTCTGGATTACATATCTCCTTTTCAGTTGTCTAGCATGTTCAGCGCATACAAGTCGAAACATTACCGGGTTTCTGCTACCATTCTTTCTTTCTTTCTTCTCAAAGGCATTATTCTAATATCAACCACTCTGTTTGTTGCTCAACAAACTCCAGCTACTAAAATCATCGATATTGAGTATCAACATGTTTATGAGCCATCGCGGACGTGGTCATCTCCAGGATACCATCTTTTCAAGCATACAAATCCTCAAGTTTTCGATAACGACTCTTTGTCCAAGGGACAGAAAGCTGTTTTAGAAGGCGGGTCAGATAGGTTTGTTTGGAAATATCTTTCTTCCATCAGTGGTTTTAATCCTGGATGGGGTACATTGGTTGGGCAAAGGCCACGTTTACTAAAGTCCGACTTAAACGTCACTGATTTTGTAGCCCCTGTGGATATCTTCCAACCCCATATCAACTGTGAAGAGGCCAAGCTTTCTGTCAAGCCTCAGCACGATTTTCGTATTGCCGACTACACTTGGGATTCCGACACATGTTTGGCGGCTGATTATCATGCATACCTGTGCCCTTCAGCGGACACATGGAAATGCAAAGGGGAACCCCGAACCTATATGATCAATCGAGTAAATTGCTCCAAGGATGGAAGCACCAGCATCGGCGAGTCCACTAGATGGCCCGAAGACTTCTCAAACTGGGACATAAGATACGCCATCACAGTTGTGGAATACGATTACAAGATGAACGACTCAGATAGCCGCGACGTTCAATCTGTCAAGATTGCCAACTCGTCTTCAATCATCTGCAAGGTTGGATACGACATGGTTTCAGTAGACGCAAATGACACGCTCGATGGCAATATCTACTTCGGTGATTCTAATCTATTCGAGAATCAAGGGAGACAGCTCAACAATATGTCAGGTTTTGCTCTGTCTGAGATGATCTTAGCAGGTCTTGACAGCTCTTCGGGAGATCTCAAGGTTGAAAAAACCATGCCATCGACTCAGGCAATCAAATATGGAGACGCCAATTTTGCTGAACCGCTTTTCCAGCTAGTGATTGCCAATTTTCGGAAAAACCATCCAAAGTCAGACCTGGATCTGTTGTTTGACATTAAAACACTCAACTGGACAACGACCTCGGCGCTGACAGGTTTATCCCGTGAATTTGCTCGATCATCTCTGTTGGTAAACAAGACAAGTCAAGGCACTGCCACGGCCCGCGTCACTGAGGTTAGGCTATATACAAGAGCCTTCGCTGTTTGGACCATGGTCACAGGATTTGCTTTGTTGGCTGTTATTTGTTCGCTTCTCCTCTGGAAGAGCTTCCCCGAATTTTGGATCCCAGCCATGGGCGGTTCCATCGCTGGCCACGCTACAATACTCGTCAAATGTCAACGTCTACAGGCTCTCTTGAAAGATATGGGCGACTTTAACGAGAAGAGACTACAGAGTGAGCTCAAAAATATGAGTTTCTCTGTCAAGGCTGATGGTTCTCTTGATGTTGGTCTGACAGAGAAAAATGCAACGTCGACCAGATCTAGTGGTGCCCAAGACTCTCCTACGAATAAGCCATGGTTGCCACTCACAGGACGTCTGTCCTTTTTTATCGTTACTATTGTCGTTCCTCTCCTAGCGATTGGTATACTTGAGCTTTTGAATCAACTCTCAATCAAAAACTATGGTCTATTCGAACTATTGCCCTCGACAAGATCTGATTCGGATACATTATCATACATTGTCCGTATCGCGTCCACAGCGGTAGTCTTTGCCATCGCCACAATGTTCAACTGTCTTGACTTTACAATTGCGACATTCGCCCCATATAGCAGCCTCCGGTCTGGAAGGGTTCCTGCCAACAGAAGCATTTTATTCCATCCGCTTTCTATATCCCCTTTCCTGGTCTTGTTTAAATCTCTTTCACGGAGGCAATACGGCTACGCAGCCTCCAATCTCTCATCTCTACTTGGCAGCTTTCTGACGATTGTTGCATCTGGTCTATGGGTCGTCGTGATTTCGCCAAAATATGTGGAAAGACAATCTTCTAATGATATTTCGAATTGGGATAAAGGTTGGTCGCAAGACCCAACTGGCGACGGAGGGGCGGCAAGGACGCTCAATCTTATCCGAAGAGGCGGTACAATGACGTTTGCCAACACGTTTACCAACAGGTCTCGTGGTGCGAGATTTACCGATATATTTATAGAGAATGACTTGGTCTTGCCTGCCATACGTGATTGGGGCTCATTGTCCAATGCCACCTACAATTTGGGGGCACTGCGGCCAATGCTTAACTGCACTGCGATAGACCAGGATAGTATCATGTCAAAAGTGACCACTATGCATAATTCTATCCCTCAAACCATATTCCGAAACAATATCTCAGCCAAAGCCTACATTCCGTCTCAGTGCCTCGATAGCTCATCCAAGTCGACTGGCGAGTTTTCTTTCGGTACCACAGTATCAACGACTATTGAAGGAGCCCACGGGATCAACAAGACACCATTCTTTGTTGGCAGATACCTGGATTTGAACATTACTTCTGATCAGCCCGGCTTGGTCTGCCCGTCCATTGGCATCATATTTGGGAAAGTACAAGGCAACGATACGTCTGACATAGGTCTGACAGCTCTGGTATGTTCACAAGCCATTGATCAAGTACCGGTATTGGCTAGATATAGTACTGCTGTCCTACCAAGGCAATTGGACGTACAGGAGGAGTTGTCAGATAAAGCGTGGAGTTGGCAAAACGATACATCGAGGTCACCATCATTTTCTTTCAAACTCGAAGGCTTTTTAAACAGCGATCTAGTCCCATTTGATGCAAAGGAGAGCGTATACGGACACCTCGACCCGTTCTGGAATCACTTGCTACTGGGCCCAAACAGGCAATCAGGCGAAGACCTCCTCGGACCCCAGAATATCGATAAGGTCATAAATGCTGTGTCACGAGACTACACTGAGTATATGAGAACCTTGATTGCTATCAATTTCCTGAGAACTGAAAATACCACCCTCAACAACTTTGTCAGTGGATCAGGCGAGGCTACATCTTCGTCACACAAGCAGTTATGGGAACCTAACAGCATGTTAAAGTATACTGAATGGAGAAAGAGTGCAAACCGTCTCGGCATAAACCCGACTTCCAAAACGATACTGCAAGCCCTGCTAGCTGCCATGGTTATCTTGGGATCAGCAAGTTATATTATGGTTAAGCTTAAGGGGACACTTCCTAGGGATCCATACACGATAGCAAGTACTATGGCATTTCTAGCTGGGTCACAATTCTGTCATCCAAACTCGGGAGTTATCCCGCCAAGCGCCGAGGATATGAGTGATTCTCAACTAAAGAAGGCATTTGATGGATGGGTTTTTAGTCTCGGGTGGTGGAATGTCAGAGGAACCTCTGTAGAAGAGCCAGACGAAGCCACTTCACAGACTGTCCCTCGCACTGGCGAACCGGCTATTGATAGCGGTCCTGTGCAAGTGAAACCTGGAGATCGTTTTGGGATTGACGTTGGACGCGCGAATGGTTCTAGATTTTGACTTTCATAGCAACACACAAATACGACTTAAAGCCAGCCCCCTAGACGTCTCTGGGTTCAAGTTTTAATGATTGTATATCCTAGAATAAATCTATGGAATAACGTGCTGGGACAAAATAGAGCATTATGGCAATGCAAAGAATGGAAGGAATAAAAACTAATCCGTATCTTAAGAAGCGCCTGCCAACCCTCGACGCTCTTCCTTGCGTACTCTGTGACCCCGTTGACAATCTTCACGAACACTGATCACATACAAGCTGATTTGTGCTCATTCTTGATGTGGAAGCTGGGCGTCTCGTCTCTCCCTCGGTTTGCATCGCACGATGGCCATTTACGCTGCTGTGGAGTTCTTGGCAGCCTCGAACAGGCGGGAAGAGAATGTGAGCTCGGGTATGTACTTGGCCATCCATGCCGAAAACTTGGCAGCGTCAGGAGAAGTGCTGCGCCAATCACGGAAAAGCTCGGTGAGAATGGCGCTAATACCGACCAACTGCACGCCTGCGAATTGGAGACGAGAGTTGGTAACGTCTCTGATGAAGGTGGACGTGGTGCCGGAAGCCTCGACGTTGGCCCAGACGCTGTAGCCCTCGGCGCGAAGAGAAAGAGCCAACTGTGTAGTGCCTCCATTAAGTCATTCCTATTAGCAAGATGACGAGTGACGGGGAGAACATGGCATTTTTGGGTAAAGCTTACAAACATCAGTGGCGATGCCAGCAATAATGAACTGCGTTCGACCGGTGTCCTTGATAGCTTTCTTCACGTCGGGATTATCCCAGGCATTAATCTCTCCTTGGCGTTGAATGACGGGCACGTCAGGGTAAATGTCGAGAATCTCTTTGGGAACAGGGCCATTCGGGCCTGATTACATATCAACTTCTATGCTGGAGATGCTCAAAGAGCTGATCACGTACCGGTTGCTACCGAAGCGGTGATAATAACAGGAAGATCGAAAAGCTTGCCAATAGCTGCGTGGGCAATAGTTTGCCGAAAGAACTGGGTGGGCTCAAAGTCGCGAGCGAGGTTGTACAAGCCGACTTGATGGTCAACAATGAGCAGAACCTGGCATGGCGTCAATTAGAGCGGCTTTAACACCATGTGAAAGTAGAGGCCATACTGTATTGTTCTTCTCGAGGCGTTCGTAAGGGACGGCTAGAGAGTGTCAAACACTATCGTAACGATGGTACAGCTGATCGAACTTACCATTCGCAGAAACCAGGCCCAGAGGCACCAGAGTTGCGGCGGCAGCTAGAAGAATTTTACTGAAGAGCATGTTGAGAATTCAGGTCTAACAAAAGAGCCACTAGAGAATTTCGCTGATGAAGAAGTGCTGAAGGAAGTCTTTAGTCGGAGACAATGGAGATGTGTGGTGGGTGAAGAAGCTTCCTCAATGCTCTATCCTCTATCTTTATATACCACATATTCCTCATCCCCCCATTACGAAAGCTTCGAGGTGCAACTTCACTCTGACTTCACATTCAGTTGTTACTGACCAGTGACGATGACTTGATCAAAACAATAAAGTTGTGATGCTTAGAAATGTGAAGTTATCGGTGATGACGAACATTCGCCAATGAGCCGCAACATCCTACGCGTCCTCCACCAGTCCTGTCGTAGACCCATTTGCACCTGGCTATAATCCTCCCGGAACAAGGACGTCGGTAAAATATCAATTGTCCGTTGACCGAGTTCCCTTACTCTTTATGACTGTAAGCAATGCTTGGATAAGCAATATCTGATTCCTTACCGAGCAAACCGTATACAGCTCATGGAAAATGGAATGATCTATAGTAATCCTTCATGATAGTTCACCTTGTCTTTAAGTTATTCCTTCTTTTATCCCAATTGTCATGCATACACCGTGCGTCGGCATAACCTTTGTTATTTAGGATGCAGTCAGCCCGGACTCGGACTCGGGCTCAAAGTCCGTTCCTTTAAGAATAGCCAGATCCTATCGCCAAAACCACTAGGCCTAAAGAGGATATTCTGCACAGTCTCATTTCTTTGAGATAAGGTAAAGCTTATTTCTTCTAATGTCTTGGGAGAACAGTAGGTATATTTTAATTTTATGAATTGGATAGTCTTAAACCTCGTTAACTATACATTTGCGAAAAAAAAAATACTAAGAATTCATTACTACAGCCGGACAAGCTATAAGTGGAGATTATAAACAGGAAGATAATATATAGTATCTTTGGTGTGACTGTCTAAAGGTGTTTGATCTTAGAGCTTGTAGAAAAGAATAAACTTCCCTTGAAGAAAAAGAGTAAAGATTAGCTCTCTATCAGGTGCACGGTATCTCGTCTTGGTCGAAGGCACTGCAAACTCATTCTGGCTTTTATAATAACACTCTTATATAAAAGGCTTACTAGTTATTTAAGACCTATATAACTGAGTAAACTCCTTAACTGTTAGGCTTATCACTCCTGCTATCTAGATATCTAATAAGAGATAAATCATAGAGGAGCTGCGTCAAGTGACATATTATATCAAGGGCCCATTAATCGGCTACGTTGCTAACTACTGCACTGACTAATTGTTCTCTCAATACCATCAAGAATGCTTATCCAGTATGGCAAGTAGTTTCCCTCACCCAGATTTCCATAGCCTTCTTATAGTCACTCCAAAACAGACTATCCCCTGCTGGTCCCAGATCGAAGCTAACGTCCACGACGTATCCCGGTCCATAGCATGGATGCTCATAGCACTGCTTGTTATCCCCCTTCATTCTGTTACAAAATCCTGTAACGTCTGCTCCTTCTGCAGTCACATGGATGCGTCGGCGCGTGCGGCCATCCTCATGCCACGTCTCCTTAACCTCTGCATTTACAAGACATGACCCACCGGTACGAGGTATCTCATCTTGACGACGGTGTCTGCGTGCAGAAGGAGGCGTGTTCGTGCACTGGCCTGGGATAGGACCGCAACCTGTTTCTGCTTTCCATCTCGCCAGAGCTATATCAGATGCCTGCTGGAACTCTGTGTCTCCAACAGGACCCATCGCGTTGCTGACATCTACGACGGTACCATACTCATCGTGGATGTAGCACTGCTTGTTAAAACCAACCATGAACTGGCAGAAAGCATCAGGAGACGTTCCGTCTGCGTGGACCTGAATCCGCCGGCGTGTCTGGGCGCTCTCAATGAAAGTATCCTTTACCTCGATGCTCACAGTGCAGGCTTCACGAGGAAAGAGGGCGCCTTTCTCTAGTGTGTAATACATCAGCATCTCAAAATACCAAAAGGCTTTGAAAAAGGTTTTCAAGGCGAAAAGAGGAAGTACTGACCTTTCATTATCGGATTAGGAGCAGCAACCGCTGGCAATATGGCTCCCAGAATTGCTATAACGTTGGACGACTTCATCTTGTAAAGCTACAAGTAAACCTTGAGTGATTTTGTAGTGGTTCTTTAGTTCGCTGGTGAGTGAGCTGGGACAAAAGGGATATCAACCGGCTGTCTACTCATACTTATACTTCTTGGCCCTCGCCCCTGTGACTTTTCGACGCCATGGCGGTATGGACTGAAAGGTCGGCGCTGAACTCATTACTGTGCTTCTCTTTGCACCTCAAGTTCTGCCCAGTAGGTAATGCATGAGGTTTACTCAGTCCTGAGATGGGTGCTGTTGGTGGGTAACACCAGTGGCGAAGTTGCGCTTTGATCATGCTCAGTCTCTTCAACTGCCATTGGTAAACCTGTCCTAGAGAAAAATACAATAGGTCGAATCGCTAAATTGCTGCCTGTTGGATCCTTCGTGCGAATTCAGTGACTATCAATACGTTATATAGTTACTGCAGGATTATGCAAAGTTATACAGGATTGGATAAAATTTTACTCTTTTTGTCATTTGAGTTTGCGCTACCCCAGATTCCTATATATACGAGGCGGTTAGATAAGATAGATAAGATTATCAGTTAGCTGCATATGCCCACCTTCTTCTTTAACCCCACTTCCTGATCATCAATTACAGCTACACTATCACAATGCCTTCTACCAAAAGTGCCAATGTCTATAGAATTAAGTTCAGGTTAGATATTCCTTTCTGTCGTTTAGATATTATCCTTGTTTATAACTAGGCAACTATATTAATGCCTGAATAGCATGTCGATCGTAAAGCGACTACTGATCCTTATGATAGATTTGTATATTCGATGTCACTTTTTGTATGTGCTTGTACATAATTTTGCCTCGTGTTATTTACTTCATCTACGTCATTATACAGATCAATGCTTCTTCTTTAGTGAAATTCAACTCAATAGCCTGGCGTGGTTAACAGTGTAGATCGCAGGTATTTCCCATGTAGAAGTGAACTTGTTGGACGTACTACACCTTCTCAGTAAAGATGAGAGACCTTGCAACTGGAGTATATAATGTCTTGGCATTCGCTCAATTCTGACTGCTGTTCTCTATAGTGACAATTACCTGAGTTCGCATTGTCTACAGAACAATATCTATCTGGCCCAGTCTCCTCAGTGCTTTACTCTCTCATCTAGAACAACAACCCTTTGGCAGAAAACATGAAGTTCTTTCTTCCTCTTGCACTTCTCTGTTCTCACTTCGGCTGTGTCCTAGCCGCCCCTGCACCTCAAACCACAGACAGACCACGAGATCCTATCGATGCACCGAGCGAGGAGGATATTACAGGCCCAACCGTCCCCAAAACCCCCAATCAGCCCCAGAAGCCAAGTAGTGTCCAGGTTGCCTTTGGCGATGGCGTGCTTGACTTTGGCGACAAGAATCCATCTGACTTGGTCGAGACACTCCGCAAGGCGTGTCCAGATGGTGGATGCAAGCCCGGCGGCACCTACGAAGCCGATGCCTTCTATGCCACGGTAGGAGGCGCGGGCAGTCGCAAGATCAAGATGGTCATTGAAGGCACTGCCAACCCCCTTGGCCTGCCCGGCGATAAGAACCAGCTGATCGACGCCGCAAAGGCCGCTCTGGATGGTCTTGTCAATAGCGGTGCGGCTACGAGCCATGTGCAGGGATATGTCGTCAATCCATGCCCCGACTGGCAAGTCCATGGTTGCTTAAGTATGATGTCCCGTTCAACGTCTTGTTCTCTTCTAACTCATATTCTGCAGCTTCATCAGTTAGTGAAACCACCCAGTGGAAGAGCACCAACTACGTCAGCGTCCGCATTAACGCACCGGACGATAGCTTGATTAGCTATATGACTGTGGCATTCTACCAAGAGAACCCTGACAGGGGATTCTGCAACTTCATCACGGCTGCTGGTGTTACTGTCGCTACTCTGATGCCCGAGTTTGCTCTGGCTGGCAATGGTATTGTTGTCGGTGGTATTCTCTGCGGCCAGTATACCTAGAGTATTAGTATCACTATTTCTACTGCTACTATCTTTATGTTTTTCATTTTCGTCTCTTCGTTCATCTAGTTATCCTTACAAAGATCGAACAGGGCCACACTCGCTTTTGAGGGGGATCTTATTACTTTGTTTGAGTGTATTTACCTAAGAAACAGATGTTATAAAATTAGACACCCAAGCACTTGTGAAGTTACGTAAACGGTAGTTACATTCTTATCCTTGCAATAGGTTCGGCGAAGTTCGCCGGTATTTACCGGCGCTACGCTCAACTCCTCACGATCGACATTATATTAGCCTAAATCGTAGCAACTCCAGAAATTAAGATATCAGTAGGATCCAAGCTACACAACATATGACCCTTTGATAAGGATGGGCCCATGGGGAAAATTATCGTCTGTTTCCCCGCGTTCGCCCAGATCGCCGGATTTCGCCATAAGATTACCGGAGTTGATAAGGATATCGTGGGGAAGACATCGCGGAGCATCAGCTATTTAATAGGCCAGTGTCTTGTTTCAATAGACCAACGCGATGCGACACGCTTCTGAGGCTGTTTGTCTCTCAGATCGTGACCTGCAAGACGGACGCGATTTATCCAATTTATCCTCGAACCCCTGGTGCAGTAGCATCTAACTTATTATGGGGTTCCTCAGCCGGGCCTTGCCAGTCCTGGTCCTTTGTTGGACGACGGTCTCGGCAGTTCTCCCCACTTCTTATAATGTCGTTTGGGATAAACCAGGTGTCAACGGCTCAGCCGACTCAATGCCTCTCGGAGGTGGTGATGTTGGGCTGAATACTTGGTACGAGAATAGTAAGCTAGCTGCAGACCTCAAATTTTGACTCAATGAATTCAATATCTGATGCCGTGAGCTTATAGACACTATCCTCATATATGTTGCAAAAAGCGGTACATTTGATGAAAACAACTCGCTCCTAAAGCTTGGTCGTGTCAGACTCTCATTCGATCCCAATCCTTTCAGCAAGTCCTTTGAGCAAACACTCATTCTCAACGACGGTTACGTGACGTACACTGGACAAGATAATGCCACCGCCAAGATTTGGGTCGATGTATTCAACCCCATTGTGCACATTGAGATTGACTCCCTTGAAAAGATCAACGTCAAGGTCGCCTACGAAAGCTGGCGTTATAAGAACCGCGAAATCATTAACGAAGAGCGAAATCAGGGATCTTGGGGTATATACACCTCCAAGATCAAGAACGGCACTACGTACGCTGATAAGATTGCTTTCCATGAGAATGGTGTTCTTGCGAGTCATCGGAATGACAAGCTTGATTTGTGGAATTTTCAGATGAAGCAGCAGGGGCTAGAGAAGTACTCTGAGAAGATGTACAATCCCATGCGCGATAACGAGTTTGGCATTTTTGTTCATTCAGAGCAACTCAAGCCTGGAGATGTTACGGATGGGCACTATATCAACACGACTTACAAAGCCTGGAACCTCGACAGCAAATCACCTAGCAAATCCTTCAAGATATCGTTAGCCATGTACCAAGCCCAGACCAAGAGCCATGACGAATGGTACAAGGGTCTCAAGAAGGTCATGAAGGCAGTCAAGAACACGCATGACGCTACGCTCAACTGGTGGCACGAATACTGGGCGCGATCATATATCATCATCAATGAGGATAAAGGCGAGAAAGACGCAGGTTTTCAAGTCGGCAAGAATTACCAAATCTGGCGATATCTCATGGGCTGTAATGCAAAGGGTGAATGGCCTACCAAGTTCAACGGTGGTCTATGGACTTTTGATCCCATCTACGTCAACATCTGGCGTCCCTACACTCCCGACTACAGACGTTGGGGTGGCGGTACCTTTACGGCACAAAATCAGCGTCTTTTATACTGGCCGCTGTTAAGGTCTGGTGATTTCGATATCATGACGCAGCAGTTTGACTTTTACAAGCGCATCACCCCAAATGCTGTCCTGAGGGGCAAGGTTTACCAGGATATCGATGCTGCGTTCTTCTTGGAGCAGATTGATAACACGGGCTTGTCTAATGTGTTTGAGTATAACGCTCAGTGGTATGATGATGACGCCAATACACCGCGTCCTGAATTCTTCCCTGATGGTGAGTTGTGGAATGTTTGGCTTAACCACGTTCAAGATACTGCGAAGTAAGTGTCATATAACCTTCTATCTATTGAGATGGCTAATGGCTTTAGTGAATTTGCCGACATGATCTTGCAAGCCAATATCTACTCAGGCTACGATGTCAAGCCTTACCTAGAATTCATCGAATACCAGCTCGCCTGGTTTGATAAGTTCTACACGAGGGAAATGCTCAAACGCAATCCTTGGCCCTTGACCGGTATAGCCGGAAACGAGTCTCTCGTAATCTATCCTGGCTCTGGTGCCGAAACCTACAAAGAGTCATATAATCCTGTCTCTACACTTGCTGGACTGCGTCAGGTGATCAAAGATCTTCTCATTGTGGATGAGTATGCGCTTCAGAACAAGACCTATTACAAAAGGTATCTGGATAAGATTCCCGGCAATAGCCTGCGCCAGCAGCACGGACACACGTGTATTGCTCCCGCTGAGGCGTACACGCGTGTTCAGAATAGCGAGATTCCTCAGCTATACACGGTCTTCCCATGGGCTGAATACGGTCTTGGACTACCCAATCTTACGCACGCCATCAACACTTACCTGTACGACACTGAGACAGTCGGATTCCATGGTAAAACAGGTTGGAAGCAGGATGTCATCTGGCTTGCGCGCATGGGATTCACCTCCAATGCGACAGCCATGACAGAAGACCGATATGCTCCAAGCAAAGTGTGCAAGTTCCCGACATTCAAGGGACCCAATTTTGATTGGACACCTGATCTGAATCATTACGGGTCTGCAGCAATTGGGCTGCAGGAACAGCTTATTCAGACTTTTGTTGGAAATGATATCCGGCTACTTGCTGCGTGGCCTGATACCTGGGAAGCGAGATTTAAGGTCTGGGCACCGCATAATACTACTGTTGAGGGAAGTGTCAAGGCGGGTAAGATGGAGAAGCTTACGGTTTTGCCGAAATCGAGGAAGGGTGATGTAATTGTTGGCCAGGATTAAATCTGATAGAGTGCAAGAAATAGAAATATTATGCCTAGCGATATCTGGCTCGCTTTGTAGAAAAGATGGCATTTGCCTCGTTTTCTTTCGATTTCATTGTACAAGAAGGAGAATAGCATTTTCGCCCAGAGTCCTAGATTATTGGAGGGGCTTACATTTGACGCCAAGATGAGTCATGACACTTGGATCTGACCCATATATCAAGGGTTGTGGCTGACCATTGGCTCTGATAAATTTCTGGCGCGTATTATACGTAGATAGTTTTGAATAAAGGATAAATCTAACAATCGAAATATTTTTAAAGTGGCAATTGAGCCTTATGTAAATCTTATCCTGCAGTTGGAACTTTTTTTTTGCGCGCGTGTAGGTTAAGTACGAGGTCCGGGCCGTCCATGCGCTCAATCACAAGGCTAGACATGACCAGTCAATTAATTTCTCGGCATAAGCTGAGTTGCATGCATTTCGGGGACTAGAACACGTTGTCGGATATCACGTCAGATTGTCGGTCTCGAACGTCTTACTTTGTTTGCCGAAGTTTGCAGGGTAAACACAGAAGGGCCACCATCGTTACGTGACAGCAGGACTCTTAAGGTTGCATTGTTAAAACTGTACCGTTATAAGCCATTGACATTCATTGATACAACCAAGACTTGGGCCTGAGTGAACAGAACATCAATTGGTAAAATAACGCCCGAGATACCTCTACGCGATGACAAAGTAAATGTCAGACAATGGCTACCTGTGTTGGTTCACGCAATAAAAAAAAATTGGGCTTCGGTTGACCGCGCCTCATTCCCGGAACATTCCACATCACTAACACATTCAATCCCACGTGCTACGATCACACTAAAATAAAAGTGTGCTGATAAGATGGTGTTGTGTTTGTTCTCGTAACAATCATCAGCTTACCTAACAAGGTAACAGTCCCAGCACTTCTCAGCCTCTCAGTAACAAATAATCAAGCCCGTAAACTGTATTTCCCCATACTCATCAACATTGGCAAACTCGGAAATCGGCAAAAGTTTGGGGTAGATTCCACACTTTCCCCACGGCTCCACGGCCCGACGGTTGCGGGGGTTGAATCATGTGTCTCCCTATTTCCGGGGTAAACACCCTCTCGGCAACAACGGCTTAGTCTTAGAGCCATTGTGATAGGCTGGTTATAATTAAAGTCGTGTTTAGCCTATTTACAGTGGGTTTTTAGGGTAATTACAAGGAACCATGGTTAATAGGTTAATACACGCGTAGTACGCGAGCACCCTTAATTATTTCATATATAATAGCTTGGCCAAGCTCTTGGCATCCTTGGTTGCTCCCCTTTGATCTCTCCAACATCGCGACTACTGGCCTCCACCTTGTCCAGTCCAGCATAGTTTATCCCCATACTATCCACCTTCACCATGCCTTTCGCTGTAGGTGGCTCAGCTACCAAGCAGGACCTCGCCGTCGCTCAGGCTGAGGCTCCTCAGCTCGCCAAGGTCAAATGGTGGGCAGATCCTGGTATGCGCACGCTGTACTTTTACGCCGCCGTTCTTTGCGTCTGCTCTGCTACTACTGGTTACGATGGGTAAGAGATCAATCGCGATGCAATTGACTGAACAATTGATGCTAACAGAATACTCCCAGTTCCATGTTGAACACGTCTCAGGCCATGGATGACTGGCAGGATTACTTTGGTCATCCCAAGGGTTCCAAGCTCGGTATTCTTAACGCCATCTACCAAATTGGTAGCATCGCTAGTTTCCCATTCGCGTAAGTCTTTTCGTGTTTGCGGGGTGACAATCAACAGAAATTAACTTTTCTTGGCGCAGTCCCTTTTTGGCCGATCACTTTGGTCGTAAGATCCCCATTGCCGTGGGGTGTCTGATCATGATCCTTGGTGCTTTTCTCTCCGCCTTCACTGATGGCTTCGGCAGTACGTTCAATTCCACCCAATTTACCCTTTCGAGAAGCAATTGACCAACCTTTTACAGTGTACCTTGGCGGTCGATTCCTCGTCGGTTTCGGAAACTCTTTGGCCCAGCTTGCTTGCCCCGTCCTCCTCACCGAGATCTGCCACCCTCAGCACCGTGCTATCGTCTCCGCCATCTATAACTGCTTGTGGAACCTCGGTGCCACACGTAAGTCAACATGTACAACTTTTGCTAGCTTTGACAGCTGCTAATACGAATCTTTAGTTTGCGCTTTCATCGGTCTCGGTACGATCAACATCCAGAGCAACTGGTCATGGCGATCCATCACCCTTATCCAAGCCGTCCCATCTCTGATCCAGATCACCTTCATCTGGTGGATTCCCGAGTCGCCTCGTTGGCTCATGGCCAATGAGAAGCACGAGAAGGCCCTCGAGATCCTCGCAAAATACCACGCCAATGGCGATCCAAACAACGCGACCGTGCAATTCGAGTACAACGAGATCAAGGAGACTATTGCCCTCGAGTACCAGGCTCAGAAGAGCGGTAGCTATCTTGACTTCCTCCGCACCAGGGGCAACCGTTATCGCCTCATGCTTCTGATCTCTTTGGGTATTATCTCCCAGTACTCTGGTAATGCTTTGATCAGCAACTACTCCAACATTATTTATGAGGGTGCTGGAATCAAGGACCAAGCGCAAAAGACCGGATTGAACGCCGGAGAGAATATGCTCAAGCTTTTCGTTGCTGTTGGTTGTTCGATGGGAATTGATAAATTCGGTCGTCGTCCACTCTTCCTTACAGCCACTGTTGGTAAGTAGACGTCTTCTACTCTCAGTAGAAACGTAACTAACTCGGCACTCTTAGGTATGCTGCTCTTCTTCTTGGCCTGGACGATCGTCGCCGCCCGCTTCGAAGCCACCGGCGAGACAGAGATCAAGCGTCTCGGATACCCTCAGATCGCTCTCATCTGGCTCTTCGACGTCTGCTACTCCATCGCCTGGTCCGGTCTGATCGTCGCCTACGCTCTGGAAATCTGCCCCTTCAGACTCCGAGCTCGTGGTCTCATGATCATGAACTTCTTTATCCAAGTTGCTCTTACCATTGGTAACCAGACCAACCCTATTGCTCTTGAGAACCTTCCTCACCAATGGAACTTCTGGTGCTTCTACACCGTAAGTCGCTTCCTGCAATTGATCTCATGTTCGAAATGCTAATAGAAAAATAGGTTTGGATCGCTGTCGAGCTTATCTTTGTCTTCTTCTTCTACATTGAGACCAAGGGCCCGACTCTGGAGGAGATTGCTAGAATTTTCGATGGTGATGATGCGAATGTTGCACAAGTTAGCTATGCCGACACGGAGAAGCAGGCTGCTATTGAGACCAACGAACAAGTCCACGATCCTCACCGCAAGGATTTCTAAATCTATACCCCGCATTAAAATAGATTGAGATACTATGTATGCAATTTATAGTTAGAGATATTTAATTCTTTTTATTGATTTATTTCTATGAAAAATACATTCAAGAATACGTCTATTTTTATTCTCTTCCTTGATGTAGGGTATCATGAGGTATCATGAGTGGATACCATGAGCTCCCAGCTCTCCAGACCACTGCCACAATTACTGGCATCGAATTCTCTTACACCATGCCATTTCATATCTGTCTCGAGATTTAGCTCCCTACCCGCTTTGGAAGAGGCTGACCTCGGCTTTCATCCTTAAAGTAGATTAGTGGGTATAGCCAAGACATGAGGCTATAACTTCTCTAACGTTTGAGGAAGCGAGACTCCCAAAACGGATACTTTACCGACAAGGGGTACAAAGAAAATGCAACCTGTTGCAAGAAGCGCCCTTCAGCCATAATTGGCATTACCAACAACAATATTACCAGAGTCTTGGGTCTTCTCAATTGAAGCCAGTGGCCGAGATAACCGGGTATTAACCAATCAGAATACTAAAACGCGCAACAAAACAGTTTCATTAGTCGCAACCTGAGCACCAGGCTGTCTCGTCTTATATCAGAACTTCTTATGCGATAGTAGGAGTTCCTATTGAGACAATGACTTGGCAAAGGGATACGAGACGTTTTGAATCGAAACGATCAAGAGACGAGCCATCACAAGAGGCTTCTCATTCAAGTCAAAAAAGTATAAAGTCAGACTGAATGTCTGTTGGTTTATTCTTGTCTCTCCAGTTCTCTACTCAACAACATCCATCTTAATAACTATCTTCATTTCTTTCCGCTGGTCGGTCAATCTATTTCACATCTCATTTCTTCTCTACCACGATCAAATAACAACCACAACAACAACGACCATTCATCTATCATTCAAAATGCAGTTCTCTATCACCGCCGTTGTTCTTGGCCTCGCTGCCTTCGCCTCCGCTGGCATCGTCGACACTGAGGGTATCCGCAACGCTCCTCGTTCTACTCTTGAGACTCGCCAGAATGGCAACCGACCTACCCCCAACGGTCAATGCTGTGTTGCCAACACAAGCTTGAAGCAGGATGCTTGCACAGCTGCTAACGGTCAAGCCGGTCGTTGTGTTCCCGGTGGAAACAACTGTAAGTAGTTGCACAAGAGTATATAATGGCTTTTACTAACAATAATGATAGGCGGTGGTACACTCAGCTGCATTGCCCAGGCCAACCTGGAGTGCGATAACAATGTACAGGAGCGTGGAAACACCCTCTGCCGTGCTAAGGCGGCTAATGGTGGTCTCTTCGATGGTGGTAACATCATCCAGAACCTCAGCCAGGCCAAGGTCAACTAAGGAAGAGCTAAACCCGAATAATTATCGCATCATAGTCAGAAAGCGTTTGGGCGTCCTAGGGTCGATGTGGAAAGGATTCATGAGATTTGACTTAGATTTATCATCACAGTAGTTTTTAAGATCTTTTGAGAACTCGCAAACTTTTTGTCTACTATTTGTGACTGACGACATACTCCATTCGCTATTCTAAGTATCTTTTCCACAAACAGCAGTAAGATCGGCAAACTGGTTAGCGGCTACGGTGTTCAGGAAGTCAAGCTTGATAAATTGAGGACTAGGTCGGCTGGCCATGAGATCTCTGAGGAGTTGGGAGAAGCCAGAGTT
The DNA here is from genome assembly GCA_012977745.1 of Fusarium anguioides. Lineage (NCBI taxonomy): Eukaryota > Fungi > Ascomycota > Sordariomycetes > Hypocreales > Nectriaceae > Fusarium > Fusarium anguioides. The sequence goes on along the minus strand of JAALXK010000164.1, from coordinate 53,958 downwards.
AGAGCTGGAGACGTTGCTGAGAAGGTTGTTCAAGGTGATAGCCTTGGGAGTAAAGATATCTAAGAGAAGGACATCAGGGTAGATGCAGTGCACCGCCTGAGCAATCTCAATAAATGGCGTGTCGATGTTGAACATTCGAGACTGCTCAATAGCGTTGGTGATAGGAGCTGCAGCAATAGTACCCATGTAGCTAGGAAGTTTTGCTTCAAGCTGGTTCTGAGCAGCGGCCCAAATAGCTGCATCACCTTGAGAGTGACCGAAAACAGCAATCTCCTTGGTCAAACGATCGGGAAGGCAGCTTGAGCTGCCTGAGCGGCATAAAGAACATCGTATCCAGTTGAGGGAGATGCAACATATTGATGAGCAATCTCGTTACCCTTTGCATCTCTGGGAACTCCCAAACCGGCATAATCAGAAGCAACGACAGCGTAACCGGCAAGGGCAAGCTCATAAGGTGCACCGTATTGACAGAATATGTTCCTCGAGTGAGATGGAGCACATTTAGCATAAACAATAGAGGTTCTATGGGCCCATGAAACAAGATGAGCGGTCTTGGCAGCGATGAGGTTGAGGTAGGGCCAGAGGATATAAGCTGAAACAGGAATTGCAGTTCTGTTAAGGGTCTTTGACTGATAGACGATCCTAGACAATGCGACAGCAGGTGGAAGTGTATAATTCCCTGTCTCCGTAAAGCACTCGACCTTGAGGATCTTACCAGGCTTTGCAGAGCTGGCATCAGAAGGGAGATCGGTGTAAAAGGGATCGTGGAGAACGGATCCCGTGGTCCAGTTTCTCTGTTCAAATTGAACAGAGATCGCAAAGTTGGTGGCGAGCTTCTGGCGACAGCTGAGAAACTGGATAGCTTCATGGTTAAGTTAACTGATAAGAAGATTGTTGAAATGTATTATGTGTGTTGTATTGTTTGGATATCTATATCTTATCGACCCTTTCTATCTGCCTGTCCAGGTCATGCTTATAATTGACTCGCCAACGGAATTGATCCGCCAAGCCAGGCACCTATAACTCAGTCAAGAGTTTTCGTATGGGTTGACTTGGCATCATCTGTCCCTACGACAGCTCTTGGGTTGGATGAGTGTAGTACCGACACGTTACGTGTGATAGCTCTTTTGAATATGGCTAAGCAAGCCCTCAAATTCAACGAGACGGCCGATTATATCTATTCGGGTGTTGGGCTCGATTTTCCATGATGCCCGGTTTAAACCACGCCGGCAATAGTCCAGATTCAACAAACATCTGGGAAGCTATTCGAGAGCTAGACCTGCATGCTTGTTTTGCATGTGGTGCTGCTCCGACCGTACCGCCAGGAATTGAACGAACTCTTCATCAACCAGACCACGGAGCTACCAACATCCAAACTGGGTATTTGTCAGTAGGTGATCTACAGAATGTCCTCAGACGATCACGAGCTACTAGAAACAGGATTATTATTGTCGTTAATAAGGGAGGAAGGTTAAAGTTCCAAGATGTGATGCCTCTCACTCAGAAGCTCTCAAGCGACATGGTACCCGTCGCCAACAATACGAATATCCCTATGGAGCAACAAAGCTTTGCCTATAGACATGTCTCTTTCGCTTCTTTAATAGCCGGCAACGGAGCCATGTTTCGCATCGAAGCTCTTCAATCTGCGATATGGCTATCCTTTCAAATCTATCGCGAGAGTGATTATGACGTATCTGTTCCTGGGTCTTTTCACTTGGGGGGACTAGATAAAGAGGCAGTGAAAGGTACGCTTGGTGAAGGTATCAGGTTTGCGGAACGGGCGATTGGGATGCATGATTTAGCTGGAGCTGCATTTCTTATACCGTCCCTTGTTATAAGCCATGATGAAGCTGTATCTCAGGGCTATTTACCGACGTCACAAGAGTGTCATGCGGTGACGGATGATGCTGGGAGTAGGCTTATGGATCAGGTCAATAATAATCTGGCTTGTATTAATTGCTACAAGAATAAATAGAGAGACGATACAACGTAGACTGTCGAATTAGGAGTCTGGGACCCAAAAATGTAGATTATCATAACTCAGTTTGATAATTGCGCATATGACGGCTTTGTTTGCTGCATTAATCGAGAATGATGGAGGGGGTTGGGTTGGGGGCCGAAAATGTTGTATCTTGGCAACAATGGCCGCTTAAAACCTGATTGTCATTAAGTCCTGCAGTAAGACGGCACAGGGATTGTAACCTCTCGTTAATTAACTAATAATATTGTGGTTTTTATTGAGAATCAATGCTAACTGGAGGCATACCCGCCCGTTTATGTACCTCATCATCATAAGTACGTCGTTGCAAATTATCTCTCCTTTGCTACAGAAGAGGAGGAACTACGAATACTTCAAAGCTGCTGCAGCCCTAAAATCAGGGCAAGAACAACTCTCGACTGGATTTTATTATTCAACTAAAGAAATACCTATCCCTTACCAAATAGTTATGTCTGAATCCACCAGGCCCATGCTCGCTCGGGCCTCTGACATAGAACTCAACGCACGGTATCAATCTCCGGACTCAAAGAGCTCAGTAGGGCCAAAACAAGCTGGAAGACAGATCTCAGTCATAGGTGCATTCAAAGAGGCATGGCATGACTTAATGACTGTCGCTCATCGCTCAAAGCGCCTCGTTCAACATTCCAAGGAAATTCCCCAGCACACCAAGCCTGTTTTTCAGTGGTTCAAGGCTGTTCCTCAGCGCTTTAAGGCTGTAGATTGGCGTCGCGTATGGCGTCGCCTGGGCCTTTACTGCCTTATCATTATCTGGACCCCATCTCCGCTGGCTCTCATTCTGTATCTTTCTATTTCTATCACTGTTTCCTCCAAAAGTGAGAACCCTTGTCAACCGAACGGGGATTTCTCCTTCTCCGTCGATTCAGAGCTTGGAGCCCCTTTTAATTATTGGGCGCCACGCGGTTTCTTAGACATCACTCTTGCTTGGGGCCAATTCAATTTTGCGACGGTTAAGCTCATCGACGTGGCATGGGATCTGGTATGTGGTTTTATTTATTCTTTTACTTACTGCCACTTATTCAACTATTATTTCAACAAGTGCAATAAATTAACAGAAGGCTATCTAGGTAGTTGGTAGAGGGGGCCAGGCAATCATGGCCTTGGTATCTTGGCGGGTATTTGCCGAGTATCTTCAAGTATCCATCACAGCTAAACCTGCTACCTATACAACAGTTTGGTTACTTCGATTCCACCAGAATGCCTCCGCCTGGTCTACCTTCTGCCTGGCTGCAGCCTTCTACAAACGAGGACTGGCGTCACATTCCGCTATGTTCTTTATGATCACGGCAGCAATATTTATCATCGCATTTCCTACCTTTGCTGGGTCCATGACTGGTTATACTCCCAAGAACGAACCGTACATTAATACAGTCAGTGGAGGACTTGCTCCGTTTTCTGATATCAGGCCAGCTGCCTACGTCATACATGATGGTAATAGGGTTGAAAATTTCACTGAGGAATACGGTGTTCCTTGGATGAGTGGTAAGCAATAGATTACATACAGTAACGAGTAAAAAGCGACGAGCTGATTCTGGATATATTTAGGTCCTGATGGGCCATTGAGATATCAGGGACGTTTCTTTGACTGCTGTTGGCTTCTCTCAAATGGTTCAGTTGAAGATAACTGCCAATTGCAGGGAGATGTATCAAAATGTAAGTCGCTGAAACTATCTAACGATAAAATATTTCTAGGGTGGAACTGACTCAGTATGTAATGGCCAGACATACAGTCGTATGGCATTGACTTATCAGGCCGAAATAAATCCCCAAGCAGCCGAAACGAGACAGAATTCCGCGGTCAGCGACTAAAGCCGCCTCCACTTAACATATCAGCCTTTCGTCTTCCTGACTCGCGGTTCTACTGGGATTGGAGGAAAGGCCGAGAGGATCTTGATTGGAACAATCCCTATGATAGTCCCTCGAGAGCGATGTATTTGATTGATGATGAATTCTTCGACTCGGATAAAATAAATCGTCAAGGCATATGTCAACCGGTCAAGGGCGAGGTATTTATAATCCTGTGATAGAATGCTTGACTTCGTCTAACACCGTCAGGACAATATTCAAAGATATCAGTGGGGGTTTTCGTTTCTTCAGCTCCTTGCCATGATGATGCTATTGCAGCTTTGGACCCTAGGCTTGGTTGTAATGTGGATTAAAGCGCATGCTACTCTCCGGCTAAATAATACTTCAGCCCCTCCAGGGGGCTGGAAGACGCTCCTTGAGTTTACAACTGCGATAGACCTTGAGCTTAGAGAAGCGGGCATGGATCCAGCCACTATGGACGACCAGCATCTTCAGCATCAAATTGAACAACTATTACAAGGCGGATCTATATCTTCACCGCGGCTAACATGGGGTTCCTTCAGCTTTCGGCGGTGGCTACGGAAAGATTGGTGGAAGCAATACTGGTACGTACCCGCGGCAATAGCATTCTCTATTCTATTTCTCGTTATAGAGCATACCGTCCGTAAAGATGGGCTTTATCCCATCGAAAAGTACCGCTATAACGAGAAGGTTCGACGGAATTTGCTCTGTTTCATACCTCTATATGGGACTGCCTGTCTGATCCTCTCTTTCATTATTGTCCGAACCACACTCCAAAGAACTATTACCTTCTTTCTTTCGGTGGGATTGTGTGTTCCATTTATTTTTTATCACCCGTCGGAACGCGACTGGGTTCTGCCAGGGGTCCTTGTTGGCTTGGTTCTTACCCTGTTTGTCGGGACGACTAAAGGAAGCCGGATGGTCCTATTTGCTGTACCATTCTTTTGCAATTATCTCCCTGTACTGTTCTCCTTTATTCACAGAACTCAGGTGGGAGAATATTGCGGTACCTATATTTTAGGTTGTGCATAGCTTAAGGTCAAACGATTGCTATTTTCTGATAGTATTTAAGCACGGCTCACATCCAAAACTCATAATTAACGTCGAAAAGTTAAAACTTTAAAGCACGTAGAATGGTGATATATTGGAAAGTTCACTCAGGATAGCTGTATGTCTTGGTAAATACTTTCCGCTACATTAGTTACCACTGAAAGCTCTCTTCAAAATACTCGATACAAGGTGAAGACTGCGCTGCCCTGGCTGCAACTGCACTCCTGCTTTGATCGGCCATCTTAGCAGGACCACTAGTTACTACAGCGATATTACCCTTTCCACTTATGTTGGAAGTTCTTTCTATTATGTTGTCGACAATCAATCTTTTGAAACTCCATCTCGCTAGTCGATAGATACTCTCGTCAGAGGCTGTGGCATAACTAGCATCCATTCCGGTCAGGTAGATATTGATCTCTACCTGGTCATTACCAAGAATATGGTAGAGCTCGTTACGGAGTATGTCGACAGCTAGGGCGGATTGACGGACTGCCCAGTGGATTTCGACCATGATAGGGAATGTGGCGAGCTTCTTGAGATACGATAGTGGAACAGCAATGCCGCTTCCCCCGACAATGAAAAGAACTTTGCTGAAGCGCTCAAGAGGTAAAGTCTTTCCGTAAGGTCCATCAATAGCTACGCGTATTGTCGCTGGCTTGGGCTGCTCTTCCTCGGCGTACTCTTTCAGTCGTGATGTGAAGCTGTCATATGGTCGAATTAAAAAGGTCATCTCTCGGTCCATTATGTTTGACGATTCACCAGATTCGCTCAACTCAAAGCTCAACAAAGGCGCATCTTCTCCTAAGGGTTCAGTGGCGGATTGTTCGGGTCGCGATATCGATGCTACGGTGAACGGATGACTCTCCCAGAAGTTCCATCTGTTAAGAACCATAAGATAGTAGAATGTTCCTGGCTTGATGGTGTAAAGACTTGAGGATACTGGCACAACAACTCGGATCATATGTGCATCTTCGTTGTAAGTAATCAGCGCATTCGTCTTCCAGAACTGAGGGTTGAAGGCGATAATTCGAAGCGCGCGGATGATTCGATCGAATAGCCAGATAAAGACTGGGATCCAAACAAGAGGATCATAGGCATGGCGAAATATCGACACGTGTCTAGTAACTAATTAGTTTCCGTGTTGAAGCTTTGCGTTTCAAAACGTACCCCAGCATTGATACGAGGATTAGGATTGATAGGACAATATGGGCTACGAGGAAGAACTCGTAATTCTGGCGTCGGACCCAGAAGAATGACAAACCAACTAGGAGACAAAGGAAGATAGTTGCCTATCCGGTGATTAGCAAGTGTCATGTTCAGGGTTTTATTACTTACCATTTCACCAGTCCACCAGTAGGTGAACGTCCAGACTGAGCAGAAGTATGTCCAACCACCACCTAATAAGGTCAGCAAGCGCGTCATTTGGACACATGCGATCTGCACCTACGCTGTAGAATAATAATGGTATAGCCGATCGAATGCATCACAGCTTGGAACGTGGCGATCCGACCAACCCAACGATGGAAATTGCTGTAGGTTTTAAAGTCCCAGCCTGTTATCCAGATGACCATGTTGTTCCTCATTCCGAATAACCATATCAACGGGAAGTTGGCAAACGATAGAATACCCATCCTGTCAGAGCCATGTCGAATCACTTGCGTCCATATAGACGGGTAACTCAACGTTCGTATAGTCAGCATGTCATGCCTTGCCCAAGTCTTGAGGTTAAGCAATACTCACTAGCCATATCCCTCAAATATCCAATATCCGTGCATACTGCAAAAGATGTTAAGAAGCACGAACAGCGCTAGAGTGAAAGTTTGTATCCGCGGAGGCAAAGTACCCCAGCCCCCGTAGTCTTGTACGCATCGTCGACCCAAAGTCGCTGGTATGAGAAGGTTGCGTTTCAGCCATAGGCTTCTCTCGTCCTGACTGGAACACGGTAGCAGAAGCTTATTTGCTATGCCGATTATAACTACAAGGGCCCAAAAGACTCCCATCATCCAACCATAGCAGTAATGGTAGTCCCATACATACTTATGCACGTCCTTATTCACGGTTAGTAAATTTGTCAGTTCCAAGGAGCGGGATAGCAAACCAGTGTTTTCATCCAAATGTCAAAATATGATTGCGTTGGAAGCATCATCAATTCAAATCTTCGATATCTCTCCGGACTTGTAGCATTAAACCTCGGGATCTGAGCAATATCGTGATCGGAGAGATTGCCGATGACATCGTGACCCATCAAGTTGGAGCCATTTATATCTTGACATGCCTTGTTCATTTTGGCTAGCTCTTTCTGCCAGGCTTCTTCAGTACAATGAAGATCCCAACAGAGATGCAGAGATTGCTGGTAAAGGTGGCTGGTACATTCTTGTACTGCAAAGAAAACACCTTGGGGGGCGTCCGTGAATCGGAGCGATCGAAACGTTTGCCGGCATACATTCCCGCATTGGTCTCCATGTATTGAAGACGCGAAAGCTTGAGAACAGCTAAAAGTTAGAAGTGATAAAAGATATAGTGACATCCTCACGCCCAAAGACCTCATTTTGGGTTTTCAGTGAGGATAACAACTGTGGAGATGCTGATTGTCGTGAGTGATCAAGTAAATGCCTAAGGTATAAGATAATCAGATAATCACCTCCTCAGTGGGTCTCATCACGTGGAGGATCGTTCAGCTATTTCGGGGTTCAGATTCGGCTCCGTAAAAACAGCTGATGATTTCTTGGCATGGTTTGATTAGAGTTGGTACTGCAGCTTATCAAGTTGGAGAAGGCGTGGAATACTACAAATATGGCATAAAAACGACATATCTTACTGCAAGATGCGTGCAGATGAACATCATATTACTGGATCAACTCAGGCTACTAGCAAATGATGTAAACTTGGCTTTGTCTCGTATCTTACAGAACGAGACCTACCGCTGTGCTATTAAGATTGATGTAACTACTTTGGTTGCGAGATAAAATATGTATGGTTGGTAAATATCGAACTGGGGAGACCTTGTCAACAGCCAGTGCAGGTCCAGGCCTTTGACCAGGCCCTACAGAGGTCGATAATATCCTGGTCTACTTTCGGTAGAGAGCTGCAAGTTTCTGCATGAAAGTAGCAGGCTCCTGCTGAGTAGTGGTTGTCTCCGTTGGCCCATTCTGGCCTGGTACATCGACAACCTCACCATCAAGACCCTTGTTGTTGACAGCGTTCTGCTGCTTGCCAAGGTAGTAGTTGGGCATGAACAGAGAAGCAATGAGGGGGATACAGGCAAAACAAATGGAAACGATAGTGATATGACCGTTGACAATAGAATAGGCACGGATAGAGCCTTGACGGATGGGGTCCAAGAACTCGTACTTCTTGAGGGTCTTGATGTTGCCATAGATCTTGGCAATCGTCTTGGAATCAACGTCGGGCATCTCGATATGCATCTGATCAACCATCTGTTCAGTCCAGATGCTTGTCGCGATGGCGCTACCAATACTGGATCCCAGAGTTGACCAGAGAGTAATGATGGAGATAAGAGAGGCGATGTCGTCGTGGGGAACTGATGCCTGCACGCCAACCCGGGCACCAACAACGTTGAGGGAAGACAGACAGAAGATGAGCTGGGCTGCCACGAGACGAGCAGTATCCTGAGTCATCATTCCGTTGGGGCTGATAAGAAGACCATATCCCAGGATCCTGGCGGCAGCACCGAAGATCATGAGGCCCTTGTAGCGATGAGAAACCCGGTGGACAAGACCAACGATAGGCCCGACCAGGCAGAGACCCATGGTGGTGATACCGAGGAAGATGGTCCACTGGTAAGTAGTCCACTCCTTGATGATGAGGATGTAGGATGAGAAGTAGGTGTTGCGCACAGAAGAGGCCATCTGGTTGAAGATGTGGATAATAACACCAGCGATGAAGGCGCGATTGTAAAGAATTCGCTTGGTCATCATCGGCTTGGGAGCAAGGAACTTCTCAAACAGGCCAAAAACGATCAAAAGAACAAAACCCATGACGATCATGGCGATCATGCTGGGGTTGTTCCATCCACCGCTGGCGCTCTTTGCCAGTGTCATAGGCAAGAGGATGAGAGAGAAAGCGAAGCCAAGGAGGATAAGACCAACAATGTCAATGTCAATGAGGCCCTTGTATGCAAGCTTGACCCAGTAAGTGAAGTTCTTGGGTGTAGCTTCAGAGCGACCCATTCGAACATCCTTGGAGTCAGCCATTGTGACCATTCCAGCCTTCTCACCACGTCGCTGCATCGTGTAGAGTGTGAGAATGGCAGGGACTAGAAGAACAGGGACGAGAATGGCGAACATGCCTAGACCCCATCGCCAATCATCATAGAAGCCATCGGCGATAAAGCCATTGACTGGGACAGTGACGATGAAGGGCAGAGCAAGACAAGCACTGAAGAAGCCACGCCATTCAAGAGGAGTCAAATCAGCGACAATGATATCGCTAAGAAGATCAAGACCCGACTTTCCGACCGACGTGAAGCAGATACCAACAGTGTACGCAGTGAAACCTTTAGCGCTAGCAGCGACAGCAAAGCCAACAGCGTAGAAAACAAGAACAACAACGTAGGTAGTAGGTCGAGAGGTAATGTCAGCAAGCTTTCCGATAAAGGGCTTGCTAATAGCACGGATAATCTGACCAGCTGTGTTGACAGTACCAAGTTGGCTGTGAACACCAAAAGTCGAAGCTGCCAAGGTGCCGAAAATGGTGGTGGTGATACCCATGTCAAGAGCGTAGGCAAACATGGTCAGACCAATGGAAATACCCAAAAGCCAGAGCAAGACCTTGCCCTTTTTTCCAGACTGGTAGAGAACCTTGTTGAAGGCTTCTACTCTTCCTACACCGATTTCTTTGTGGCTATCATCATCGGAGACGGGCGAGTTGGACGCGTCGTAATCTTTTTTCTCGTTGAGTTCGAACATTTGCGCGGTGGTGCCCTCAGGCTGCGACGGTTGGTTTGGTGTCGACATGTTTGGCAGTGAAGATGAGCTGCGAAACGGCTCCGATATGGGAAAGTCAAGGTTGCATTAAAGGAAGAAAAGACGCGCAGATAAATGAGAGATGGCGAAAAAAGTCTTTTAGGTGCAGCAGTAGTGTTCGTCTGGTCTGTCTTTTTTTTACCAGAATTATCTAAACTGCTGTTGGTCGCTGGGAAAAGAACCGAACGATGGACAGGACCAACAGACAGTGCAAGGCACAGAAAACAGAAACAGACACAAATTACAGGACCCCTCGCTCGCCGGTGCTCGGCTCGGTCGATGCTAGTTAGGTTAATGCCGTTATAGTGCTGATGGGTTGGGATGGGTTGGGTGGAGTTGGCGGGCAAACAACGAGTGAGCCTTTTTTTGTTATGCTTGTCTACTTGCTTGGCTAAGAAAAATTATCAGATCTTGTTGATATCCACTTCTGTTGGTTGGTAGCTGCATCGGGCCAAGATTATCAACCGGTGAGTTCATCTAATCAGATGATCAAGTGAAGTAGGGATCGGTCGTAGTGTGGGACGAGAGAGATGATCCTTTCTCTGTATAGTATAAAGCACAGTGTATCACAGGGATAATCCAAACAGTAGAATATCCTTGCATATTTCATCCCACGCTCAATGTCACTCATGCACCTTTTGATCATGGATTAAAATTCCAGGAATAGGGAACTGGCCCGATGCTTCACATGTCTTGGTTGGTTCATGTTGATTGAGGCAAAATTTTCACAACAATGGAGGGTCTTGTCTTATCAATCAGTCACACGCCAAGAAATCACCATCCTTGGAGCGTAGCCAATTACTTGTTCATCATGAAGATCTCCTCCGTTATAATCCGACATGACAGGCTTTGAACTTAGCATGAGGTTATTTCGGAGGTGAAAAGCTTGTCTTGGCCCGTGATAGTTTCAACTAACTTACTTGGCTTTACCTAAATATGAGGCTATTCATGTCGGTTAGCACCGACGACTTGGCGACGGTGATGATGTATCAGTTTTGGAAGACTACATCGTTCATGTGAGATTGAAGGGTGAAGCTTGGCAATTGCAGATCACGACCTAATCAATCTTTGATGCACGTAAGCCTTTTTCTCATGGCTTCATCAGATCTTATCAATCTTTGATCTCCGTTATCGCAGTGGCAGTGGCGATCTTGGCATGCCCTTTGCAGAGTCTTTTGTGCTTCCTACAGTTAGATTATTGAGGATGATGAATTAAACTTCTATTGTGTACGAATTATCTATGGTTGTGAAGTGAATATCTTATGGCTACAGAACAAAATGCTCTGCTTAGATAGTGATTTTTGCCGCGTCACAAAGAGATCTGAAGATACTCTCTGGCTTGGCATATAACTCGCGAATAGTGTCAAACTCCGCCACTCTGCCACTATCCATAACAACGACCTTGTCACAAGTAGAAATGATTGTATCCAGTCGGTGAGCCACAGTGAGGACAGTCGCATCACCAACAACTTCGTTCAACATGGCCTGAAGCTTTGCATCGGCCCTTCCGTCAATAGAAGCCGTTGCCTCATCCAGAATCACAATTCTCGACCTACGAACGAGAGCACGGGCAATGGAGATAAGAGATCTTTGTCCTTGTGAGATATTGGAGCCGTTCTCTTTGACTTCTGAATCCAGATTCAGGCCTGGACCTTCACTGCTGGAGTCAATGTCACGCTTTTCGTTATCGTTGGAGGATTGACAGAGACCGACTCTGTCTAGACATTGTTGAAGCCATTCATCGTCGTATTTTTGGAAGGGATCGAGGTTATAGCGGATGGTTCCAGCAAGAAGGACAGCATCTTGGCTGATCACCGACAAGTTGGAGCGGAGAAGATGAAGGCCAACAGTATGAATGTCAACCCCATCGATGAGGATTCGGCCGTTGGTGGGTTCGGTGATTCGTAGCAAGGCAGATATCACTGTCAATATGTTAGCTATCTACATCTGAACAAGAACTGTATATGGCACTTACAGGTTGTCTTTCCCGCACCAGTACGGCCAACGATGCCAACCTTTTCTCCAGCCCTGATATCCAGGTTGACATCTTTGAGAGCAGGCTCCAGCCCAGGACGATGGCTCAGAGTAAACGACTCAAACTGAACACGGCCAGCCTCTGGCCACTGACGGGACTTCAAGTCTTTATCAATATTATCAACCTGATGTTCTGGCTCTTGCTCAATGTTGTAAGCGTAATGAAGCATTCTTTCAACCGAGTTCATGTTGTTCTCAATCTCAGCGCTTTGACGGATCATGTTTCCGAATACGGCCTGAGCCGTGACGATGTAAGACAAAACTACACCACCAGAGGATGGGTCAATGGTGCCACGAAGTCCAACGACAAGTAAACCCGCAGCTAAGACGAGAGTTGCACCGCAAAGGTCCAAACGAAGGTTCAGCCAACGTTGACACGCGACAGAAAGCCAATAAGCCGTGTTCTCGGTATCAATCTTGCGAGCGTTATCGTCAACGAAACGAGGGACAGCACCAAAAGCTTTCAGAGTGGGAAGACCAGAGAGAGACTCGCCAAAGTGCTCGTAAATGCGACTTCTAAGCAAGTTGTTGAGTCGACGTAGCTCCCGTGAAGAAGGTCGGTAGTACATGCCCGTCCAAGTATAGACGAGCAATAATGCAGCTGCAATAGCCAGAAATGCTGGTACAATAATGCTGACAACGATGATGGTTCCCAAGACTTGCACAAAGGTCGAAATGAAGAGTCTCAGCGTCTCTCCCACCACGTTATCGACCGCATCAACATCTTTACTGAAGCGATGAGTGATACGACCTTGAGGAGTGGTATCAAAGAAAGCAACAGGTGCCAAAAGAACCTTTGACATTGATGCATGATGAAGCTTGTTTGAGCACCAGAAGCAGAACAAAGCAAATGTGGCACTCATACAGAATAGACCAAGGGACTGTCCTGCTCCAAAAGCAGCATATCCTCCCATGTAGGCGTCTTCAGATATGGTGGCGTACTGGTTCTTTTGCCACCAGCTGAGCCAAAGTGGTGAGACTACACTGGTTCCTTGGTAGATGGCGATAGAAAGAATGAGGAGAGGGCCGGTGAGCCAAGCGTTGCCAAATTGTGCGTAGCGGATGTATGTTCGGCCACTGACTGATCCGACGACTCTCTCTTCAGTCTGCATCACTTCCTTCCCACGGGTTTGGGTGGTGGCTTTGCTCTTGGTATCTGCTTTTGTCACGTCTGCTGGTGTTTCCTTGGTGTTAGCTTCATCCAGGACCTTCTCAGAATCAGCACTGCCTGCTGTCTCAGAATCCGAGTCTGAGTCCAGCACCAAAGGCGAAGATCCTGCAAATTGCGAAAATGCACCATTGCGACTCGACAGCTGCTCATATGAGCCCTGTTCCGAGATTCGACCCTTTTCCATATATACAATATGATCAGCTTGTCTAGCAAACGGAATAGAATGTGTGACCAAAACAATAGTGCCTTCGTTACTTCGACGCGCTTGGTTGACAACCCTATCGAAAACACGCGCACCGACATGAGCATCCAGAGCTGAGAAACAGTCATCGAGGAATAGAAGGGGACTTCTGCCATAGATAGCTCTGGCGAGACTGATACGTTGTTTTTGGCCACCTGAGAGTGAAACACCATTCTCACCAACGACAGTCATATCACCATCAGGCAAAGCCTTCATATCTTGGTGCAGACAACACCTAGTGAGAACCTCATCGTACCACACAAGGTCTAGAGGTCTCCCAAACACAATGTTCTCGCGGACCGTCTCGCTCAGAAGCCATGCAGTTTGTGGCGCTAGAGCGATCTGAGATGAGGATGTTGTGAGACTCAACTGATAGGATCGAGCTTGGATGAGTTGCATATCTCCTAGCAGTGCCTTCAATACCGAAGTCTTGCCTGATGCGACAGCTCCAACAATGCAGACAAGTTGGTTGCGTTTTACCAGAAGAGAGTCAATCCAAAGTCTCTGGCTTTGACTAATAGGCCACTTGCCCTCTGCTTGTTCCTGAACAGTCTCCTTCTCCTCTTCCGCTGCAAGAATCTGAGCATCATCGTGATAGGCAAACGTGGCATCTTCAACCCGAACAACAACATCTGATGATGATGTCTCGTCTGCATGATAGCCAAAGTTGGTTTGTGGTCCAGTTTCGGAAGAGTTGAGGTCCACGTCAGATGCAAGCATAAATAAGGACAGTCTTTCAAGTGCAGCTCTAGCATCTGCAATGGCTGAAAGAGCAGTCGGTAGAGCTTGTAGAGGTGTTCTCAGTAACATGAACAGTGCAAGGGCAGAAAATACAACTCCTGCATCCATGCCATTCTTGGTCGTGGCGCCATAGCAGACAATACTGACAACTGAAGCGAGAGTAGGAGCTGTATAAGAGACTGCGGTGTTGAGGGCCCTGAGAAGCATTCTCTTTCGGATGTAGACAACCTCATCAGACCTCAACTTTCCAATCTTGGAAAGCAAACTCTCCTCGTAGGCATTAGTCTTGACCAAGCGAATGGCTGCCACAGCTTCGACAACAGCCTTGACTCGGGCATCAGTGAAGGGCATACTTCCTCGACGAAGTCGAAGTAAGCGGCCCATCATGAATGACTGGAGAGGATACAGCAAAGCAAGAAGACCAAAGCCTGGTAATGCGCTATATCCCATAGTCCACACGGTCAAGGCAAAGCATAGCAGCATTTGAAAGATACTGGTCCACGCAACGTGGAAGTAGCCACAACAAAAGTCAATTCTCGTCACATCAGCACTGATGAGGCTCATAAGCTTTCCTGTACCGAGGCCATGTTTTAGCTTTGCCTTTTCACTAAGCTGAGTGGTTGCTCTTCGATAAATGACATGCATCAAAGCGCCACGGAGTAAAACACCCGTGGTGTAAGAGCGGTAGAAGCCATGAACGTTGGAAGTGACTGAGAAGACAAGAAGGAGGAATAGACCAACGACGTAGCCAAACCCTGATCGTAGGCCTTGTTGCGATGAGTCGGATAATGTGGCGATGAGAAATCTGATAAGAAGAGGAGATACAATCTGCGACAAGTCTCCAGCAAGTTTGAAGAGTCCACCGAGCCAGAACCATTTGAAGCAGACATCATTGAGAGCCAACGTCAAGACAGTGGTATCTGTTGTATGTCTTGCCCAAAAAGGCCTCCATGAGAGTGGATTTGATGAAGTTCTTGGCTTTCTGCTTCGATTCGTACCAAGTCTCGCAGCCCAAGCTTCTTCAAGTCGATTTGCATGGTCTTCAGCCAATCTGTTACTGGGCATATCATACAAATCCTCAGCTTGAAGAGGTCTTGTATAACCCGTCCGTAAGAGACGTCCGAGCCAGTTAAATGTCAAGATAGACAGCCAATTTGCCTTGGATTCTGGGAGAGGCAATTTGTCTTGGGGTGTTTGATCTTCGACATTGTCTGGTGCTGGCGAAGACTTTGGGGCTGTGAGTCTCTTCTCAATTGGCTTGGTTGATAGGAGAGGTACTCTTCTGTACCACTTCCTCGGTGGGAAGCTTTTCCCATCGTTGCTTGCCATGATGGTTGGGGTCAAACTTGCAAACAGGCCTTGTCAGGCATGAAGCAAATCTGGGTAAGTCTGTCACCAAAGTTCCAAGCTGGCCATATTGCGCGTGCCAAAGGGACGGTACCTTCTCCTAAAGCTAGTAGGTCCGTATTCGGAGGGATCTTCCAGACAAACTCTAGAAACTGTGTGGGTCACTGACTCGGTGACATGGATGTGCAGATCAGTAATATTTACGCTCAGGGTTGCATTAGGAGCTGGGCCCAGCAAGGAGGTGACAGTGGATAAAAAGAAAAAAGCGGAAACATTTCACCGTGACGCTTTTCACCTTCCATAAGCCGTTAATTTAAGTTTTCTTCTTCTTCTTCCTGCCCATGAAGGTGGGTTAACGCGGTCTACTGCACTTTGGTGGATTCAAAGAATAAGCTTACGGTCGGATTCCTTGAAGCAGTATAATGCCGGCATCTTTTTACTGTAATTTTGCTCGGACGAGGCCAAATAAATGCCGATCTCCACGCGGCTCGGAGTTAATTAGCCCAGAAGTAACCAATTAGAGCAGACATGCGAGAGACGGCTGGTAACACTGAAACAAGCATAACTTTTAGCGGCTTATGACGTATGTGCTTTTTTGGGGGGGAGGACGGTTTCTTTACCGAGGATACCAGGACGGTCGGTTTCTGACACCGGCGATGCTCATGATTGTTTCGTGTCAGGAGCTCGTAGGAAGCGGAGTCTCAATTCTGCAAAAGGTCTCAGGATATTAATCCTCGGAAGCTTTATTGAAACGTCAGTGGTCAATGGTGATGCATGTGAGCGATTGTAGCCTGCGTTTGGTTGAACTACCCTGTACTGTATCATCTGGGGCACGCATGTCACTCACAGGAGCTGCCTTATAGGCACTGATGGTTTAGGATGGAATGAAACGTAGGAGGTGGACTAGTAACTCTTTTGAACATGATCATCGGGTCGGATTGACCAAACAGAAGTGAGATAATACGTATTAAAACTCTTGGGTTTTTTCCATGTCTTGACCAACATGTTTCTTGGACAATTATGAATTCTGGATTTCTTATAAATAAACAACTGTGTATACTCGTAAGTATCCTTCATTATCTTATTTTTTTTTGTCTATAACTAACAGATCATTAGATTTGTACTAGCCACTCAATATGACTACAACCGATCTTAATTCAGTGGCTCCCCCACGCAACCCGACGCCACCAAAAGAAGCTTGGGACACCACTAAAGAAACGTCTTTTAAACTCCCCGACGGCGAAACAAACATCTGGATTGCCAGTACTGGTCATGGCGATGGAAATGACTACCTCGTTGGATCTGGTGATACAACATTGGCACGATGGTCAATGGATGGTCGTGAGACCAGAGTATCACCAGCTATGGTCAATGATGACAGAGCTCAATTCGGTCCAGTACTGGAACTTGAGATTTTGAACTCAGATGTCGCTGATCCTCGGTCTCCTTTTGCATCTCACGGAAAACAACACGATATCGCATTGACTTGGGCATCCGTCTACGCATTGTGGCTTCACCCTAGCCATAGAGACCATGACCTCATCCCCATCTCTGTCGATAGCGAAAGAATTGGCGAGTACATAAGATGTACCGGTTTAGGAGTATTGTCGCCCTTCTCATCGACAGCGACTCCCAGAGAGACCATTTACTGGCTATCCCATGATGCATTCTGGCAAGGCGCTGGAGCACCAGACTCACAGCACTGGCTTCAATCACGACCTGAAGTAACAGCATTCCCAGGCTTCAACGGTACAATGGGTGTTTTCGCCAGTCAATTAGGCTTCACACGAAACGGCAACGTCTGCACCGTCCACCCAGTCCGACCTCCCAAGCCCAAGCCAGGCACCGTCATTTACTCCCGCTACATCGTCGAGCTCGGCCAACAGCTACAAATCCGACACATCGATGCTTCAAATCCAGTCCATTTCGATACATACAAGCGATGGCAAAATTCCGACCGAGTAAACAAGGCATGGAAAGAGCGTGGACCAGACGAGCATCATCGTGCTTACTTGGCCAAGCAACTAGAAGACCCCCATACCATGTCATGCGTGTTTGAGTGGGACGGTGAACTAGCTGGATACACCGAAATTGGATGGGTCAAGGAGGACAACGCAGCATGCTTCTTTGGGTCAAACTGCAACATCGTGGTAGGCGAGCATGACCAAAACTCACACATTCTAGTGGGAGAGGAGCGCTTCCGTGGCGGTAAAAGGTATCAGGCTGTGGCGACGTCGATCAAGCACTGCTGCTTCTTGCGTGATCCTCGCACCAAGCAGGTGGTAGCAGAACCAGAGTATGACCTTAACCATGTTCAGATTCAGGACAGGTTTTTGCCGCAGGAGAGAAAGAAGCGCTTCCACTTGCCGCACAAGACGGCTATGCTATTTGCTCTACAGCGTGAGCGATTTTTCCAGGAGGCACATTTTGTTTAGTTTAGTTTAGCTTGGCCTGCAGATCGACAGACCGGACCCTGAAAAATTGAGACATTCTTTTTAATGACAATTCTCATGACGTAACTAACTTTCGTATTTATTTGTGACCATCGGTGATGACCAGAATTATCTGATGCAGCTAATTCCATTCTGGTCAAGATCATCGGAGAATACGTAAAGTTTTAAGCTTGGTTGGACCCTGGGCCTAACCGAACCTTCTTCTTCTCACTGTGTAAAAGACGGTAGGCAGCCATAATGATTAATCAATCTTATCAGATCATCAACCCCCACTACTGAAATGAATAATGGGCCAAACAGGGTTCGGAGGTTTCGCCCAATATGGAGCACTGCGAATGCCTGCCGTTTTTGGGTCCATTTTGCGTGATACACTGTGCTTGCAAGAAAAGTTTCTAGCTTCATTGAGGTGTATATCGTCATCAGGGTGGTTCAGTGTCATCCTAAGATTACCGAGCGATAACGGCGCATTCTCCCTGTACTTGTCATTTTGGGATGATTGATGCATAATGTTGGTGTTTGGCTGACGATCACGTAAACACCATTGTAAATTATCGCGACGTTCAGTTTCTTGGTCGTACTGCACTTGTTGGTCTAAGGCCAGGATACCATCAACACCATGGATAACGCCATGTCTATGACGAAACCTCCTGTTACGCAGCTTCGACCGCTGCATACCTACCAGCAATCACTAAACACCTCACTATCTGCTGAGAAAAGTGACCAGCTGCTACATTGGGCCAGCTCTGCCCAGCCAAGACCTGACCAAGATACAGCCATCAAAGCTTTTGTGAAGCTCGTCTCTCGTCTTATTATTCTTGATGATGGTGAATTCTTTTGCATTCAAGACATCAAGCGACGTGGTTTCGTTCTGGCCCAACATTCGAGCTCGGGAAATAATAAAAGCTTTCGTTTCGTTGAGTATGACGATCAAGATATTCCAACTGATTTCTCTATTGGAGCAGGAAAGGTAAGATATAACCACAAACACTCGGACAAGTAGTATACTAAGACTTTTAGTAGGGCCTCCAACTTCATATTGGAGAAGACAATGAGATCCGACTGGCAGCCCATGGGAATATAATCCCTGAAGGTGCTCTCAAAGCCCTAGGCGTTATGCTCGACGACATTATTATTGGGCTACAAGATGGACAAAATACGGACTCTGAATGGTCTCACCCCTCAGTTCTCAACTTTCCACCCGCGTACAGTCCTTTGTCTCTACAGAGACAAGATAACGCTTCCTCTGATGAAGAAAACGCATCTCTTCTGCATCATTGGTTTGAGAAGTGTGCTGCCGAGACTCCTGAAAGGATAGCTCTCGACTACTTGACGGACCTTGAGAGCGGCAGCCGGATTAACTTCACGTACCAGCAAGTTTCCAATGCCGCAACCAAGCTCGCATTGAAACTCCAGCAAGTATGCACAGAATCGACAGAGCCCTTCAAGACTGTCGCAGTGCTTATGGGCCCGTGTCCAGAGCTCTACGTCTCCTATTTGGCGGCTCTAAAGGCGGGAGTTCCCTTTTGTCCTATCGCAGTAGATGCACCGAAAGAGAGAAAGGAGGCGTTGATGGCGGATCTGAAACCATCAGCTATCCTTACGACTACATATTTGATGCGATCAGAGTCATGGCTATCTACGGGAGACTCTTCGATTACAGCTATCGATACCTCGCCATTCCTTGAGACTTGCGACGTGCAATCAACAACACAGCCAGTACCATCAATCAGCCAGACAGACGTAGCCTACATTCTCTACACATCAGGAACCACTGGATTACCCAAGGGTGTAGCCGTCAGCCATCTCTCTGCATTATGCACCATCTCTTCTCTAAGCGGACACTATGGATTCCCCATCTCATCATCAAATTCCAAACCAGTTCGATGGTTCCAAGGCGCGGCACCAACATTTGATATTTCACTATTCGAGATCTTCTGGACTCTTAGCACCGGATCTACACTTTGCTGCGCACCCAGAGATTTTACACTTCAGAATATTGACAAGGTTGTTACAACATTAGAAGCTGATATTACCAACATCACGCCCAGTTTTGCCAGCCTCCTTGATCCGTCATCAATTCGTGGACTGATGGTCGGTGGTGAGACCCTGAGCGCCCGCCTTTTGCAGGACTTTGCGCGTTACAACCCAACTGCAGATCAGGAAGTCAGCCATGCACCCAAAGGTATCTACAACGGATATGGTCCTACTGAGACGGCCATTTACTGTATCGCTCAGCGACATGTCCCCAAAGACCAAAGAGGATCTGTTATAGGAACACCTCTCGCAACTTGTGGAGCTCTAGTTGTTGAAGCACAGACCCAGAACCTCAAGCCGGTTCCCATGGGCGCAGTTGGAGAACTCGTTATCACCGGTCCACAAGTCAGCAGGGTTGGCTATCTCAACCGTCCAGATGAGACTGCCGCTGCCTTTATCGATGACTCGCAATATGGCCGATCTTACAAGACTGGTGATAGAGCAAGAATCGTCTGGGATCCCAGCGGTTCGCCTGTTGTTGAGTTTCTGGGTAGATTGTCTGATGATCAGGTCAAACTCAGTGGACGACGCGTTGAACTTGGCGAGATCGAGAGCGTTCTGGCAAGCAAGGTTGAGGGTGTGAAGGAAACTTTGTCTTGCGTATGGAAGCAAGGCGCTCATGCAGGTTCTGAGAAGATTGTCAGTCTCGTTGTTGTTGAGTCCAGTGAGAGCTTCAAGTCTGTGCATCAGAACTGCATCGAAGTCTCACAGCAACACCTTCCTGACTACATGAGGTCTTTCAAGATCTTGCAGGTTGAAACTCTCCCTAGGTCAGCTTCCGGGAAAGCAGATCGCAAAACAGCTTTGAAGCTTGTCAACGAATTGTTGAAGGCTGAATTTTGTGGTCGAGAAGCTCCACTGCAGGAGCAATCAGAGAGCATCGGGCCTCTCACAGACCCCGATGATGCAAAGCTCGAATCGGAACTTATATCTATCGTGGAGAATGTCCTCAGCGATGGATCGACTTCAGGCCCTACTATCACGGCCAAGACAGCGCTTGCTGAAGCAGGCATCGACAGTCTCCGAGCAATGAGAATCCTGAGAGACATCAGAAAGCGCTGGGCAAGCTCTGAGAATCCCAATCTCGAACCATCACTTGCGTTGTTACTCAACAGCAACGCGACAATTCGTTCAGTCTTCTTTCCCAGCGACCAGGCTACAGACGCATCAACCAGAAGAACCAATGCGAATAAGAGACTTAAAGCATTCTCTACCAGACATACCTCTGAGGCTCTGGAGAAGCTCAACCTCGCAAACGAGTCGGATATCGAGATGGTATTGCCTGCAACAAGCACACAGAGTCAGTTGACAGTGAGCTTCGCCATGGACAAGCGTAACTATATCAGCCATACGGTGTTGCAGCTCAGGTCCAATATCTCTGTAGCAGCTCTCAAGGAGGCGGTCGAGGTGACACTCTCGAGACAAGCCATCTATCGATGTGCGATGCTTCCTTGTGACGATGAGATGTCGCCTTTTCTTCAAGTTGTCTTGACACCAGAAGCATGGAAGAGAGTGACAGGCAATTCGAGCCGTGTTGAACACCAAAACGCTACGAACCTGGATGACGGTATACAAACCAGGCTTGACGCTGCTGAAGAGAAGATCAATATTGAATCTCACCAACTCTACTATGTCCAAATCCTCGAACCAGAAGAGCCTGACAGCAATGCGGTCTTTATCATCAGTGCCGCTCACAGCATTTGTGACGGTCCCTCACTTGAAGTGCTGATGAGTGACATTACCCGACAATACGCGGGACTTGAGCCACTAGCTCGTCAAGGAGTCTACGAAGCAGTTCTCGAATGGGTATCCAATGTCAACCCAGAGACCGATCAACAGTGGCAGAAAGCCTTAGAGGGATGGGAGACTGAGCCGCTTGGAGCCATCAGCGGTAACAACATCAAGCCATTTTCAGCTGGAGATACCCACCAACACTCCATGGTTCAGTACGCCAGTCAAATACCTTGGCAGACTCTAGAGACCAAGAGCAGAGCGTTAGGAGCCTCTCCTTTGACGATCCTCCAAGCATCCTGGGCTATGCTCCTGCATATCATGTCCGAGGCAGACACTGACGATGTGACGTTTGGTAGTGTTCTATCAGGACATGATCAGTTCGTCCACGCTCCGACCTTTTCAGTGGTCCCTTGCAGAGTGGCGTTACCTGAGACGCAAACTCTCAACCAGCTCGTGAGTAGTTTGATGGGTCACTCCAGATTCGCACAAAGCCATCGACACACATCATTTGGAGTCTTCAAAACACTCCCATACAATACCGCTCTGGCGTTGCAAGCGTACCCTCAGCCTGAAGATGACAGTGCTCTTCCTACACTTTGGACTGAGATCAACAATCCTGCCATACGCTACGACTTCTCCATGTTTGCTGAGGTCTTTCCTACAAACCCGAACTCGCCAGATAGGAACGGGAAGTCGGATGACGTTGTGTTCAAGTTGACGTACCGATATGAGACCTTCTCTGACCACTCTGCAACATGCATCATCAAGCAATTTGCGGCGCTTACTGAGACTATCCTTGGCTCCTTGCCAGGTGATCTGGTACAAAGTCTACCTGCGCGTATTGACCGAAGCTTGCTATCGGCTGAGGGAACTATTCCAGTTGAAGAAGAAGGCCTAGACGAGGAGATTCGCGACAGATCAAAGCTCCTGCACGCACAATTTGAAGACCAAGCTGGAACAACTCCTGATCTGTTAGCCCTCAGCTTCTATTCTACTCTAGATTCTCCTCCAGTCGAGTTGACTTATGCTGAGCTTGATGCCCGAGCCAATGGTCTAGCCAACATATTGCGAGAACAAGATATCGACACCATTCCCATCTGTATGGAACGGAGTGTTGACCTATACGTAGCTGTCTTGGCTATTCTCAAGGCTGGATCTGCCTGGTGTCCTATCGACACAACATCGCCAGTTCAGAGGCGAACATCTCTTATCGCAAGAGCGCAGAGCAAGGTTCTTCTTACGACAACAGAGTCGCTCCATCTTGTTGAGCCCTGTCTGGCCCAAGACGCGTTGAAGGATGTGCAGGTCGTTCTTGTCGACAAGTACAACGAGCACAAGACATCTGTCAGAGCCAAACCTCGCGACAGTTTACCTTCCAAGATCACGGGATCGGATCTAGCATACCTACTGTGGACTTCAGGAACTACAGGCGAGCCCAAGGGTGTTATGATCCAGCACAGCGCTGCAGCTCGGGCCATGCGAGACCTACAAGTCCTTGTCGAACACGACGACCGTGAGCAAGTCCGGACACTGCAGCTCTCCGCTTACAGCTTTGATGTGTTCGTCCAAGATCTCTTTTACACTTGGGGCCTCGCAGGCAGTGTTATCAGTGGTACGAGAGAGCTTGTCCTGGGCACTTTTACCGAGTTTATCTGGAAGTCCCGCCCTACTCACGCTCATCTGACACCTTCGTTTGGCGCAAGTATTGCAGTTCAAGAGCTCAAGGGTTCAACTCTGCAGTATGTCACCTTTATTGGTGAGAAGCTCACTGAAGATGTTGCTGAGGCATGGGCTGCCCCTGAGATTACTACACGGGCTTACAATACGTATGGTCCTGCTGAAAACGCAGTTGTCTCTACTATGAGACAGTTCTTTGGCAAGAGTAGAGACACTGCGAAGGCTGCCAACGTTGGCTTTCCTCTGGATCATTGTACAGCTTATGTTGTACGTGAGGTTGAGACCCAGCAAGGTATGAAGCAATGGGAGCTTGTTCCTCGATATGGAGTTGGCGAACTGGCATTGGGCGGTGCACAAGTCGGCAAGGGATATCTTGCGAACGAGGCCAAGACTACCAAAGCTTTTATACAGGGTGGTCCCGGTATCGACGAACGCATTTATCTCACTGGAGATCTCGTACGGCTGAATGATCATGGCTTCGAGTTCCTTGGTCGCAACGATGATCTTGTCAAAATCACTGGTATTCGAATCGAGTTGAGTGAGATCAGTGCAGCATGCGCAAGTCTCAAGGATGATAATGCGGCGGTTGAACACGTCGAGACATTATATCTCCAACGTCCTGGAGCTCCGGCTGGCAACAACAACAAAGTCGTCGTAACATTCGTTTCTGTCAAGGTTGGCGATGTTGACACGAGAGAGATCAGATCGCAGGTTTTCAAGAGAGCTAAGGATCTCTTGCCTGCATACATGGTTCCTGGTCACGTTGTGGTCTTGGATACGACTATGCCGAGAACAGCGTCTAACAAGGTCGACCGTAAGGCCCTTCAGACTATCTATGCTGAGTCTGATCTCAATATCTTGGCTGGAAGAGATGACTCCGAACATTCTCAAGGGCAGGCCCAACAGCCTAAGCAACAGTGGACAACGGAGCAACTTAATATTCTCCAGACTATCGCCGAGCACTTCAATATCCCAATGAAAAATTTGTCTCCGGAGGATAGCTTGGCTGGTCTGGGTCTGAGTTCATTGCAAGTTACCAAGTTGGCATGGGTACTGAGACGAGAACTTCACTGTCAAGTTGGTGTTCTCGATCTCATGAGATGTGAATCTCTCGGCGAATTGGTTGAAGTTACGCTTAGCCGAATGCCAAAGAAGGTAGAGGAAGTACGGCCTTCTATGGAAGCAGAGCCCACAGAAACATCATGGATCGCCTCCATCAAAGACAGTCTCACCAATAACATCAGAGGCGACATGCGACCCGAGGATACTCAGTACATTATCCCAGCCACACCGATGCAAGAGTCCCTTATTGTGGAGACAATGCTTGAGCCTCAAGCCTACTGGGCTCATCGCCTGTTCGACCTTGGCCATTTAGATGAGGTTGATGATCGTCAGCTGAAGAGAGCTTGGACAGCTGCAGCAAAAAGATTTGACATCCTTCGAACCGTGTTTGTTCCTCTGACTCAGCTTGATGTAGAAGGGAGCGATAACACAGTTGCTTGGGCCCGTGAGAAGGGTGTTCAATCTACGATCATGCAGTTGATTCGTGAGAAGCCCGCTGTGCGCTGGACTCAGATTTCCAGTGAACAGGACGTCATTCTTGGCGACTTGGCCAAGAAGTTACAGTGTGAGCTATCACCAACAACAACTACCCAGCCACCATGGGCCATCACATTCGTCGAGGACAGTAACAAGATGATGCTCAGTATGCATCACGCTCTCTATGATGCTCAAGCTTCCGATATCTTCCTTGAGACTATCACCAAGCTTTACAACATGGAATCTTTGGGTGACAACAGTGAAGTGGCGCAGTTCGAGAGAGGTCTTGGACTAGGCTTACTACCAACCCCCTCCAAACGGGATGAAGCCGCTACACTTTGGAATCGCCGATTGGGAGAAATAAGCAAGACAGCTGCTGGAGGAATGTTGAACGCCCCTTTCCCGGATCTCACCCAGTCTCGACAGAAGCAAGCCCAGAAGATCCTTCTATCCAAGAGGGGGATTCCTACACCATTTCTACACTCTACCTCCCCGGTTTCTCTACCAACTCTGCTCCAGTCTGCCTTCGGTTGCGTTCTAGCTTCGTATCTTGAGCTTGATGCCATCGTCCTCGGCCATACTGTCTCTCAGAGAATGTTGCATCCAGATCTTACTAGAGTTGTTGGTCCTGCTATAGCCACACTTCCTCTCATCGTTCGATCCAATGCTCTTTCAGCAGAGGAGCTTTGGAAGGAGATGGCAAGCGACTCAGCACAGCTTTTCCAAAGTACGCACAATCTTCATCCTGTCGACATCAAGAAGATGCTCAATAATCGAGGAAGCGGGAACTCCAGCGCCCCGTTCCCAGGCCTCTTCGTGTACCACCCAGCGCCGTCAGATGACGGGTCAGATACCACTCATCACATGTTCAAAGAGGTTGGACAGGCTCTCTCACTCAACGTGGAGCATCCCCTAGCTTTCAACATTTTTGAAGTCAATGGAACAGTTGAGCTCACTGGAGATGGACGTCGAATCTCACAAACGCAGTTGGAGCTCTTGTTGGATCAGATTCTCAACCAAGCCCAGATCATGATCGAAGCGCCCAAGGCTCCTTTGGCCGAGCTTCAGAACAAGATGGACCGAAGCCTTCTCTCTATTAGTGGTGATACTTCCACCGGAAAGGCTGAAGCATGTGACCCGACCGACAGTGTCTCTTTCCATGCGATTGAACATCCTGATTGGGTGGCTGCTGAAGAAGTCATGTTCCAATCTTCGGATGACGAGGAAGAGATTGCTTCCAAGACCATCACGTACGCTGATCTGGATAAACTCACCAACGCCATCGCTACCAAGCTGGTCCAGCACGAGGCTCATCTACAGCCCGATGATCCTGTAGCTATGTGTCTTGGAAGAGATATCAAGTCGCTAGCAGTCACTCTGGCCATCTTTCGATGTGGCTTTCTTTATCTTCCTGTCGATGAGGATCTTCCGTCAGCACGAAAGCAGCTCCTTATTCGCGATGCTGGTGCCAAGCTTGTCATCACTACAGAGGAACTTGTCGATGACTTAGGATTGGATGATGCCAATGATCCTCCAGTTGTGATTCTTCCTGACAACGATGAGGATCTATATGCTATACTCCCCTGCCCTATTTCTGAACCACAACCTGCAACAGGTGATGGAGGCTATCTTCTCTATACGTCTGGCTCAACAGGTCGTCCCAAGGGTGTACGAGTATCCAAAAGTAACCTTTGCCACTTTATCTCTGCTTTCAGCCATCGACTGATCGAACACTCATCGGCAACTTCAAAGTTGGGCGGCGTTGGAAAGTATCTCAACCTCACTTCTCGAGCTTTCGATCCTCATCTGACACAACTATTTGTACCTTGGCACTTAGGCCACCGTGTTGTTATTGGAAAGGATCGTACAGCAATGCTTGGAAGTCTCAAGGAGCTCATCAACGAGCTGAAGATCACTCACTTCGGGTCTGTTCCTTCGGTGCTCAGTCAATTGAGACTGCAACCTGAAGATGTCCCTTCTGTTCGAGTAGTCACAACTGGTGGAGAGAAGGCCTCGAACGATCTTTTGAACACATGGGCCCAGAGCCAAAACTCCAAGTCTACAGATGACAAAGCTGTCCTCTTCAACTTCTACGGTCCGACCGAAGTCACAATCGGATGTCTTGGTCACGCTGTGCATCAAGACTCCAACGCCCGTAACCTCGGCCTTCCGCTACAAGGTCTTGAAGCTATGATCCTTTCTCAAAACAGCACTGAAGACCGTTCCACGATTGCGAGAAAAGGCCAGCCAGGTGAGCTCTGTATCGCCGGTCCACAAGTGGCGATGGGATATTTGAACCGTCCTGTCGAACAAGCCAAGAGCTTCCAGGCTCTCTCTCTTCCCAATGGCGAGAGTAAGAGAGTTTACAGAACAGGTGATATGATGAGAATGATGAACGACGGTACGCTTGAGTTCCTTGGAAGGGCTGATCAGCAAACCAAGATTCGAGGCCAGAGACTTGAACTAGATGAAGTTGTTGGATTCCTCAAGCAAGTGGTTCCTAATCAAGAAGACCTTGACTTCGCTGCCACTGTTGCCTCAAGTGGTGTTGACAGCTCCAATCAGCAACAACAGTTACTTGGCTTTGTCGCTCGCAGGTCAAGCAACGCCAAGGACCAGAACAAGGTGGACGTCGATCTTGTTCAGGTTCAAGACGATGAGTCGACTTCTCTGTTAGAGATGATTGAACAAGAGTGTCAAGAGAAACTTCCTGCTTTTATGGTGCCAACAATGGTTTGGGTGACCAAGATTCCCTATTTGGCCGCCTCTGGCAAAGTTGATACCAAGGTCCTGGCCCGCCTAGCCAAGGACTTCTTGGCTGCCCAGGGTCTAGATGAGAGCACTTCGGGAGATGTCGGCGATTCGAAGACTAGTCTGACTGAAGACGAGGCTATCGTCGTGGCGGCTGTTGAGGATGCTGTCGGAGGTAGTGTCAAGGCTGACGCAACGAGCAGCATTCACCGTCTCGGCATTGATAGCTTGTCTGCGGTCAACTTGGTATCGCTCTTAAGGAAACGAGGCTTCTCCCAGCTGAAGATGACGCATATTCTTTCTTCTTCGTGTACTGTTGGAGATATTGCGAGACTTTCCGACCAGGAGAACAAGAGTAGCCCAGCCACCAGCACGCCATTGTCAACACCTCCCTCAACCGACGATGAAGAAGCTTTTAGTGTATCAGATCTCGGACCTTTACCAGAAGGTCTGAGTGCCGACAACATTGAGGCCGTGTTGCCTTGTCTACCTCTACAGTCCGCCCTTATCGCTCGCTCTCTTGTTTGGCTTAGCGCATACAGCGAGAGTAGCAGTGTGGAAGGACACGATGTTCCATATGTGGCGCAGTTCAGCTACCGTCTCGGTCGCGGTACAGACATCAACAAGTGGAAGAAGACAGCTGAAGAGGTCATCGCCTCGGAAGCCATGTTGAGAACCTGCTTCATCCAACGTGAGGATGATGGTCAAGTTTTCCAAGTTGTTCTTCGGTCATTGCCTTCTTCTCCACTAGACAACCATGGACACGCAGCAGATGTCGTCGCTCAGATGAGCGTTCGACCTCCGATTCGCGTACAAGTCTCCGAAGCCACGGATGGTGAGCTTACAGCTTCCTTGGTGATTCATCACGCATTATTTGATGGTGTTGCAATTGATTCACTTAAGCGCAGATTGGAGCAAGCTTACAAGGCTGGGTCTTTGTCCTTTATTGCCAATGATAGCTTGGAAATCCTCACGAGGGTCTCTAACCACTGCAATCTGACAGACGAGAAGCTGGAAAATACAAGACATGCTTGGCAAAAGGAGCTTCATGGTGTGCAGCCATGTCGTGTTGGAATCATCGATGACAACAGCACAAGTGGCACCATGGCTCGGGAGACTCTTTGTTTGGGATACACCACCTCTGAGCTTAACTCCAAGCTCAAATCTCACTCTCAAGACTCAGATGTCTCAGTATCAGCTTCTACTGCGTTCCAACTTGCTGCTAGTCTTTGTCTTGCCAACCTTACCCAACAGCCATCCGTGGTTTATGGCTTCATCCTGTCCCTTCGGCCCTTGTTGGGCCACGTTGCTGATGGCGCGGACAGTTTCGTTGGACCTTGTCTCAACACCATAATCAAGGCCATTACCCTGGGTGGTGATAGTGAGACTTTGCCACAGTTGGCTCAGAGAGTTCACAAAGCTCATGTTGATGTCTGTCAAGACAGCATGCCTCTCGTCAGTGTTGACAAAGTCCAGCGCTTCTCTGGATCCGAAGACAAGTTGTTCGATAGTCTTCTCAGCATCAACGTTATCCCCGGAACCGAGAAGGATGACGAATCTACACCGGGACAAATGACTTCCCTACCTACTCGTAGCAGCAGTGACATGGCTCTGGCTTTTGACGTGGATCTCCATGCCGATGGCAGGATTGTCTTGACACTTTCGTCTGCTGGTGCTTTGGACGAACAACAGCTGAAGGATGTCTCAAAGCTGTTTGAGAGGGCCGTGTACAGCTGCGCCGACAAGAGCATGAAGGTTTCAGGCATTGTGCCCTCAATTCCCAAGCCAATGGCAGCGCCAGGCTACCGTGATGGCTCCCAGAGCGATCGGTCTACGACCGGAACATCCACTAATGGCTATCAAGAGGCTCTTAGTGATGTGCGAGCCACCATCACTCGTTTCCTTCGACTCAGTCCATCCGAGCTGTCCTCCAAACCCGACTCCACCTCCCTATATCAGCTTGGACTGGATTCTATTACTGTTCTTCCCTTTGTGAAGCAAATCAACAAATCCAACAACGTCAAGTTTTCGTCTCACGCTGTTATCAAGGCTCGAACTCTTGCGGGTCTTGCTCAGCTTTTGCACACTGCCAGGGCTCAACGTGCCTCATCTATCGTAGCCTCAAGCTCACAACTGACACCCAAAGATGATCGTGACGATCTCACCGATGGCCAACTCTATGACAATGCTCTAGAGCGTCTTGCCAAAGATTTGATGTTCATCGCAACGCCACTTCAGGAAGGGATGCTCAGTGCTTCATTAGCAACTGGGGTTGATGCCTATACATACACCCACGCTATTCAACTATCAGATTCTGCTATTGATAAAGACACACAAAACCTTGACAATTTCTTTGCTGCGATTGGAGATACAGTACAAGCCTGTGAAATCTTGAGGACCCGATTCATTTTTACCGATGATGATGAATCGCCATGGGTTGGAATCGTATCACCCACTGAGCAAAGCGACCGTGTCAGTTGGGAGGTCATGCCGTCACCACCAGGTAGAGTTCACCTGCGAATTCATCATTCACTCTATGATGCTACTTCAATACGCGCAGTGTGGAGTATTCTCGAAGCCAACTATCTGCGACGCCTCAACAATGAAACATCTGATGGCCGTGATGAGTCGAAGCATCTCTTTAGACCATTTGCCAAGGCTGTTGCTTCATCTCAAAAGGCATCCATGGCGTTCTGGACTGACGTCACTCGAGACTATACCTACACTCCACTCAGCTTCGCCAGCGAAAATCTCCAAGCAACATCTGCTTTCCACTTCAGCTTGGCTGCGAACGAGCTGTCGCTTCTTCAGTCAAAATGTCGTGGCCTCGGCGTGACCATAAAAGCAGCGCTTCAATTGGCTTGGGTCAAGGTACTATGCGAGTCTTTTTATCGACAAGCTGACATTGTCTATGGAGAGGTGGTATCAAGTGATGCAGATGATGATGCTACCGTCGTTGGCCCAACTATCAACACTTTGCCCATGAGGATCAATCTGGGTAGATCCAACGGGCCAGTTACTGTTTCACGGGCACTTGACATCGTACAGAAGCAGATCGATTCAGCTCGAGGTATCAACTCTATGGCATCTTTGAGAAAGGTCCAAAGTCTTTGGAGATCCATCCAGAACAAGGATGATGTTCCAATGGGTCTCTTTCAAAGTCTGTTCGTATTCGATGGCGTCATTGGATCATCAGACTCCAATGGTTCTTCACATGAACTATTCAAGCAAGTACAGGCCGAGTCTACAAACACGTCCGGGCCAGCTTATGATGACTACCCTTTCATTGTGAGCTTCCATATCAAGGATGGTATCTTAAATGGAAAGCTGAGGGCCAAGACATCGAGCGGCGAGGTTCAAGTGATTGGTAAGAGCCTGGTGGCTGCACTAAATCATGTTCTGCATGGTCTGGACTCACCAGCTCTTGACACCAAGAACTTCGGCCCAACCACCAGGAAACCGGCTAGCGAAAAGGTCACCATTGACAGTTCAATTCAGTCGACAGACATGAATGGCCTCACCCCGACAGCCGATTCAGCTTTGAAGATTGTGGAGAAATTGATTGGCTCAAGGCGCGGCGGAAAGAAGATCGGTTATAACACCAAGCTGATCAGCATTGGCCTGGACTCGATTTTGGCAATTCGACTATCAAAGCTTATGAAGGAACAGCTAAGCTTGAACGTTGGCGTCTTCGAGATTATGAAGGGGGCCAGTGTCAGAGACATTGTTACACGTCCGGCCTCATCACGTAAGGCTCCAACGAAGCCAGCTTCACAACAACCTACACTACTTCAACGTGACTTGAAAGAAGCAATGGCCAAGACTCTTGCACAACCAGAGAATCTGATCAAGTCTATCTTGCCTGCTCTGGCTAATCAGCGCTCTCATCTCGAGCAATGGTTACACAACGGAAAGCGATTCTTCGAGCCGCCGTGGGTCTACAAAGTTCCCGACTCTCTCAGCAAGGAATATGTGATGACTTGCTGGTCTCAGCTCGTCCGAGTACATGATATTCTCCGCACCACATTTGTGTACGCAGAAAATCCTCAAGGATTGTTCCAAGTCACTCTTCATGAGCAATGGCGAGCCAGTTCACGCTACCTGGTCTTGAAGGACTCATCAAAGGGTATCGAGGAGTTGATCACAGAGCATGTCAGCCAAGGGAACACTGAAGTCTCTGACCTGAAAGAACCTCCGGTCCGATTCTCTTTCTTGGAAGCTCAAGATGGCAAGGCTATTGTTTTGAGGCTGCACCATGCGTTGTATGATGCATGGAGCATTAAGATGATTGAGAAGGACTTGAACGAGCTTCTAGATCAACGAAACGTTCAAGAATCCCGACCTTCGCTTGAGGATGTAGTCATACAAATCAGCGACATCAGAGATTCTCATGCCGAAGAACTGTATTGGAAGCAGCACCTTCTCAAGGCTGAAGAGACTATCTTGGGTGATCGCCCTGGGGAAAATTCCTCACCTGGACCTCAGTTCAAAATTAGCTCGGCTATTCCACATGCAGACGTCAGTTCGTTACTGGAGAAGAACAACTCACAACTCTCAGCTGCCATTCTTTTATCCTACGCCAAGACGCTGGAGCATTTTACTCAGCAAACAAAACCTACCTTTGGTCTAAATCATGCTTCAAGATCTCTCTCATCTTCTGGTGGCACGCAAACTCTAGATTTAACTAGTGCAAGTATCCCGACACTCTCTGTGACGCCCATGTCTGTTGACATGGAGTCATCCTCCCAAGACTTGCTTAACTTCATCCAAGACCATCTCGTCCAGCTCAATTGTTTCGCCCATGCTGATGGGGCGTCCAAGCTTGGGCCAAAGTTCAATTCATACATCAACATTATCCACCGCGATGATACTGGGACTCAAAAGAATGGTAACCCTTCACCAAAGGGTAGGGTTCTCGAGAGGTACCGACTTCCAGAGCCGCTTGCCTCCAACTACTTCACTGTTACGGAGCCGTCAGCCACAACATCTACGATTGACAAGCTTGATGTCACTCACTTACCTGCGCATCACTTCTTTTTCAATGTCATTGTCAGTCAAAATAATGGTATCACTATTAGCGCAAGCGGTGATGAAGCGCTCTTTAGGGATAGCGAAAAGAGTTCAAATTTGGTCGCTTACTTTACTTCTGAGTTATTGAAGTTTTCTGAGTAGGGGGACTTCACGGAATCATGTATATAGTTTCTTCTTTTAAGTTTTATTTTTTGATGCGATTATGTTTCCTTATTTTTGTGTTCCATAGCAATGGACAATTGGCAACCTGGAAGACTTACCACTGTAAGCAAAAAAGTAAGTACGGAAATGCCGGCATACAGCAGAATGCAATTTATGAAGTAATCGTTTGTTGTTCTGAGAACATTTTCGTATAGATGGCAACTTCCGTGAGTCTTTCTCAGAGACAATCACTTACGTCTCGTTATGATAGGGTAGCTATTTTTGTTTGGCTCTCGCTGAAGTAACGTAACCCAACAATTTCTTAGCGTTACTGAGAATAGCCTATGGCGCTCTGGAATGTCGACATCAGACTAACACTAGAAGAGCTCTAGTCACAGATCGCTTGCGTCACAGTTCAGCTTTCAAGCCACGTTGTGCTCGAATGGGTTACTCTCTTCCCTATAGCTAACCTGAAATAGCCAACCCTTCACGGCTTTGGCGATAGGCCAAGACGTGAAGCTCCAAGGGAGCTAACGCTCAGTATGGTTAGCTTTAGATCTAGCTGTCAGATACTATCACTAAATCAGATACCAGTCTTGCCTGGAACACATTATCGAAGCCACTTTCAAGGCTGTGCTGCCTAAGAGATAGCGAATGCGAGAACTGTACGTCAGAGGCCCCATAAGCCACATGACTGTTGGTAGACCGTTGGCGGCGCCTATTGAAGCGATTGCGTAGTGGACCTCTTCGTGTTTAGCCTTTCTTCACAATAGGTAGTTCAGCCATTTTGGAGAGAAGCTGCATGAGGCTTTCAAATTGATGCCGGCTTGAACGAGATGTAACAATCACTGGTGGAGGAGAATGTTACAACCACCAAGAATATCGTGGTTGAAAAGTTGTATATAGATCAAGATGTCTTGGATTGAATTCAAAATTAGAAAACACATCAGACAATTCATTCCATCTTCATCTGTCACTCATTACAATCATGTCACAACAATTTGAAGAAGCAGTCTCTCCCGTGATGGAGACAGCCTCCGAACTTACTCTGACAAGAGTGTCTCATCACACAGAACCAACAGTCCCTATCGCAGCTTTGGTCAAGTCAATGGAGCAGGAAGAAGAAAGTGTCTCTCCTACACCAAAGACTATCGAATTACCAGACCAGCGTGGCATGGAGGCGATGCGCGACTTTCGCTGTAAGACCCCAGACTCCTAGCCTATCGAAGCTCTAATCTAACTGGATACTAGATAAACAAGCTTCAACCTATCGAAAGATCTTCGCCTTTATCTTCACGGTCAATGCCGCCGTGTTCATCGCCCTTCTGATCACAAAAAAAGAGTCCGTCCTATCCAAAGACGCCGCCAGCGCCGCCTCTGCCAACCTCATGGTCTGCATCCTCTTTCGACAAGAAGAATTCGTTAATCTCTGCTACGAAATCGCTGTTCTCGCTCCTCATTCTTGGCCTGTTTGGATCCGAAAGCGATTGGCTAAAGTCTTCCATTATGGCGGCTTCCATAGCGGTGCTGGCGTCGCTGCTACTGCTTGGTATCTCGCTTATACCATTCTCGCAACGCAAGAGTATGCTCAGGACAAGACCGATGATAAACTAATTAACATGATCACCGGCTGGATCGTCGTCTGCATGTTCTTTGTCATCCTGATCGCAGCTTATCCCAGCATCCGAAGAAAGTTCCACGACCATTTCGAGGCTTTCCATCGCTTCGCAGGTTGGGTCTCTCTGATAGCCTTCTGGGTTCACAACATCGTCTCAGCACGAGTTACCGCCCATGATCTCCACAAATCTATCGGCTACGCCCTGATCCGCTCCCCCAACTTTTGGTGCATCTGCGTCACAACTTCATGCACAATCGCCTCTTGGTCTAGACTTCGCCGACGCACCGTTTACCCTGAGAAGTTGAGTGACCATGCTACTCGTCTTCACTTCAAGTACCGAGGAATGAAGCCCTTCTATGGTCTCAAGATCAGCGACAAACCCATGACTGAGTGGCATGCTTTTGCTACCATTCCCGATATTGAGCCCGAGTCTGGCAAGATTGAAGGCTTCAGCGTGGTCGTTTCCAACGCTGGAGATTTCACAAAGAAGCAAATCATGGATGCTGCTGAACGAAAGCTCTGGGTCCGTGGCGCTCCTCTTCATGGACTTCTCTACACTTCAAAGCTATTCCGACAAATTGTCATTGTTGCTACAGGATCTGGTATCGGACCTTGCCTTTCACTTCTCCATGCCAATGTCACACCTCGCCGTGTTTTGTGGTCTACTCGCGATCCCGAGAAGACATACGGACCCACTGTTGTCGGTGCAGTCCAACGTGCCGACCCCAATGCAGTCATCTGGAATACTACTACTCGAGGTTATCCCGACATTGTGCTTGAGACATACAAGTTGGTGGTTGCGTCCAATGCCGAGGCGGTCTATATCATTTCTAATCCCAAGGTCACGGAAAAGGTTGTTTTCGGCATGCAAACTCGCGGTGTGCCGGCATTTGGAGCCATCTTTGACTCTTAGTCCTCATTATTCCACACAAAAGTTGTGCTTTTTATTCAGTTTAGATTATATTTTATACAGGCTCAGTTTAGAAATAGATCATGAATTATGACAGCACTACTTACTCTTATGTATACCCACTCTTCTTAATGCAAAAATAATCTAATCCAGCTAAAACCTACCCTACGGATAGATTCATAGCAACGACTGACTATTCAATAAATCGCTCTTCTATCCTATAAAGACATTTCTACATAATGGTACAAATAGTATTCTAGTTACCAAGTACTAATAAATTGAAAATAGATATCGTCTAGAATACTCCTGAGTGAAATATACACCTCTACATTCCATGTTTCAACCAGCATTTGTTGTATGAATGAGACACAAAACCATTGTCGCGAGGACATTTATAATTTGAGCACGGCACCACATAACTATAAAAACATTAAAATTCCAGCATCAAACTTTCTAACAGATATAAACTAGTACTCAAAGTGTACAAATAGACATAACAAGAGATCTTTCCAGTATCAGAGACAAAACATAGGAATTTAAACACTGCTCTATAGAATCAGAACTCTATGCCCTGTCGTTGCCGAAAATGCATCATCTTATTAAAGAGACCCCGTCTTCCAACCTGTCTCCAGTGGGCAGGGCAGGTGGCAAAACCAGAATAAATTACAGCTGAAAATTCTTTCTCTACTCGGTCCAATTAGCCTCTATGTACGGAGTACGGATACACGACGATCTCATGAGCTTTTACCATGTTGGTCTAAGCTCTATCTACGCGACAATCTCTTTATCTACGCGTTAATCTTATCAGTGCGTACCATGTTGGTCCAAGCTGTGGATGCGCTATAAGTGGGCAGGTAAATCCCCAGTGTTAGTTTTGAAGATAGGCGTCTTTGAGTGCTGACTGGGACTGGAGATCATGCATGATATTCCCCGTGGGAGCCGCTAGTTTAATTTCTGCGGGGTCTTACTTATACAAGGAAGCGCATGGGTGGCCAGGGTACGAAAATTGTCGTGTTAGACGCCACATATGTACCCTGAAGTCAACAAAGTCAAGGTGTCAATGGTCAATGGAATTGAGTGCGAGGGGCAATTACTATTGTGCTATCAAGAGATCTACATTCTCAAAGATGTACTAGTTGCTCCAGGTTCCTCTCTTTTTTCATCCTTCTACTCGCCCCCTTCCCCCCATGCATGTATGTTGTCAGTGTTCAGGGCTTAAAGTTGATTGTCCCCGCTAGAGCCAAGTAACAAACTTCCTTCGAATTAGACGCCACTAGAATTCTCTCTTTGTTCCACATTTGGTGAGTCTTTCGAAGTCGTCACACATCCCGTTATGTACGTTTCGGATGTAACTAGAGATAGTAAGTCAGAAACGAAATTCCATTGGAATCAGGTATACATACTCATGCCCGGCAGGGCCTTGAGCCGTGCTTATATCAATGTAGTATTTTCCATTTTCCCAGAAGCACTGGACGTTTACATTGTACATAACACTTTTCCCTGCCTCGCAGTAGAGTTGAAGATGTCTATCGTTGCGAGGGCTGGTGACAAGCCACATTCGATATCTGTCGAGTGCATTCTCAACCCAGACTTTATCATAATGGACTGTCAGTGAGCAGTCTGCCCGTTTGTCGAGTTCAGAAACTAATATATAATTAATACACAAATATCTTCATGGCCGGAGCACCTTACCTGTGGAAATATCAGGAGTAGGATTGGCTATAGCTCCAGTCATGGAAGAAATGACCACAGCAGCCTGGGTAAACAGAGTAAATTTCATCTTGATTGAGGTTGAGGTTGAGTAAAAGTACTAGATGCTTGATGAGCTTTTGTATAGAATGAAGACAGGAGAAGCATGTCGAGCGAGATTAGGCCTCAACTTTATAGTCCAAGATATCTATTCTTAATGATAGGCTGCTTGTACCCGAACTCATTTAGAATTGCTAGCATTATACCCGGGTCACCGTCACTTGCAGTTGATCAGTCGGTCTGCCAAGTGACTAGAGAATCCTTCAGTAAAGGGCCGAGTACAATTGCATGCATGCATTCCTTCTATGGAACCGCGAAGACATAGCATTGATTTCGATGGGCAGCTGCAATACTAGATAGAGATATACCGAAGATATCGTAGGCCGAGGATGGAAGGATTCCTTTTTGAAAGTGGATAAACAACAATATTAGCGTATTCGCTAGTAAAGGCCAAGATATCACTACAATGCCAGAACCACATTTCGCTGCGGCATGATTTAGCGGGCCTATCGAGGTGAATGATTTAATGGAGTAGTGTTGCCTTATCTCCATAGATTCTAAATAGGAAATCCGGGATACCAGATCGGAAGGGCCGATAAGCCTGGCACTCCACAGAATACAGCAGACTCTCAGCTTCATCCAGAACTCTTATGTCTATCGTGTTCCTCCAACCATTGGATTTAAATCGGGTCCAAGCAACTGGGAGTAATTATAAAGTGAAGCCATTACCTATAAATTCTACTCCATATCCAACTCACAAGCATATTCAGCATTTGTTCAAGTCTCTTATTCAACCCTCACACTCAACCTCATCAAGATGAAGTTCTCAATCCTCGCACAGGCGATTCTAGCCATTCCTACTCTAGCCGCAGCTGTCACTACTCCTAGTGATGCTGCTGAAGGTATTTCCTCTATTCTATCTAAGATATAAGCTTTTCAGGACTAACTATCATGATTGATAGTCAAGCGTGCTAATTGCGAGCTGACCCTTCAGTGGTTATCTAACTGGGCTGAGGGTGCCCAGAGAAGATATCGAGTGCAGCTCATTACGAGCCCCCGAAATGATGCGCATCTTGATGAATACGTTAGTCTCTTCAAACAGATTGCGCAGGGGTCGGAGAATACCCAAGCCTACTGGGAAGATGGGAAGTTCTTGATTGACATCAGTCAGGCTGTGGGTTCTGTCGGTCATGAGTAAGTACTGTCATATTCAAATATTGCCATATCTAACTTGATAATTCTTAGCATGTACCTGAGGCATCACAACCGCGCAGCTCACTATTTCGAACTTACGTCTGGCTGCGATACTGTTCGAAACCTTTAGACTAGAGTTATGCACTGTTGGAGGTCTGAGTAAGCTCGCAGATATAGCTGTTATATAGGAGTTAGTTTTATTGTACAAAGAAATTGCTGTATGTAGTGTCATGTTCTTCATTTTCCCCTGTTCACGAAGGGGATTAGGCCAGTCAGAGATCAGGCAATCTGGTCTCTGTTCTGGGTTGGCTAATGTACCGTATTCCATCCATGAACATAGTCGGAGACAACAAGGATCATGATTCATCGTTGGCCAATAGCCATCTGTTCAGGTTTCTCCTCTACTCCATATCGTAAAATGAATCATTGGTCGTTTTTGAGAAAAGATAGACATCCCATAAAGAAGAAAGAACTATCGCCATGCTCAATCATAGTTATTAGGCCAGTAACACGTGCTTAGATTTGTTGAGCTCGGCGAAGGTAACAAACTTGAAATCAAGCTTAAATAATCAAACCCAATAATAGTTTATCTAAGGATATTTTATCTTTGCTGCCAGTAGGTCCGTCATCCATTGCCTCATATCCTGGGTACACTCCCCAATCTGCTCGCTACCGCCTTCAAGTATTATGAAATCATGTGCATATTTGGGATAACACTGCAAGCGTATACTCAAGCTTGGATTTAGCAACTGAACCCTTTCCTTGAAATTAATGACCTGATCTCGGAAAACTTCATGCTGTCCCACTGTCACGTAAAGCTGGTCCACTACAGATGCCATTCTAGTCAAGCAAGACTTGTCCCTATCCAAAGGAAATGCTGAACAACCTGACTTGTCGCCAGGCTCCAGAAGCTCGTTCGTAAAGGCTTCTACAATTGGCTTTGAAAGCATGTCGATAGAAGAGTTTTCTCTGTAGGAAGCATCGTCTGTAGATTGAGTTACCCAAGGAGAAACAAGGAATGCACCAGCCAGCGGCTCAGACAATATGATATTTTGGACAGTTGGCTCCGGCCGAAGCAGATGACATAACAACTGAGTTGCTAAGTTTCCACCAGCAGAATCTCCCCCAATGACAATGTCTTGAGGTTGAAAGCCCTTGGATAGAAGGTAAGCCAGTCCGCTGGCTGCTTGTCGAAGTTGGACTGGTTGTCTTGCTCCAGGAGTCAAGGTGTACTCGAGAACAGCCACTGCAACATCAATTTCCATTTCAATTCCTGCAGTGACATAAGCTTTCCAGCACCAGTCGAGATGTCCTGGTATGATGGGGGCAGCGAAGCCACCTCCGTGAAAGAATAGAACAACCTTATTTGCTTGTTGCCGATTGCCAATCCACAGGAGCGATGATTGCCCATCTTCTAAAGACTCTCGGTCATACACCAGTCTTTCGACATGCGCCAGATGTCCAGCCTTTTTTGCTTGTTCTCTCTGCTTCCGTATCCATGTTTTATATGTCTCCCTGGTTGGGAGAGATAAATGCTGAATTTGCCGAGCCGAGAACCCAAGGGTCACTTTGAGAACCGCACAAACTAAGAACAAGCGCGATGGAAGTCCTTTGCGCCTCGCGATAAAGAGACTTCGTATTATATAGACCAGAGCTAGAGGCGCTTTGAAGAGCAAACGTGTCAGTAAGAATCGTAGTGCTTTGATACAGGGGACATGGTTGTACCACTATATGATATACGGAGAGCTAACTTGAGCTTCTCCCATTTAGATAAAGGAAGAGACATGGCTTGTGTCAAAACGGCGTCATAAAAACCCAAATTGCATAATTTATTCGCGAAAGGTGGCATACTATTTGATCCACTATAGGTATCTTATACGGAAATGATCCCCACGGCAGTCTCGGGCTTTGGAGTCTTGACCTCGGTATTCATTTACTTTTGGTTCTATTCTCTAGAAGCGCTCGGACGGGGACTGGGGCCAGAAAGTTTGGCTGCGGAATCGTGCCGTCGGCATAAAAACACTCCACCTTTTCCCAAGGCCCTCAATTGAGTAGTGATGGGAGTTTTGAACATAGACCTGTACAGGAATAAATAAATCTTCATAGTTCCCAGAGGCTCCCACTACTCAAAGCAATGTTTTAAAGCTACAGACAAGCCTGATATTTGATCTGGGGAAGTACTTTTGCTAAACGATGCAGGTGTCGGGTCCATCCCGCATCGCTGCAGATCCCTAGCGGAATGATTGCGGTAATTGAGCGACCAACTTCAGAATAGACTAGTTAGCGAGCATATCAACATGGATAATGCGGGGTAAACCTAGGGTGGATCTTTACATTGAGACTGGCATGTGATGTCTTGTATCGCAGCTTAAAGATGTTCAGGTGGCCTGATCCTAAGGGACCGTGAGTGTCTGGCTTTAGCATTTCATTCATTCTCATAGTAGACAATCTAATCTGAGACTCACTTTCGACAATGGCAGAACGTCCCATGACTGATCTTCCTCAGGGCCCAAGCTCGGAGCCTCTGACAGAAGCGCAATGGCAGGTTATGATGGCGATTATGGACACCATCATAGCTCCCTGCTCTGAAGAGGCGATAACTCCGGTCCAGAAAAACACTCTCCTTGCCAATTGTGATGCCTCTACACTTAGCGCTTTCCTTGCTGAGAAACCCTCCAATATGCCACTATTCAAAGACATATTGAAGAGGCTGCTGGCTAATCTCCCGCCAGACAAACTCTCTGCAATTGGAACGATATGTTCACTGCTGAAGTAAGCCTTCTC
Source organism: Fusarium anguioides (assembly GCA_012977745.1). Classification (NCBI taxonomy): domain Eukaryota; kingdom Fungi; phylum Ascomycota; class Sordariomycetes; order Hypocreales; family Nectriaceae; genus Fusarium; species Fusarium anguioides. The sequence goes on along the minus strand of JAALXK010000164.1, from coordinate 12,930 downwards.
TTAGTCTCAGTAAAACTGCCTCTTTATATGCTAATATACCGACTTCGTAGGAGTCGAGCTGGAGCCATCCCTCTGACTGGTCGACTTACACTATTTTCCGAGCTACCCATCGAAGACCGGACGCTAGTATTGAATTCGTGGAGAACGAGCTCCCTAGCAACCCTGCGTGTTCTATTTAAACAGCTTGCAATCATCGGCAAACATGTCTATCTCCGGTCGAGTTCTGTATTCAACCAAGTTGTTGGCTTTCCATCCACTCCGGCTGGGTGGCATCCAGTTGAAAACTACCCCTTTGAATTTATGCAGTTCAATAACTCGGATAATCATGTTCAGCTGGAGACCGATGTTGTTATTGTGGGCTCAGGATGCGGTGCAGGCGTTGTCGCGAGGACGATTGCCATGGCGGGCTACCATGTTTTGGTCGTGGATAAGGGTTATCACTATGAAACATCATCACTGCCTCTCGATCAAAGTTCGGGTTACTTTCACCTTTTCGAACAGGGTGGCTTACTATCTTCTGAGGATGGTTCCATCTCTACACTTGCAGGATCATGCTTTGGTGGAGGCGGAACAGTCAACTGGAGCGCTGCTTTGCAGCTCCAGAATACAGTCCGAGATGAGTGGGCTGATGAGCGAGGTCTTGGGTTCTTCAAGACATCCAAGTTCCAGGCCCATCTCGACTCGGTATGTGAGCGCATGGGAGTCAGCCACGACCCTATGAATCACAATCATGGCAATTCAGTTTTATTAGAGGGTGGACGAAGACTTGGATACAGCGCCAAGTCCGTCCCTCAGAACACAGGCCATTGCGACCACCAAGACGGATACTGCACTCTCGGTTGCTGGAAGGGTCAGAAACAAGGACCTGTCAATGGTTGGTTTCCAGATGCCGCTGAACGCGGTGCCAAATTCATATCAGGTCTTCAAGTTCACAAAGTTCTTTTCCGAAAACATGGTGGTAAGAAATTAGCTTATGGCGTGACTGGAGTCTGGAAACCAAGGGACGGCTCAAACAATGAGACTAGGCCGATTACAATCAAGGCAAAGAGGGTTGTTGTCTCAGGTGGAAGTCTGTGGAGCCCAATCATCTTGAAGAACAGTGGTCTCACGGTAAGCAGCATAATCTGTCCATAGCTTGCCAAGGGACGATCTGCTAATCTCTCGACTTAGAACAAACATATCGGACGCAACCTGCATCTACATCCAACAACGTTTGTAGCAGCAGTCTTTGAACAAGAGACCCGGCCATGGGAAGGTATGTTTCTGTTTTCAACGGTTCCTCTCTTTGCCAGAACTCAATCATTAACACATCGCAGGGGCGGCCCTTACTTCCGTTGTCTCGAGCTTCGACAATCTCGATGGACATGGCCACGGTGTGAAGCTTGAGCGTCCTGCAATGTTGGTATGTGTTTGATATGTCGCTTCTTTGCCAAATCTAACCAGTTCACAGCCTTCGATGTGCCTTACATGGCTGAATTGGACGTCTGGGTCTGACTACAAAGCTCTCATATCCAAGTATCCTCACATGGAAGCCTACATCATTATTACTCGAGATCGTGACAGTGGTCACATTTTAGTTGACCCTGTACGAGGTACTCCTCGTTTGGGCTATACACCATCCAAATTCGATGCCAGTTCCAACCTCAAAGGCATGATTGCCATGGCAAAGATCCTGTATACTCAGGGAGCTTTGGAGATCCATCCTATTCTTCCCGGTCTTCAACCTTTTATCCGTGATCAGAACACCTCCAAAGATGGCATTTCTGGCACCTCAGAAATTGATGCAAAGTTCTGGAAGTGGCTCAAAGAGATGGAAGCTCATGGGAACAAGACACCTGACACACCATATGGCTCTGCCCACCAAATGGGTACATGTCGAATGAGCACCAAGGAAGCGGACGGAGTTGTGGATGAGTTTGGTCGGGTCTGGGGTTGTGAGAACCTGATCGTCGCGGACGCCAGTGTTTTCCCCAGTGCTAGTGGCGTTAACCCTATGGTAACTACTATGGCTATCTGTGAGCATATTGGCTCTAATTTGGTAGACGAACTGGGTATGGACATACAGGAACGTCCGAGGCTGTAGTCCGGCTATACTGTACTCATGCGCAAGGTCATGGCATCATTTTCTTGTACTAAATTGTGTTTTTGAACGCGATGAAGAGCTGAAGGAGCATGTAGATATGCAGAAAGATAGTCCAGCCACTTGTAGCACGAACCATAAGGTGTGTTCTTTCAAACTAGCCACCTAAGTGCGCTACCTCCCAATATGGAAAAACAATTATATCGGGATCAAAAGGGAAAGATGTTGTCAGGGCATCTTGCAGAGACATATCACCCTCCAAAGGTGTATCTAATAGCCCATGTCTTTGCCTGTCCGTTGCATATTCGCTTGTTCCTTCGTCTATTATCCGATTACGGTTAGCTGTATAACACCAAAAAGAAGGATGCCGCACTACTAACCTTGTTGCCTGTCTGCAATTGCATGTTGCATTCTCTTCAAGAGATCGAATGATTTACGAATCGACATGCTAAACGAAGAGATGGACTCGAGAATTGCATGACATCTGCTCGATGCCTCCGTTACGCCCACCTGGTCCAGAGTTGCCCATAACGAAGGACATAGAGGGCATGTCATCAGCACAAGGCTGGCGGTACAAGTATCTGGATTAACTTGGTCAGTCAATACTTGCAAACGGGAAAGATACAATTACATAAACTATTCCACCACCATGCTTCAGCAGTATCTGAATGAAGGGTTTCGTAGACCAGATTGACAAGTTGAATTGAAGCGCGTACACATGCTCTAGCACCGTCATGCTTGAAAGATGAGTGTAAATCTTCACGCCTCTGATCAGAGCTATTAAGAGCCAGGAGCTGGCTCAATATTGGTCGGTAAAGCATGACTCGTAGATAGGTGAACCTGAGACCGATTAGTAAGAGCATGTCAAAAGACAATGTTCCAGATTGTATACAACTTACCGTGCTTGCAATACATTTCTTTGAATGGCTATAACTTTAGCATCATATGGTGTAAGAGCATCTGTGACAAGGGCTTCATCCCATGACAGAAAGGTTGGAAGGCCTTCTTCGAACGTCCGAAGCTTGCCTTGTAGTTCGACAAAGACATCCATGCTTTGGCTGGTGTTATCTGTATGAGAGACATGGCCTTGATTGTCGTGAGGTACCTTGGATTGCCAGGGCTGGTATACTTTAGATAGCATACTATCTAGAATAATACTCAACCGAACGGACTCGGTGTGAAACTGTAATTTGATCTGCTCAATACTTCCAATACTGCCAAGATCATGAACAGTCTTTTCTGGCAGGACAAGCGAGGTAATATTAGTGATCATGGTCGGTCGGCCAAATGTCATGCTCACTAGTCTACACCAATCAGCAACAGTCGTATATGCTCATTTTGTATACTTACGTATCCAAAATAATACAGCCATGCCATGTGCGCCGTTTTGCTTGTAGTATCCGCGACTCATGGTGGTAATATGGCGGCAAACTGTGCAGACCTAACCCCTGGGCCACTCGACAGGCCAAACCTGTAGTATTCCAACAACGATCTGGAAATGAAGTGCCTTGTAGAACGAGAGCCACCAGCAAAAGAGTCTGGACAACACTCAAGTTATTTATATCCAAGAGTTCAAGGTTGACCTTTTCTTTGGCTCGACTGAAGAATACTTCATAAGCTGCTGTCTTGGCGGTAGTAGAAAGACTCGAAAAGATACATCCTAATGCAAATATGGCATTGAGAGAAGAAAAGAAAGCCACTGTACTCGCATCTTCTCCTAGTCCCAGATTTCTGTATTTGTCCAAACTTGAGGTTTGCCCACTTGGAAGCCAAAGGGAGTTGTAAGCATGCTGGAAGGCTTCCTTGTCAAAGACTGGATAGAGCCAGTATATACGTTGGAAGTAGCTCTCAACGAGGTGGTCTGCCAGGCGTCGTGGCGGAAGAACAAATTTGTTAACATCGCCGTAAAGAGAAATAGGATCTGAAGTGGCAGCTTGAGGGTTCGCTCGGGGGTTTGGGAGAGGGATCGCTGTACCACGAGCCTCTTTGAGAAATGAAGCAGCCGAGGAGGAACCGTAGAAGCCATCGCTTGTGTCACGGTATTGCTCAATGTCCTCTTCGGATATGGTTGTGCCCATGGCAGTTACTCGTCTTGCATGACTGGAATTCTCAATACTTTCGGTTGCAGAAGATGACAGGGGTGTAAGTGTTTGAGTTTGAGATACTCCCAAAACTAGAGCGTCCAACTCGGCTTGATTCTCTGTACCTTGAGTGCTTTCTGTACGGGTCCTACTATCATTGGCTCCATCTGTTGCACTTTGACGGGCTGCACCGCTCAACACAGAAGCCTGTTCTAACTGACCCTCGAGATAACGGATCCGCTCATGGAGAGCTTTCGTGTAACTTTGGAGATTTGTCAATTAAGCTGGAACTGGTTCATTGAATCTCTGTTACTCACTCATCGCTGCATTCTGTACGTGCATTCCCCACCTTGTAAACGCACTGTTCAATTCCAAGTGCTCTACGTCGACAGGTGGAGCAAAGCGGCTTGATCCCGTCGCAGCGGGCTTTTCGTTCTCGACAAGGATCGCAAGCCAATGTAACTTTGCGGCGACGTTGACGTGATTGTTGCTCTGTCATCTTGAATATGGGTCACTCATATCGGAGATAGCAAGCTTTCAAAGAATATGTGGTCTCCAGCTCGGGTCGGGTTCTCTCCGTATGATGTATGTAATGAGTTGACACATGTGTAGATCAAGGATAAAACTTGGGCACCCAATTTCCTTGGAACGGAAGCTGAAAGGATCCGAACACACCCTAATGCTGCAGGTCTGAACCTTAATTGCCCTTCAAATCTGGGGTTGCCTCGGGTAGTGGGCCTCAATGATTAAATTCTATGCTAGTGTCGGAATGGTTCCGTCTCAGCTACAGGGTAACTTCATAATAATACAGCTGCAAAGTAATGATCCTGATGAAATGTTACTTCAAGCTATTAATGCGTCTCGAATATAGCGTAGTTATATGCCGAGCGGATATTTTGCAAATTTATGTAACCACTGTAACTTCATGACAAAGCTACCATATTCAACCAAGCTCAATTCTTCAAATATCTTGATTCTCGCATCTGGATTCTCACAGAAGATGACGCTTTGAAACTCAATCAAGCGATTTCAACCATTCACCCAACTCATACCCCCATTTCTCAAAGCCTTCAATACCGCTGCGCAATGTCCAAACCGGCGTAAAATGGTTATGCCCTTTCAGAACACGATAGTCTGCTCTATTGACAGCTGAAGACCATAGGTCAGCAAATTCCTTTCCAGAGTCCTGGATATCATCTGGGTCCATTTCGGCGACGATGGTCAGGATCGATGGCCAAGCAATGTCCTTTGGTGAAGTTTTGATCGCCTCCAGTGCTAGAGAGAGTGCGGCATTATCTTTGACCTTTTGCTCGCTCCCGTAATAGCCTTTGACGCTCTCTCCGACTTTACTGTCAATGACATACTGCGGCCAGATGAATGGACAGCTCAGTGGAATGGCAGCCTTCCAAAGCAGAGAGCCTGTACCAGACAGCAGCCAACTGCGTGTTTCTTGGTACTCGGGGCGAAACAGCCAGGTGGTCAGATGTACACCTCCTGCAGAGTTCCCCATAATGTACAATTCCCTGTTGCCTTGGTTGGCATAGTGCTGATTGAGCCACTTCAACGCGGTGTCTAGATCATCTGCGCCTCTGGGAAATCTTGCCCCATGCTTTGTGAGCCTATAGTCCATAACTGCAGTGTCGTACCCAAGCTCCTCGGCAAAAAAGGATCCCAGATTGGCGTAGACAAGATTGCCAGGGATTAAATCAAAGATCTTATCCCCAGATGCGAATCCACCACCGTACAAGAACACCAGAATGGGCCTGTTACCATTACCAGCAAGGTTTGTGGCTCCATCCGAAGGCGTATAGAGGTCTAAATTGTGGCGTTCGTGAGGGCCATATGAAAAGGTCTGGCGCTTTGTTTCATTTATTATGGAAGCTCGTGGACCAATCAGACCAGCACATATTTCGCTGGTGGGAATGACTTGGTCGTAGAGCTCCAAAGGGCGAAGGGCAGCGATCTCGTCCATGGCTAGTCGGTTGCAGAAGTACGAAAGGCCAAATGGATTGAGACAACAGATTATCCTATCAGAATTTGCAAGGGAGGGTAGACGAGAGAATGAAGGAATGTGACAAGGCCAGGCCTTAAATACTTTCACAAGATGTCCATGGCACCACTTGATCTCGCCACGCATTTTACAGTAACGCAATAGGCTCGGGTTTCAGACAAAGTTCCCACGATTCCACCTGTGATTGGGCAATGATGTTGGAATCCCAGCCATAGATAAGTGAGAGTGGATCTGCTGAATGTGTTTGCGGCTATATATCCAGGATGGGAAGTCGGGAACTATTTGACGGAAGTTTAACAAGATTTCAATTACCAGTATCCAGTCAAGTGGGTCAGTGATAGCAATACAATGGCCAGCGAAGACCTTATTTATCATCTCCTCCTGTCCCCTTCAAATTGATTCAAGATGACCAGGTACGGTGAGACAAAGCCGTTCAAGAACAAGCTACAAGCTAGCCATGTATACTAGTGCTACTGAAGGTGAGTAGATTCCTATCTAATGGTTACTCGTCCCTCACCATCCATGGCTAGACTACGAGTATTGTGGTCACGTACAAACCAGAAACTGCATTTCCGTGCCGATCCCGGCCCAGACTACATCAACATAACTCATCTCGAGAAACTAAGTCATTCATCGCATCGAGATACATGATGTCTTCTCCCACATCTAGTCCCCAAGATCAATAATGTGGTGTTGCCGACGAGCTTACGAGCCAATTAGTTATGCTAGTAAAGAGTCATACCCTAAATACGAAGCGATATCTGCTCCTTCATAGCCACCCGAGGCGAAGGACAAGAAAACGATCCTACGTCACAATAATGGTAAAGGTTGGTAAGGCCCATAACATTACCGCATTGATCCGGACATATTCTTCATTCCGTCCGTGCCAGCCACAAGGCTCGGCCTGGACACTGAGCGACGGCCCGAAGATCTCCGGCTCGGCGGCACCGGAACTAATTCGTATCCGCGTCGCCAACAGTCAAGTTTACAACATGACTTCTTGTCCAATCAACGGGTAGCTTTTGCTCATAAACTCGATTAGACATTGAGCTAGTCCGCTAGTGCATTCTCTCATGATCCCTGCCCTCCCCGCATGCTTCCCCGCCGACTGGCACAATGAAAGTCCCCTTAGTTGGGGTGGAGACAGGAGAACGCATCCTCACAACGACGCCCAGGTGAATATCCCAAGACAAATGCATTAAACCCGAGGCTTGATCCGTATCTTTTATGCTTGCTCGCTAGACCTATCAACAACCAAGCAGTTTTGAAATCTGCATCTGTAGGGTCTATGGCCAGAATGGAGACGAAACGCTCACGTCGTGGATGGTAACTGCTCCATGACCGTTCTCTACCCTCGTTGCTGACATTTATCTTTGCAGCACCACATGCCGTGCCCGCCATCTCAAGTGTACGTTCTCAATATCACATCGGTGAAAACGAAACCTAACACCTGAGCAGGCGACGAAACAACTCCCATCTGCCAGCGATGTCGTGAAGCAGACAGGGAGTGTGAGCAGACTCCGTTGATTTCTCAGTGGAAGAAACCCAAGAGAATGACAAAACCTTCACCAAAAAAGGGCGGCATGGTGGAACAGAACTGGGTGCATATCCCCTCCAAACGTAAGACGAGGCAGATTCATCTGAATGACGAATCTTTCTGACTGATTCCCAAGTAACGTTCGTCATGGACAACGTGGTCGACAATGTGGCCAACGACGTAGTCGAAGATGTAATATCAGAAACAGAGCCGCCGCACCTCCCAGACGAAGACTTTTTGAGAGTGGTTGAAGTTCCCAATTCTCCAAATTCTAGCCTAAGTGATACAGCAAGTCTCTCCCAGTTCGCTCCCAGCATGACTCTATCGACAGAATCAATGCACTGGCCGGCATTTATATCACCATTTACAGACTTTTCGTCATTAGACCTCTGGGCGTCACCCGGTTACGCTCCGTTTATGTCAACTGGCATGAATAACTCAAACTTGGGCGACATCATAAGCACTGACAGCGAAGACATACCTAAAGTTGCAGAACCCGCAAAAAAGGCAATAGAATCAAATCCTACAAATGATAACTCACCATTCCTCAAGGATCGAGAAGAGGCACGCCTTTTGCGCCACTTCTGCCAGACCCTGGCCCCCTGGGTATGATGCCATTCTGTATCCTGTCCACATTGGAGGTTGCTGATCTCGCACATTACTAGTTCGACGTGACCGACCAGAATCGGAATTTTCAATTGGAAATCTCAAAAAGAGTACACAAATGTGAAGTTCTTCTCAATGCCGTGTTTGCATTGTCCGCCCTTCATCTCAGCCGCACCTCGTCCCTGAAAACATCGACGGCTGAAGGATACCATTCACGATGCAACACCCTCTTGATCCCACTGCTAAACAGCGAGGATTCTTTGGCGAATGAGGATATCCTAGCGGCCTTGATAATCCTTCGAAAGTATGAGGAGATGAATAGTAAGCCGAACTGGAACCCCATGCGCTCTCGACTAACCTGAGTTCCGCAAGTCGCGATAACAGGGAAAGATCTCGAGTCTCACATAGTCGAACTCGCGGCTTTCTTTAGCTCCTCAGCGTACGCCCTAAACGGCGGCCTAGCACAAGCAGCCTTTTGGCAATTTGTTAGACAAGATGTTTATTCGTCACTGCCCAAAAGGGTAGCCCCTCGGACCGACATCTCGAAGCATCCGCCTCTGATCGCAGAAACAGGAGCCCCAGACTGCGTCTGGGCCAACCAGATCGTGTGGATAACGGTTCGCATACTCTCATATTGCTTTGGGGAACAACCTCTAGACTCGACAGCTTGGCAAGACCTGGACCGGGAACTTCAAACATGGAAACGAGATAAGCCAGAAACGTTTAAGCCCATTTTCTTTCGCGAACCCTCGCCCAAGGATGGCTTATTCTTCCCGGAAATCTGGCTCTCTGATTCATGGCACGGTAAGTCTTCACTAGCTACTTTCATGGGCACAAGGCCTGCGGTGGCTTGACAAGCAAGTCTAATTGTCTTAAAAAAAAACAGCTACAGGGATGCAATACTATCACATCTCAAAAATTCTACTAGCCCTATATAACCCCACCATTGAGCGGGCTCGTGCTGGCTTAGATTACCCGCGGGCGCATCGGAACATGCAGGTACGTTATTAAAGCCGTGGCTCGAAGATCCGGTGGCTAACCTTGATGGACCAACAGCAATCGGTGCTTTACCACAGCAGAACCGCATGCGGGATCGCTCTCTCGAACAATGTCGTCACCTCGCGTTTCACCTTGTGCGCCTTGATGCTTAGTTGTACGTCGTAAGCCATCAGAGAAATTCACCTCTAGAATGCAATTGACTCATCATGCAGGTGGAGGGTGGTTTACGGATCCTCGAGAACAAGCAGAAATCATCTCCTTGCTTTCTTTAACGGAAGAGGAAAATGGATGGCCCACTCAATCCGTTATTGAGTCACTTCGAAATACTTGGGCAAATACAGCAGACGATTGAGTAGTTTGGCTTGTTATCATGTTCATAACAACGAGCGGCGAGTGATCAAATATCGCCGTGACGACGTGGCAAATTAACCACACCGAAAGTACTACATTAAGTCAGAATGGGCAGCACAGGAAACGACAAGAATTAGTTGTCTCACATCGAAATACTAAGAAAAAAATAAAAAAATATACAATATAGTCGTTTTAATTAAATTTAAGCTCTTTCACGTTCCAAAGCGCAGCCTAGGTGGACGACAGACTATAAATTTAGGGTAGGCAGTCTTGTTAACGGTGCTGTAGCCTGCGTCTTGCCTACCCCTGTCGGGCTCTGTTCACAGCGGTTCATAGTGCTCTACTACGTAACCCAACCGTTAGCTTCTCCAGGCGTAATACGGAGTAGTTCCGGCTAAATAGCCTCTTTGAACCACGCATCGTCGTACCCTTAATCTCGTTTACTTGTATCCACTTTCCTTCTTTCTCTATTTTTGGTCACGTTAGCGATATGAGAGATGGCCCATTACGTGGCATTATATACTAACTATGACGTATCTTGTCTTGTACATGCCTCCGGATGTTCCGGTCTCTGTCAAGACTTTATTTTGACGGGTCTTTGTAACCCAAATGGGCTATTGTCGCGAAACATACCAATCTGGTTAGTAACGCGTAATGCCACCAGATTGGGAAGCGGGGCTGATAAAAAAATGAACATTGGTCTTTCAATGCCTTGAGGCTCCGCGTGCTTTAGGATTTCACACGTCGAACTATAGAGAGTAACCCTGGACAGTAGCAGAAGCGCAGTGTTTCATCATCATCAACAGCCATAGCAAAAATGACCACCATGATGACGGAATTGGGAAAGATGTCCCGTAGGTCCACTGCTGATGTTGTACAGAGAGCTCATACTTCTTTCACCATCAACACCACCATATCTGGTTATATGTGGAAAGAAAGACAACTTTATGGGGTCTATCGGATGATTGAACAGCATCGAGCGGAGCTCATAGAAGCTCTATGTGAGAGTGGGTACAACCAGCCTTTTCCATTGACGAGACTGGTAAATGGAATTTGATGAGTATTTACTAATTACACGGCGGCACAGAGCGCCCAGATCTCAAAATTCAGTATGAACAAGAACTAGCCATTGTTCTTCAAGATATTGCGCATCACTACATCGAAGTTGCGAAATCGGCGACCCTCTCGACCAGTTCTGTCACACAACGCGTTTTACCCCTTGGAGTATCTGTGCTGCTGATTGACACCAAGAATCCAATCCGATTTCTCTTCAGCAGTCTAGCAGCCAATATCTCGGTGGGAAATACAGTAATTTTGGCTAAAACCGTGCAAATCTTGGACGAGTTTTGGATCATCTTGCAACGGGAAGCGCCAAGGTATCTGGACCCAGAAGCCATTCAAGTGGTGCAGTCTTTGGATCTTGACTATGTGGCATTTCAGAAAGCCGATTTGATTTCTGTATTTGGTCAGTAGTTTCTCGAGGGTGCCCTACGATCGCTGACACTATGATGTAGCTGAAAACTTGGGACCATACCATGATTTGCTAGAGATGCCTAACACCCATTTCTTCTGCACCAAGGGTGAATTGAGCCTGCTAGTCGTCGACGAAGGGCCCAAATCATACGAAAAGATCACCAGAGATATCGAGACAAGCTATAGTTCTCGAGATGTCAGACCCGAGGCTATTGATGCAGTGTTTATTCGACAAAGCGAAATTGATAAGTTCAGACAGAGCTTCAATGGTGCTATTAGTCACCTGGTTTCCGAAGTTTCAGCCCCAGATTTTGATCAGGCGACAGAATTCACAAAGTACTCTCCCTACTCATACTTGGTAGAACTCAAAAGCCTTGTAGGGACTATCGATAAAAAGCTTAGTCTAGCCAAGGCTCTCGAGATAGCTACTAGGGCGGGAGTCCTGCTTGTGATCTCTTACAGATCTATCGACCACGCGATTGATGCAATCAGAAAACTAGATCCGGCACCGAAATACTTAACCCTCCTAGCTCCAAACGACAAGCAGAGCTTAGAGTATTTCTCGAAGTGGACAATAAGTCAGTTCGCTTCGTATGGATCTATTCGCTCCGTTTTCCCCTCTGGTATGATTAAAACGTCGCCCACCTTTCTAACAGTCATTGGGTTCTTACACTTGGATTTAGGAGGCGAACCAAACACTGTGTTTTCCAAGACCATGTTTGGGAGACTGAGAATATCTTTCAATGAACAACAGCCTGAGTTGGATCAGGCACTTGAACATGTCATTCATAAAGTTGGTAAAATAATCAAGCCGGTCCCACCAGCTCCCAACCAAACCATGGACTTCTTCCAATACATGAACAGGGTTGCGGTCGGTGCTGGAATGGTGGTTGGCGCATTGTGCTTGGCAGGGTCATACTTGCGTTACACCAAGATTGCAATTTAGATTAACGCAGATTATATAGGGATGTTGGAATAACTATTAAGAGTTAATAATATATTAAAATACAGCTATAATAGAGTCGTATTACTACTGAAACCTTCATAGTATATTATAATAAAGAGGTATTTTATTATCTTAACTTTTAAACCCAAATATTAGTTTAAACTAATATAAGCCATTGAATCAATTACAATTACTTACTATACTATTTTCCAAATCTTAAGTACTATTTATATATTAATACCTATTTACTTAATGAGTTACCATACGTTTCGTATAATTATAGTCCTTTCTTTTCAAGGATCGAAGCAGCGGAAGCTGGACAAGCTGACTGACATGGAAGGCTGGGATCTTGTTTGACAATCGAAGCTTGAAGGCTGATTGAAGGATGTTCGCGTGTTAGAGGAAGAACAAGTGGAAGCTAGCTGCTGAGCAGCGCTTTTGTATATGTGAGAATAAGGTTGCTGCATAAACTATCTTACATTTTGACTATTAGCTCTAGGATAAGGGACGGTGCTAGCTTTAGCCTTGGAATCACGTACAACCACGAAATAAGAGGACAATGTGCAAAATACATTTATCTGCGACGGATTCTCATTATACACGTTATAGCTATAACATAAGAGAGATTATCTAATATTTGATATTAGAGGCAACTTTCTCTAATAATATAGATATGAATTTAATTAGTAGGAATATAAGAGACAGCTGAAAATTAGCATTAATAATTTATTTATACAGAGGCTAATTGCTACATCAGCAACAGGAGGTGTGCTTAGCTGGATTTTCTCATAGTTTGAGACGAAATCTTGGATGTTCCCTCAAAATCTGGCCATATTTAATCAAGAC
>JAALXK010000163.1:0-34469 GCA_012977745.1 Fusarium anguioides | reverse complement strand
ATCCCAACCCATCCTACAGTATCCCGCGGATGCAAGCCTTTGCATCAGCACTTTTAGGACAGCTCTTCAGTTTCCTGGACAACTCCATCAGAGAAGTAAAAGTCATTCAGATCTGAAGCATTGACTTATACTACCCAGCAATTTCTTATCCGAGAGGTCGCAGGAGCGGGGTTTCAGTCAGCCATCAAGTTATCTCCAAGTGTCGAATTTGACTTTTAGAGCTTTTAACTGCGCTGCCTGCGCAACACTCACGGCACAGCTCAACAACCCCAGAGGAATAGCCATAGATGCATGGAAGTGCACGCATAGGCTGAAGATTGACCTCTGGAACTTTACCGGAGACCCGTACCGTACAGTACTGATACGCCTGTACCATTCAGCACACCTTTATTTCCCAGTGGATAATTTGTCAAAAGGCAGTCTGCTACTACTCGATCTATTTTATCTCACCTCCTCCTCATTAGAAAAGGCACACCTCGCTCATCACGCAAGGTTTCACTCTCAGTCCATCAAACCAAGAGCAGTCACTGCATACAGCAGAGCAGCATCCACTACCTAAAAGCATCAAGCTATTTAGTGACTAGGGTCCCTGGACTGCATCGCGCCAAGCCCAGTCTAACCCATCCCGTCTTGAACGAAACCATCCACAACACAGAGGGACCTGGGAATAGGACCTTTCCTGACCTGACCTGGTGTGATTGGATATCGGTACCTGATTCTACCCTACCATCTTCTGCTCACCTCAGGTACTTTCTTGGAACAGTGCCTACCTATCGACAGGTTGGGCGACACCAACACACAGGACGTACCTACCTACCGCTCCTGCCTTCTCTTCTGCAGTTTGGTAGTGGAGGTTTCCTCAAGCTAGGTACCTTACCTAGGATCTGGTTGTACTCCGACTGCTTCTCTTAGTACCCAAAACGCATATTCATTTCCACCCACCTTGATCATCGTCAAAAATTATCATATTACCCCAATATTCCCAAATCAATCATCCATATTCATTGTCGACATGGGGAAGTTCTTCGACAGGATGTTCCAGAAGCCAAGCGACACCGTGGGAACCCAGGAGCCGCGTGCGTCTACCTCCACCCAGAGTACCAGGGTGTGGGGTTCTACTAACGCCATTCGCTCACCAGGGCTCGCCCCCTCGGCCGCAGTCTCCGCCGCCACCGCCAACGCCAACAGTAACGACCGTGCCTGTGACTCGAGCACCCATGCCCACTTCGCCGCTGCCGTTGCTTATGATCCTGACTCTCCAGGGTCGCTCATCAACTCGGGCTCGAGCTCGCTGACGCAGTCGCCGTCGCCCCAGCCCGAGACCCCTACCACGGGCCATTTTCTGCCTGGCGCTCACGCTAACATTGCTTCTAAACCCGCTGCTTCTGCCGCTGCCTCGGTGCTCTCGAGTACTATTACTACCGCTAAAGCTGCTGCCCCCCAACTTTCCATCGGCGAGTTTGATCCTTGTATCCTCAACAACACTTTCCTCCAAGACCAAATCGAGGATTCCCAAATCTCTGATACCGACTTCAGAAGCCATATCAACGACACTGATATTCAAGCTTTCGACCCTAAACCCCTTGAACATACCGACATCACCATGACTACCGGACCTTCCCTCGACCCTTCCATGGGCCGCCGGGACTCTTTTGTCAGCGCTGGTCCCAAGCCCATATCGATGAACAACCCCAACCGTGGCGACAATGCGAACCGCAACAGGAGAGAGTCTCTTGCTGGTAGCCTCATGGGCGGCGGAATGAGCTGGGGAGGCATGTCCTTTGGTAGCTTTGTCAGAGACGAGTAAGTCACACCAGTCCTCCTCTTGAACATCTTACCCTCGAATGGTTGCTCTGGTTTGCCGTCTGAGCAGTTGCCGTCCTATCACAACTGGATCTCTTTTGGCAAATTCATCTTCGCGTTGTTCTCTCGTTCCTAGACGACCTGGTTGGAGTGGCACAAAGTGTCAAGTTGCCCACCATTATCGCCGTTTATGGAGTCGTTTGATAATGTCTTGTGGCAAGCCGTTTTAAGCTTCGGGCTCCATCACAGCCCTGCGACAGCCCACATACATGCAATGCGGCAGAAAAGGATGCGCTCTTCCGCTTAATCGACCACACGCTTCAGATCAACATATACTGACATCATGGACCTGTAGTATTATGATGGCCGGCACATCGCCATTCGGAACTCATCAGTCACCTTCTTTTCACTCCTCTTCATATCTTCCAAAGTTGGAGGCCAACTTTATGCGAGATTTCACCTGTTGCGGCAAGATCCTACCCAACCTCCACGACTTGCTACAACATTACGAAGAAGCACACACACAACCTAGCCCGAACACGGCCCGAAACAATGCTTTCTCTCAATTTTCACAGTTGGGCATGCCCAGTGCCCCTCGGATGTCCATGTCTCGAGCTGGGTCAGCAGCACCAGGCAGCAATTCCCAGTCGGCGAACCAGCTAGGCCAACATAATCGAGACCAGCAATCCTCTCACGATGCGCATGGAAGCTCCGCCATGACATCGAACCTGAATGATGAGATGGACGCTGTTGCAGATATGGAAATGGACGATGCCGTGGGCACGATGGAGATGGATGATAGTCAACGAATGTCTCAAACAAGGCAGCTGTTTGGGCAGCAGCAGAGACCCGAGCTAAACATGAATACCTCTGGTCTTACCCAAGGCCTGAGAACTTCTCAGCCACCAACTCCTGCTGCTGCAAGCTTTGGTCTGCAGAACAACCCTACAGTATCGTCCGTCAATACACCCACGCTTACTACTCAAGGGCAAGTACCGCATGGCCAGCAGGTTGATATGGACGAAGACCTCCCTGGCATGCCTATGGGCGGCAACACGAATGATATTGGCGATATGAGCTTTGGTGGAAACCAGAACAATAATGATTCCAACTTCTGCATAAACGATCCAGGAAAACATCTTTTCAGTTCAACCGGCGCATTCCCCGCTGCTAATCGCTCTATTCAAGCACAGCTGCAGCAGCTAGGAATCAACCAAGCTCAACTTAACGACCCTCAAGCCAATAAGATTTTGATGCAGCGTCTGCAAAGCATGATGATGCCTGAAGAGCACAAGCCGTTCAAATGTCCAGTCATTGGTTGTGAGAAGGCATACAAGAATCAAAACGGTCTGAAGTAAGTCTGAACATAAGGCTCTCAGCTAATCACCGGTGGGAGATGTATTCACTGACACTTTCAGGTATCATAAAACCCATGGCCATCAGACTCAGCAACTCCATGAGAATGGGGACGGTACCTTTTCTATTGTTAACCCGGAGACCAGTGCACCCTATCCTGGAACCCTTGGAATGGAGAAGGAAAAGCCTTTTAGCTGTGAAACATGTGGCAAGCGATATAAAAATCTGAACGGGTTGAAATATGTAAGTTGTGCCTGAACAACTGAACAACCTATTCATGGTATACTGACATTTGTAATAGCACAAGGCACACTCCCTTCCTTGCAATCCTGATTTCAAGCTTCAAGCTCTCGCAGCGGGCATGAATCTGCCAGGAATAGGAGAGGATCAGATGATGCAATAGGCGCAAGCGGTGCCCTCCCCACATGCCTCACATCCTTATCACTAGCCTTCAAGGAGGGAGAATAATCTACACCTTGGAGCGCGTCCTGGGCTCCAGCAATTGGTCGCAACACCATACTGGTATCAACTCTCGACTCGTGCCGGACCGCGATATCGATTTTGTCTGCGTTACTTGCGTCTCTTTGCTGCCAATACCCCCTTCTGGGCATTCGTATTAGTCCTTTGCCCAGAATTCTTATCATCTCACGCGTTAGTACGCCCCTGTAAGCAGGTAGCCCCAACCATTGGAAAGCGGCACACCCAATTATCTATCCTTCGGTTGTCAATGCGTACCTCACTTCATGCGTTTCCTACTCCCTTTCAAAGGGCGAATGTCGCTTGTTGAGGCACTTGCCCACTCGTGCTAACTTGCCGGCTGGTCTGGCACGTGGAGATGAGATATCATGTTTCCTTTTTTTCTTTGCTATGTTCCCTTATATCAAAAGCTGTTGAATGACCATTAGACATTGAGGTTGGGAAAGCTGGCATTTACATTACATGGTGCCCCGGGATTTGGGGTGGTCTACTGCGCTGTTTCTCTTTTCTTTTTGGTTGGATCATGTATGATTTTCTGTTCTTGATCTCTTGTTAGTCAGTATCAGTTACTTGTCTGTGAAACGGCTTCCATTATCGCCTATTGATACTTATACTAAAAGCAAGGATGGTTGGAGTCGGTTGAACAATGAAAAGCGAGGTCATAGAGAGGACAGTGTTGTCTGTCCTCAAGCAAAAGGGTTCTTTTCGGGAGCTTTGTTTCAAAATTAGATGCCATTGCTATTGAGGACTATTTAGTCACGAAGAGCATGGTTTTTGATTTGATGTTGATGTTGTGAATGATCAAACTCTTGGATTTTTATGTGCGAATGCCTCTCAGTCGGGACGGCATTTCTTTCTCAAAAGGCACCTCTACAAATGAGTCTTGTTATACTCTGAGACCACTGACCCGCCGTGTTCACGGTAGACCGCAAATCAAGTCTGAGTGATCTGTCTGCCTCTGGTGATCGACGTGGACATGGCTAAAGGACATACTAAGATAGTCAAAAGGTCACCACGGTGGTACAACCGACCTTTTGGTCTAACAACAATGGTTGCCTTACTTGGCAACACGATCAAGATATTGCTTGCTTGATGTGTGGAGGGAGTGGCAAGCTATGAGAATATAATACGAATAAGGGCAAAGGGTATCGTATATTTGGCGTATCTATAGACCTCTATCATAGCATAGCTCATAAGTAACCTTGAAAATACCAAGACGCCTCGCGATGAAAAGTGAGGTAACTCAAACAAAGAGCTAGGAAGAAGAAACTTTCGTAAAGGCACCAATAAGCACATAATATCATGGAAATAGGCGTCCCGCGAGGCATGCACATTTTAAACTTGCCTCGCCTGGCTGTACACATACAAGAGTGCTAGCGTAGTTGCTTACAAGCCCATGTGCCTAACTGTGAAGAACAGATGAGACAGATAGAATTGAGGCGATCAGAACAGGGGCAGAAAGAAGGTACTTCCTGTTCCGACGGATGTATTCGTGCCATCATGCAAACCAATAGCTTTATGACTTGCTCTCGAAAAATGATTTTTTTCGGGTGCGTCTCCAAGCTTACCAAAGCAGGAAATGCAAGCGTGGCTTCAAGTCATCTCCATGCCATCCTCGTCATCGGCTTCAGACTCGATCATATGGGTTTGATTACTGCTAACGCTCTCCTTACGAGCATCGTGTCCCATGTTATCATTCATACCACCCCACTCAAGCTCCTCCCCACCGATGACACGCCCCTCCATGTCGATCTCTTGTGAGAGTTCGACGAGTGCAGTGCGTGGCAGACGAAGGAAGCCTTGCGTACGAACAATACGGCCCCAATGGGTCATGCAGAAACCTGCGGCACGTTTGCGCAACCACTCTTCATTAGCGAGGCCTGCGCAGTACCAGACAATGCACGCATGGTCGACGTCTAGTTCTTTTGCGAGACGGTTTACGCAAAGAAGGCGGAGGTGAGGGATGTTGTATATATTAGACATGACAAGAAGGCCGGCTACATCGGAGAGTGCTGTAGTCGCATCGCTGTCATTGTCTGATGTGCCACGGATACTATCTGTATAGAGATAGTAGAGGAAAGCCTTGACAACGCTGTAAGGCTCAGGGATGTGCATCTTTTTGGTATGGAATTCGGCCATCTGCGCGTTATAGAGACGCGCAAAGTGTGGCCAGCGCGCCTGTAGAATGAGCTTGTGAACATGGATGGGTTGTGATGTTGGCGCGTCTGCTGAAAGCCAACTTTGGTTTTGCGTTGTTGTCTCATCGCTGCGAATTAGACTGGAGCTAAGGGCCTCATCGTCCTCATAATCGCCCGCCAGTGCAGTAATGATAAAGTCAGTACCGCTACCTGTCTCAGGTGGCTGATTGAAGAGTTTTGCAAGATCAGAGCCCAGTCCCTTAGATGGTTGGTCCACAACTCTCGTCATTGCAGATGGTCTTGACTCCGCTCTTGGCTCTGGTGTCAAGTTATCGCCAAGGAAACCGTATCGCCGAAGGTCAATTTCCATAATATCACTGTTGAGCCATGTTAGCTATGATGTTAATATTCGGGCTTGAAATCGCCTTACCTGAGATACTCCTCGTATCCGTTGGGCCCTATATCAGTCGCAGCAGGGTCCGTTGGGCATCCCAACAGCCAAGACTTGGTGCCATCCTCATTCATACAACAGTAATGCCACCTATAGCCCGCTTTGAAGATCTCACGGCCTCCAGCAAGCTTCGTCCAGCGAAGCGTACCAAGATCTAGCGCTGATAAAGAACATTCTCTTGATGTAATGGTCGCCGCAGGTGTGACGAAGTCGAGGAGGGTACCAGAAGAGTAGGCGTGGAAGTGCAGACCTGAGCCTTGAGATGGAATCGAAGGACCAGACATAAATTTGAGGGCGGATATACATCCTGGAGCCAGAGGCGCGTATGTCTTCATCTGGATTGAAGGCGGGTTGACCTGGGCTGTCCGAGAATTGGCGGCGTATCCAGAGGCACCGACAACAGGCGCCGGCGGCATGGTGTATGGAGGTCGAGGAGAGCTACTCGCTCGAGCGGACAGAGAACCACGATCGAAAAGCCCTATTTGAGGCCGAGAGTCAAACTGCGGACTTCCTTTCAGATCCAACCACCACAGATCGCTAATCTTATCCATGTCCTCACTCAGACCTCCGAACACCCAGACTCGGTCACCCCAGATATAAGCCGAGTGATCAAATCGTCCAACAAAGCGCCAAGACTTGGACCAAGTAAAAGTCTTCAAATCGAGATAGCAGATGTCATCCAACACATAGTTGTTCTGGCCGGTTATGCCACCGATGATGAAGAGCTTGTCCTCGTGTAAGACAGCAGCATGCCTCGCTCTACCTTTGGGGATCGGACCCGAGACTTGTGGTTGAGTCCAGTGAGCAGTCTTGAGGTCAAAGACAATGAGGTCAGACAGGTAGGTTCGATGTTCGTTCTCGCCGCCAAAGACTAGGAGCTTACTTCCTTGATACAGTGTCGCGGTGTGTCCTGCTTGGTATCAGCAACCGCAACTCAACAATGCCTTATGCAACTTACCCATTCGTACACCTGGAATATCACCATAGTTGTCAACAAGGTTCCATTGGTGGCTAACGAGGTCCAGCCTCAGCACGTGGTTATAGACCTCATCGGTATATTGATCGAAACCTCCAAAAGCATATATCTGATTGTTCCCACAATACGTCACTGAGGCATTCACTAGACAAGCGGGTCTCTGGCCTAGCGTGCGGGTGACTTTGGGTCGGTATCCATCTGCGACACTGCGACCTTTTGCAGGGGAATTTGGCATTATGTAGGTATTGTTAGACGATGAAGCGGCCGAAGGCGGCGTTGGGGTCGGTTGCAGCGAAGTTGAGGCCGATGCAGTCTGGTTGGCAGAACCGAAGGCATGCGTTGTTCCAGTGACAGGGGTAGGCCCGCCGAAGATAGACTGCCCCGGGGTTGAAGGTTGAGCCATGGCTTGAATCGTAAATTCGTCGACCGATCAGTGGCGTCGGGTGCGCATGTCACAACGTTGTGCTGTTGTTGAAGCTGAGTTATCAGAGAAAAAGAGAGATAAAGGGCGAAAAATGTACAAAGAAGAGACTAGCCAAGTCAAAACGTCGGGTCGGTGAGGGAGGTGGATGCGACAACGGATGGTGTTTAAGAACTATCGTCGGTGATGTAACGGACAAAGAGAAAAGCCCCCTGTCCCGTTTGGAGCCGCGTCTAATAATGCAAGAGAAATTTGACCAGCAACGCCAGACAAGGACAAGGCTGATGAGGCTTGGCACCACTATGCTTTGATTGGTTCGCCTGGGTTGGCAGGGTCGCGGAACGGGAGCAACCCAGGTCCGACTACTTCCCAGGCGGTTGCCTGGTCAGAAGCACAGAGGGGTCCAAGTAAATAAAAGACAACCGTCATGAGCTCCAGCGTCAGACTGCTTTTCTCTTCACAATCACCATCTACAACCCTCTCTCATCCTCCATCACTTTAATCCTTTCGCATTAGCCTTGTGCTTTGCTGCGAACTTTCCTCTCAACGCTTTTTACAAGAAATTTCAAAGTTCGCTAGATCCTATCGTCAAGGCCATTTGATCGCTCCCCCAACTTCGTTATATCTTTGTGAAGGCATCCTCAATTTTTTCCCCCCAGAAATCGATCTCATTACAGGAATACTAATAACCAAAAACCTTGACCTAGAGTCTCTTGGAGCTCGTTCGATATATCGAGGCTCGATATCTCATCGAACCATTCGGTCACTCGTCTAGAGTTCCACTTACACGCTCTTAACCTATATCTACCTTACTTGGTTATACAGGTCATATCACAATCCTCACAATGGCTTCCGTGACATTGTCGACTCCTGTAAAGTCCCACAAGGGACTTTTCTCAGCCCGTACCGCTGGCGGACGCATGCCTCTGACCCCCTCTCCCCGTCAGCAGTCATCAACCACCAACGTCCCCATCAACCTCAACTCTTCCCCCTTCACCCCCGAGAGACAGTCAAGCAACGAGTTCCGACCATCTGGTCGCTCCACATATGGAGGCAACCTCATGTCTCATCTCGCCCGATCTACAACCCAATCCTCTCACCGTGATTCTCCCAAGTCTAACATCGCTCGTGGCGTTCAGACTCCCCGCAAGGCCCTTGAACTTGGTGTATCTGACTTCACTCTCACCGGTACTGGCAACAACACAAAGACCCCTTCAAGCACAAAATCTAAAAAGAGCATCCGCTCCAAGACTGCCAAGACTACCCTCAACTATGGTGGCGACCGTTTCATTCCCAACCGCGGGGCTAGCTCTGCCATTTCCAACGCTGGCTCTGGCAAGCTCGATCTATCTGACAGACAACGACCCAAGAGCAGCAGTGCTGAGAGCTCTAATGTTCTCTCTGCTGCCGCTGATGAAGCCATGGCTGCTCTTGAGAGCCTCACCCTCAATGATGATGAGCCTGACAACTACTCTCGACCCTCTCCCAACACTGTTGCTTACCAAGATTCCCTTGCCAACGCCTGTGGCGTGAGCCTCAATACTCGCATTCTCGAGTTCAAGCCTGCTGCACCTGAGTCCTCCAAGCCCATTGACCTTCGCCAGCAATACAACCGACCTCTCAAGTCTACCAGCTCCAGCTCGGCCCAGCTTCGCCGCC
Source organism: Fusarium anguioides (assembly GCA_012977745.1). Taxonomy (NCBI): domain Eukaryota; kingdom Fungi; phylum Ascomycota; class Sordariomycetes; order Hypocreales; family Nectriaceae; genus Fusarium; species Fusarium anguioides. The sequence continues at coordinate 25,188 of JAALXK010000163.1, read as the reverse complement.
GCATTGCTACTGCACCCGAGCGTGTTCTTGACGCCCCTGGTCTTGTCGATGACTACTATCTCAACCTTCTTGACTGGAGCTCCGGCAACCAGGTTGCTATTGGACTTGAGCGCAACGTCTACGTTTGGTCTGCCGATGAGGGCAGTGTCAGTTGTCTCCTCGAGACCACCCCCGACACCTATGTCAGCAGTGTGAAGTGGTCTGGCGATGGTGCCTATGTCAGCGTCGGTCTCGGAACTGGCGAGGTCCAGATCTGGGATGTTGCCGAGGGCCAGAAGATCCGAAGTATGTTTGGTCATGACACTCGTGTTGGTGTTATGGGATGGAACAAGCACCTTCTCTCTACCGGTGCTCGCAGCGGCCTTGTCTACAACCACGATGTTCGCATTGCTGAGCACAAGGTTGCCGAGCTCGTCTCTCACACCTCCGAGGTCTGCGGTCTTGAGTGGCGCTCCGATGGCGCTCAGCTCGCTACTGGCGGCAACGACAACCTCGTATCGATCTGGGATGCTCGATCCCTGTCCGTTCCCAAGTTCACCAAGACCAACCACAAGGCCGCGGTCAAGGCTCTCTCTTGGTGCCCCTGGAACATGAACCTCCTCGCTACCGGTGGTGGCTCATATGATCGCCACATCCATTTCTGGAACTCCACCTCTGGCGCTCGTGTCAACAGCATCGACACTGGTTCTCAGGTCACATCTCTCCGCTGGAGCCCCCACCACCGCGAGATCGTCAGCTCAAGCGGTTTCCCCGACAACTCTCTCAGCATCTGGAGCTACCCCACCCTCGTCCGCACTGTCGAGATTCCTGCCCACGAGAGCCGAGTCCTCCACAGCTGTCTGAGCCCCGATGGGCAGATGCTTGCTACTGCTGGTAAGTACACTTGTATCTGAAACATAATGAACACTCTGCTAACAACTCATTAGCTGCCGACGAGAGTCTCAAGTTCTGGAAGATCTTCGAGAAGAAGGCCGGTGCCACCGCTGGCATTGGTGCTTCTGGCGCGTCAAGCAAGGCCTCTATGGCTAAGCAGATGACTATCCGATAAATACCAGTACCCACTGGATCACGGTAGGTATGACCTTTCACTGGTATCTGGGTCTCTGTATTTGAAGCACGGAGTTAGGGTGTCTGCCTGCCCTTCTGCTCGTGGTATGAAAGTGCTTCTCCACGCAGGGACGATTGAAACGGACTGGTCATGAACTGATGATGGAAGCATCACTTGCATCGCAATAAATTGGAGTTTTTAAGCACGGGGCCGTCGTGATGGTGGCTTCTTGTGTGCATTATGGGCGTTTGGAACCTGATTTATGCATATGAACTGGAGTAGAAATTGTAATTGAAGTGAAATTAAAATGCCAGGGGCATTACTTAATCATTATCGAGATCCCCTTGTGTCATGTTATCTATATCAGTATCGCCCTGATTTTGTGAACTCAACACCAGTCATGTGATGTTGCCTAGGTTCCTATGTCGTCGTATTGTCTCTCACCCTGGTCTCGCACCCCAGGTTGATTAACGTCGCAAGGCCAATTGGATATTAAACTTGCTTTTACCAGAAACTCAGTATCAAAGGCAAGAGTGCATTTTCAACTCAAAATGAGAACCAGAGGGGATGTCATTGTCCTCAAGTTCTGTCTTAACAAATCAAACTTGTTCATAGTCAAAGTTTTATCATAATTAGTGTGCAGGGGCCAAGAATATCCAAATATTTCCTTTCTTTAATCCCAAGTATTAACTGTGACCTTTGTCCAATAGTTAATTCTACAATTCAGTGAGAACATCCCATTGACAGCCCGTTTGTTGCGGCGAATACTGGTAAGATTCAAGCTGCCAGCATCTTGCTGGTGATGTTAGTAGCTTAAGTAAACACCATGTTTATCATGGTTCACTAGATCCTTGGTCTGACTTCCTTGAAGATATGCTGACTGCACAGTATTCGAGGAGAGGTTTCTAAAGTTACCACAAAATACCTACGAATCGGGTTATGGACTGTTGGAGCTTGTCTTGAGGATATCTAGGAAGAGATAGTCTCTTCGAGCAGTTTTGTGGAATGACCTAACCCTTCGAACGATTATCATGATTCTTTCTACCTTAGGTAGTGCTGTGATTGGTATCCAGCTGAAACTATCTGACGCAACGATGGCACCGCAATGGAAGCTATGCGATAGTTCCAGATGAAGAGTTGGTCTGTCCGCAGGGACTCGAACTTGGCCCTTCGCTTAGGAAGACCGTCTTAAAGTTGTGAATATAGCCGTGGTTGGTCTGAAGTGAGTGGGAATTTGCACTTCTTTTCTAACAATATCCACATGCTAAAGAGCTAAAATTCAGTTGTCAGTTTAGTCACCATATAGATTTATTATATATCAATCAAGAATATTATTTAGTATGGCGTTGTGCAAGCGGATGTTTAGGAACAACAATGGCTTGAACACCAGAACAAATGACCGAAAAGCGATAAGATGTAGCAAAAATACCCGCCGAGAGTTTGACAATCTGAACACAAGGATGAGAGAAGTTCACAAATGGAGTAGGAATGAAGCCTTTAAAGTTGCAAAGCCATGAATGTTTGTGTAAGACAAGTACTTGCGAGAAAACACATGTCGTGTGAATATATGTATTTTCTATATAACAGACTCCCAGTATGTGTAATTATTTGATGATGAGGTGTGCGTGCAGCTCAGTACTATCACCTAGATTTCATCCCCGATATCTGCACTCTGTACCAGTGCCGCACTTTGATCTTTGGTCAAGGCGTGTTCCAGCTCCGCCAAATCAAACAGTCCTGAGGTCTAGAAGAAGATAAACAGTCTAGAGCTTTCTAGCCCTTTCATCCAGTTGTTGCTAATTCTGCCGCTCGTGTATGCACCCCTGTTAACTTCCTGTACGGTTGCCTTGATAGACACCATGCAGCTCGAAGGATCGTGCTCCGAAACAAGGGCTGTTAAGCTCCATGATTCCACTACCGAGGCAGTGAAAGCACATGCTTATGACTGCCGAAAATGCGCTCGTAGGAGGGAGACTGATATATTGGGCAATGACTAAAATTGTCATGTCTCAGTTCACAAAATATGAATAAAAAAATGCAACGAGCTGCAGCGAGGAATAATAGAGTAACCCTTCATCCACAATGGAAACAGAGCAGCATGACCCACTCATCAGATAGGCATTTGACTGCTCTGTGGCTGAGAGAATTTCAATACAAGTATTATATAGTTTATCGAAACGTTTCTTTTCGCGGTTGGTTCTAAGAATGGCGTTGATGAACTACTGGTCAATCCATACTGTGCTTTGCTACTCAAATCAGACATGAAACACAGTGTACACGATGAAATTAACTGTGTGTTGGTCGTGTCGTGTGTTTTTAATGGTGTTGCTCAAGCCTGGTCGAATTTCGCCAAGCTAAAACATTGTACCCTCTACTTTGATAAAGGTATAAGGTACATGCTATAGGCTTGGCGGGGTAAATTGCATGCTACGAATGCCAAGCTGTTTCATTACCAACCTCAGCGCGTTAAATCAGAGATAAGGTAAGACTAGATTAAGATTAGGTATCTCTACCTCTCCCTTACTTCACCACAGAAAGAACGAGGAGAGAGGGGACTTGATTTTGCAACACCACAAAACTTTTTTATCTCCTTCCGTCGACACTCGCTCGACACGGGCCCATATTTTATCATGCTCCTCCGCAGTCGAGGCCTCGTTTTAGCTTGCGGTCTGTTGACAGTGATCCTCTTCTGCTATTGGGCTGGCAAGACCCCTGAATATGTTGGCCCCCGATATGGACACGGCCCCTACAACCACAACCAAAAGCACGGCTGGCCCGTAAAGGCTTCATTGTGGAGGCAGGACCAGGATGACAGCTATTACTGGAATACCGTCAAGGTTAACTACCCTCACTCTGCCTTTCAATCACTGCCCACTTCTCCTCCCATCACATACCCGAAGGTTCAGGCCACGTTTCCTGAATTCTCCATTAGTACTACTGAACTGCGGCGTGAGCGTCAACAGGCTGTTAAGGAGACATTCAAAAGATGTTGGAACTCTTACAAGAAACATGCCTGGATGGCAGACGAGCTCAGTCCTATCTCGGCTGGCCAGGCAAATCCATTTGGCGGCTGGGCCGCTACTCTTGTCGACTCCCTCGACACCCTCTGGATTATGGATATGCGTGAAGAGTTCAATGAAGCTGTCGTTGCAGTGGACAAGATCGATTTCACAACCACGGAGCTCAAGGAGGTCAATATATTCGAGACCACTATTCGTTACCTTGGTGGCTTCATTGCAGCCTTTGAGCTGAGTGAGGACATGCGCCTCCTCCACAAGGCAGTTCAGGTTGGTGAGATGATATACAAGGCTTTTGACACGCCCAACCACATGCCCATCTTGCGTTGGAATTTCCACGCTGCTGGGGAGGGCAAGAATCAGGTTGCAGGTGCTGGGGTCCTCGTTGCTGAGATTGGAAGCTTGTGTATGGAATTTACTCGTCTCTCTCAACTCACTGGAGATCCCAAGTGGTTTGATGCCTCGCAAACCATCATGAACTTGCTTGCGGCACAACAAGATTCGACGAAGCTTCCTGGCCAGTGGCCTCTGATTGTGGATGCAAAAAGTGAGATTTTTAACCAAGGATCCATTTTCACCCTCGGTGCAATGGCAGATTCGGTTTATGAATACCTTCCCAAGATGCAAGCGTTGATGGGCGGACAACTACCCGTTTATCAAACCATGTATGAAAAGGCTGTGGATGCAGCACTAGAACACAATCTGTTTCGACCAATGACACCCGAAAATAAAGATATTCTCATTTCTGGGCAGATCCATGCGAAAGACAAGGGCGGTAAGATCCAGTTGGAGCTCGAGAGTCAAGGGCAACATTTAGTGTGTTTTCTTGGAGGCATGTTGGCATTAGGCGGACGACTTTTCAACCGTCAGAAGGATGTTGACGCTGCCGCCAGGCTCACCAAGGGCTGCATCTATACGTATGAAGCTTTCCCTCATGGTATTATGCCGGAAACTTTCTTTATGATTCCTTGCGACTCCAAGGATCAATGCCATTGGGATGAAAAGCTGTGGAAGGAAAGTGTTCTCAAGGACGCCAAGATCAAAGAAGGCGAGCTTGCGCAAGCAGACGCCATCATCAAGGACCAAAATCTTCCCAGAGGCTTTACCAGCATCCCTGACCGTCGATACATCCTACGACCAGAGGCAATTGAGAGTGCGTTTGTGATGTACCGGGTCACAGGCGAACCTGAGTACACTGAGCACGCGTGGACCATGTTCAAGGCGATTGAAGAGGTGACCAAGACGGAGTTGGCCAACACAGCTGTCTGGGATGTTACTGTTGCCGAGGAGAAGCCCCGTGCTGTGGACTCAATGGAGTCATTCTGGATGGGTGAAACGCTCAAGTACTTTTATCTCATCTTCAGTGACCCGGGGCTGATCAGTCTAGATGAGTACGTGTTCAACACTGAAGCACATCCTTTTAGGCGCCTGGTGGCATGAAGAATGTGTTGAGGATGGATAGCAGGGAATACATGAAAACATATATAGACAGACAATGAGCCAGTGAGCGGCCGATGTGTGAATACTTTATTTTTGAATTACAACGCTCATAACGAAGGGAGGCCTGAGATATAAGATCACCTTACAGAAATCATTCTGGCATCTCAACATCATTTGAGGCTTGACATCCTACTGCGATACATGAGTTCCAGTGGAGGTTACATCTAAATTCAATCAGCCCTGTGAGTGGAGCCTCAGTAAAAGGTAGATACGTACGTAGGTACTGTGCAATGGAATGCCTGTGGAGGCGAGCGGGCCCGGGGCCTATTGGGTTTGGGGTGCTGAGTCAGCGCGACTAGCAATGGATGAAATGGAAATCTACCAGAGGCTACCAACTCTCCCCACTGCACATCACATCACAAAGCCGCACAGCACTCCGACCTGGCACAAGACCCTCTTTGGTATTCTCAACCCGTGTGACGTGGTAAACAAATTGATCCCGAATTTTCCTTCTTTATTTTTATTTCTTATTAGGAGAGCAAGTTGATTTTACATTGTGGTTGATACAATCTGTTGGTTGTGTTCCGATCGCTTCTACAAGCGCATCGTATCGCATCGCCGCCGCCAAGTGCTAGACTTTCATCGACGTCAAGTGCGATTATCAAGCACCGCACACTACTACACTCGTGAGAGAAGCTATCATTTCGAAAAGACTTCTTTCACCCAGTTCTTCGGAGAAAAAGCTAGCGCTGCTCATCCACGAGCTGCATATTGCATTTACCGACGACGTCAGGGTCATCAGTGCATCCAACTGAGGATCGCAGCATATCTGATTGACGGCGCAGATCTAACGAGGGATCGAGTCAACCGCTTTCTTTCTTTTCGCAAACTGTCACCGAACCGTTCGATCGATTGCATCAGTAAACGCTATCATGTCGAACACAGCTGTCGGAAACGTCTACCAGGCCATCATTGACGAGGTCATCAATAGCTCGCGAGTTGATTTCGAGGAGAGCGGTGTCGAGGAGTCGGTATTGGAGGAACTGCGACAGGTAAGAGTTTTGCGTCGTGTTTTCTGTTTTGCCTGTGTTTCGCCTTGGCTTTTGAGATCGTTCGAGAACTGGTGAAATAAGCCCTCGCCACGCCATCAACAAAGACGAGTGTCAATCGATGTGTCCCATCTCCATGCCGCCAGCCGTCTTCCGAAACCCATCAAGCGCCGAAAGGTCCAAGAGAACAACGGCCTCTGCTCAATTGCAGTGCTCTTCAAGAAAAGGGATCGAAAATTAAAGATCGACTTGAGATCGAAGCGGTGGGCAGCGCAGGCAGCAGAGCGAAGGGGAGCAGAGAGAGTTGGCGGATTACGGGGAGGGGGAGGGGGCGACACAGCACTATTTGGGTCTTTTAAGCCCAGAGCCCCTGCTTCCACTGCCTTCCTCCCGCCGACACCCGCTGCTCTCTAATTGGTTCACTGCGACATGTCCCCTCCCTCCCCATCATCTCATATCCACTTGTGTCTATCAAGTCATCCTATCACCAACATCTGCTGCCCATCGTACACTTGCACTGCCTCACATTTTACACTCATTTGATATGGTTGCCTATTTCATTTTGATGTTCTGATTTATCCTGTCATATCATGTCGTAATCCTTCTCTGTTGAGATGCAAGTGTACCACTCGGGCTTCACGTAGAAAATCGCTAATGTAGCTTTCAATTCAGGGATGGCAGCAAAAGCTCACTCAGCTTCATGTCGCTCAATTCCCCTGGGATCCCAAGGCTGACCCTCCTGTACAAGCACCTGCACCTGCTGTACCACAGGCTCAGCCTCATGCTCAGGCTCAATTTTCGCCTCACATAAACAATCCAACTGGCCTCTCTTTGCCGGGAATGGCCCAGTCCCAATCTCAGAACGGGGCCAATCCTGAAGGCAACAATATTAAGGCCGAACCTCATGTCTCCATTAAGCAAGAACCTGGCTTGCAGGGTAACCCGATGGCTTATCAACAGTACAATAACCCTGGCATCAATATGAATGACAATAATGTAGCAGTAAACCGTGCTGCCCAGCAACTACAGGCTCAGTATGGCCAGCGAGCGGCCAGCTCCATCAACGCCCTACACCAGCAACAGCAAACCCATCCCCAGCAGGGTCAACAACAGCAGCAACCAGCTCTACCTCAACCGCAACAACAGCAGCAGCCAAATCTGACCCAGCAACAGCAACAATCACAGCAGCAGCTGTACCGTCAGCACATGGCCGCCGCAACTGCCCAACAGCAGCAACAACAACCGGCCAACGGCCAGCCCCACATTCGAAACGGCCAGACTGACGGCGCTGGCGATATGGATGAGTTTGAAGGGGTGCTTATGAAACGAGCTGCTGATGGCGATTTGCATGAACTCGGTCGAGTTGACATTGACCGCCTGCTGCATGAACAGATCCTTGCTAAGGCTAAGAGCATGGAGGGCGGTGGTCTGATGCTTCCCTTGAAGGAGGCGACCCGACACTCCTCGGCTTCAACGTCGCGCAAGTCCAAAGGGAAGCAACCTGCAGCATACGATGGAGGCGATGATGAAGAAGAGGACGATGACGATGCGATCAACTCGGACCTCGATGACCCTGAGGAGGATCGAGACGATGATGATGTCGACGATGAAGGCCTCGGCAATATCATGCTCTGCATGTATGACAAGGTTCAGCGGGTCAAGAACAAGTGGTTAGTTGCAACTTGAATCCCATAAAGCGCCCGAGGAGTCTTATTTGTTTGTTTATTTACTAACTGGGGCTGCAGGAAATGCACACTTAAGGATGGCGTCTTGACTGTCAACGGTAAAGAGTATGTCTTCCACAAAGCCACCGGCGAATACGAATGGTAATCGTGGAATGGCCCGCTTGGAAAGCGATGATTTTGGACTTTGAGGTCAGATTGGCGACGTGACGCCACGAGGCAACAACAAAACAAAGCCAACAAGGAAGAGAGTGTCATTGGGCGAATCGCAGTAGCTATAGAGGCCGCATAGATGGCCACAGATCATGTATGCATGCGTTGAAGAGGAATCGAGGTCACGGGCGTCTCAACTTGCGGCCAACAGATTGAGACCATATCAGGTTTCCTTGAGGCAGCTTACAATTTTGATTGGAAGTATTAAGATCTGCTTCTGAGCTAATAAGTTACGTGGTATCAAGAATACGTGGATATTTTCATGGGAAAAACTCTTCTTTGCGTGACATCTGACATGTTCATTTCGCTCTTTGATGCTCGACCAAGTCGTATTAAGCTAGGCATGATCACTACCAATATGATATGCAGGGTGACAAGGCAAGCTCGGTAAAAAACCGGCCAAATCGGTAACTGGCTTCAACCGTTTCTCAATCCAAGAAAAGGTGTGTCTAACTCAAATCAGGTGGCGGAAGGGTCGACAGGTGACAATATTCATGTATGTTGGCTGTGAACTATACCACTTCCAAAACGACTCGCGTTTTGCTTTGATGTGAAGCGAGTACAAAACAACCTTGTCGTGTGGATCACCACTAACCTATGTAGAACTAGGCTCATGCTGTTGGTCCGTAGCGGTGGAATTGGATTAAGTGAGCACTGAACAGTGAGGTGAGGTGAGGTGAGCGCGCGGACTTGAGTCTAGGGTTGGCCCCCGGGGCTGGGACCTTCGTCGATGTGCAGCCACCAACCGTCGTGAGGTGGCTCATTGCATTGGGGGTGTTGTTGGTTCGACTATTCCAATGAGGCCTTGCAATTCAGCGGGACAATTCTTCTTTCCGGCGTCTTGTTGCGTGGGTGGATAAACGAAGGATCGTCTTGTGTGCAGGTCGCTCTTAGTTCAACGGCATTATATACTATGTAATATAGGCTCGCCAGCAGGGGCTTGTTGATTTGAGCATTGTTTGCGAGCATTCTGCGAACCCTTGAGTGTGGGTGGGTGGATGTGTACTAATCCGCTACTGTACATTAGTAGTTGGTACCTGGGGTAAGTATTATGAGTGCCATCGGTTTGTTTGTGCAAAATGGCCTCTTATCTTTTGAAGCATCGGGTTCACTAATCTATAACGCCTCTTATTACTACACTCTTGGAACGTCATCTTTTTGTGCCGTCCCCTTGGTAGGCTTTAAGTGCCGCCAGCTCATAACTCCAATTTCGCAGACCCCACATTATTGACCCGACAGTTTGGAACTGATCCCGGCCTTTACACCAAAACGGTATAGTCAACAGGGATTATGGAGGGCCTCAATTACTGGGGGTGTAATCAGGTACATGTGGTACCGTCATAGCGGAGTTGAAAGTCTCAGCCCAGTCTAGTGATGATAAGTCTCGCCTGTTGTATTACTCTTGTCGCATGAACGAGTATGGCAATCGAATCTCGGCATCATGAGGCTACCATAAGATAACTGCTGCGTTACTAGCCAACAATGGGCTTCCAAAACTGTTGGGCTACTAGCTTAGGTGTTTTCTCAAGCAAGAATGGGTGACTACAACCTTGTGATCTGTATGATTGGGTGCTGAGGAAAGATGCAAGAGAAGCTCTCCCGAATCCTTCTTCAAGGAGACCATTTCGGTAGCAGCCAGTTGCTCTGTATTCTATTATCCATGTTTTCAATCGTTAGAACCGTGTTTTAGTAGGGACAGGCTTCAAGAATAGTGCTGGGTGGGTGGCTCAAGTGGTGTTCCTGGTGCAGTGCAGCCGAAGGTGAAACTGACCCAAAAAGCTGGCAACATTGGTTTTGGAGCAGCACACTAAAGTGCAGCTCACACTTTCGCGGTCAGTATCCTTGACTTGGGAGTTGGCGCTTTGTTTCGATACGATAGGATACACATAAGGCTACTCATCAATTGTCGCGATACCTACATTAGTCACAAAGGTAAGGAGGCCGTGTACGATGCTGTACGTACTGTAGTTGCATAGTGGGATCCGACGCAATGGTACAGCCTAGTCCATAGTGGATTCAATGGGTCACTGGTGGTGGTGTCGGCTAAGTTTCGTCTCGTATCAAGCTCTCTCTCCTCCTTTGTGGTTGGCGCCTTTTTCCTGAACTCACATAAGTTCCACCCCTCTGTTCACTTCCCTGAGGCCATCGCTAGCAACTAAAGCGGTGAGCAACGGTAATTATGGCAATGACCATTATGACTGACACTCTGGTTAAAGCATTCAACTTCACTAGACCCTTGGCTCACCCCCTGCCTATGATGATGAGTAGTTTATAAATTTCCCAGAGATTTGGCGTCTTCTCGGCTGGCGATATTCGAACCTAGGGCTCTACAATACATTTATCGCGCGAATTGCGCCAGCCAACATAGCACATGTGGTATGAGATCCGACAAATTGGGCACCATAACTGATGGCGTGGAGATGTGAAGTGATTAGTGCACACTACATATGCAGTAGTCGACTTGGTAGTGCCCGTTCCACGAGGTAAACTGATGAGTAGCCAATAATGAACTAACGGCGATCAAGCTTCTCTTTATTGGAAATTGCCTCGGCTAAGACGTATTTGTGAAAGCTGATGCGAGGCTAGTGGATTCCTTCCCCCCGGCGGAATCATCGCGAGGTCAATTCATCGAGTACCGGATTGTGTAGCTGAGAATTTGAGATGTATCGCCAGCTGTCTCTTGAAAACCCCACTACTTCGTGCTTTCGCCCAGATTGAGTATGCCAATGGGGGAGAAGTGATGAATGGGCTCGGAATCGCTGTAGCTACTCCTTGTATCCTGGCTTTATCGTCCATATGGGCTCAGTAGGATCTGCGTCAAAGAACATTATGGACCCAATCCTCTGGGAATTTGGAATTTGGGTTAGCGCGGAAGCGAACAAGGTTCAGGGATATTTAACTTAGTAACCCCCATCTTTGCCCTCCTTTGGACCTTGCATGACGAAGCCCTGATTGACCCTGGTGTACATTTTAGGAGAAAGATATTATGATATCTGATTGGTGTTATTTTGAGGAAACGCAAACGCACTACCTGTCTGTCGGGACAAAGCTGGGCATTAGTCGATTTCGGGGAACATATTCATCACTTGGCCGATGCCGCCCTGGTAATGTGAGAAGGAAGAGTGTTCAATAAGATATCATGCGCACCTTGAGCTATCTATCCCCATACATGGAATAATTCGTTCGATATACACCTCGTTTGATGAAGCAAAAGCAGTTTCGATACTAACTCCGGAAATCAACCGATTCCTGTTTCTTAGAGGAGGGGTTACTCTTAAATAGCTCCTGTTGGCGTCCAGTACAAATCGCAGTAAGCTGTTCTGCTGCAAATGAAATTTTCAAGCCTTCGATCTTGAGCTATTTATCAATGCGCTCAGACAGAATAAACAGTACCATCGTCAGATACAAAACGAGACTGAGGATTGTTTGTTTAGATGAGCTATATCACCGAGGTATGCGCTGTACCTCATATTAATCCCATGAGGCGACGGATATGACAAGGGCTTATCCTTTGTATCATATGTGATCCCAATACGGGATTTGCTCCGGGTCAGCATTATAGGTGAGTAATCCCAATGACAGTATGCGCTTGAACTTGAGGGAGGACAAATGACTCGCCAAATCAGGAGGTTGATCTTGTCAGCTGCACCACATTGCTTAATCTCCTGGAGGAGGCTGGTTAGAACTCTCGTATCACTTTCAAGCTGCAGACGAGGACTTTAACAGTTCTTAAGTTATGAAACAAGCCGGCCCAGCGAGCTCTTCCATTCAGGGAGGTTGGTTCAAAGTGCAAATCCGATGACCTGGACAGGACGGGGGGAGCCCTGGCAGATGCTGGATCGACAATGCTTCACCAGAACAGAGTGCTTGCACATCACCAGCTCTTCTCGCAACCAAACACTGAGTCTTGGCGCACAAGGCAACTGCGATGGATATGAGACAATTGAAGAAAGCTTTTGGAACACTAGACTAGCATGTAAATTTCAGAAGCTGAAACTCGATTGCATATGGTCTCGTACGATGAAAAGCCGTCAGATTTGCTGAGAGTACCAACGCATTGACCATTTTAAGAGAGGGCCAACATACTGGATTGAGGAAGCCAGATCATCGGTACGGCGAAACAGATGGCAGGCATGTACATACCCGATCAGGAGCTCCATCGAAGGGGTTACTCTTGAGGGCCATCGGTGAGGAGTGAGCAAAATGATGATGGAGAAAGGACACTAAAACGGGACGAAACAAAAACCATGGACGGGAAAAGTTGGAGCCAAACAGCGCCCGAGCCCAGCGCCAACAATCCAAAAGGGAGTCTTGGGCAGCAGGGGTCGCGAGCGCTAGTTTCCCGCAGTACTGTATCTCCCTAGCGTAAACCAGCCCCCTGGCAGTTTTGTACACCAGAGGTGACCAACGTCGGTTTGAGTCGCTTGACCTGGCAGAAGGCAGAAGGCAGAAGTTCAACAAGCGGACGACGGCGCAATGAACTGCGGGCGGATACTAGGGAATCCATCCACGACATCGGGTTGGCTTGGTTTGACAAGGTTGCATGGTTGGAAGATTCGGTATGGATTTGCTTTTTCAACCTCTTACAATGATGAATTCATACACATCACCTGACATAGGTAGGTAGACACCAGCTGGCGACAGAGGAAAGGATATCCGGTTAGCGAGCTTCTTTGCTCTCCGATGAGGAGTGAGTTAGTCTTTCCCCCTTTACTATAAACGAAGAAATTACTTACATTCACTACTGTCCTCCTTGTCCAGGTAGCAAGCAACCTTTGTTCGATTTTCAACGCATCTTTTGCGCTTTGTCGAGAGACTGAAGACAACCTATCAAGTAACACAGAATCTGAATCACATTCCTGTCCTGGATCTGAGGCATGGTCCAATAAGATCCCAGCGTGAAATTTTCATGGGCCAATAATCTTACATGTTGGTGTTGAGCTAGAATCATGAGCCAGATGTTTCGATCTCAATCCAATGGTAGTAGATGGGCTGGTTTACGCCAGGATGAACGACAAGGTGTGATGCGTACGTAGGCACTGAAGATAGAAAATGCTAGGATATCTTGCATGTTATCCCAGTGTATCTGCCAATTGAAACATGATCGGTGTATTTTCTGAATAAAAAAGAAAGAAGGGGAAAAAACAGCAGGTTCTGGATCATTCCTTTGGAGTTTAATCAGTTCATTGCAATTATCAGATCGATTAACTGAGTCAGTCCTAGCCTTTTGTCTTTCCAAAGTCCCTCTGATATTCCTTGTTCCCTGTTGGCTTGATGCTAAAGTGATTAGAGACTGAGACCGTCGTCGGCTAGGGGCATCGGTTCCCTACCCCGAAACACAACCAACAGCGGGACGGACCCCTCATCCTCCACAGTGACGGCAATCAGTGGCTGATTGGGGACGCGGTTAGAGGGACAGACCAACGCGAACAAGAGAAGGAAAGGAACCTAAACGGCACCCGTCCATCTCTTTGAGACCAGCGGGCGGTTGCGGCTTTGGCGCCGTCAACCGGCTGGTGACAGCCATGGCATCGCGACCAAAGACAATGGCATAAATCAATCCTGCAGAAGGAAAACCATCACAGGTTTGTTTGGAACCTTAAGATCCGGCACTCCTCTGCTCCGAGGGTGGACAGAGGTCGCACCACGAACTAAAACACATACCGGGAGATTGGAAAGACAAACGACTTCGAATATGTATGTGATTTCGGGTGTTGCAAAACAACAAGGCCTCAAAGGGCGGCCAATTCAGACCATTGGAGCCCGTTTCCACCATAGAAACCAACGTCACGGACCTACTTGGGAGGCCAGGCAAGGAAATGTGATGCGTATGTTATACTGATGGTGGGCTAGACACGCGGTGAAGGAGTTCGCTGCAGGTGCTGTAGAATCTCCACGGCTGTCAGCTAGGTACCCAGTCAGCCTGTGTAGTATGTATGTACTAAGGTATGGACGGGTAGGCAAGGCAAGCTAAGTTTCTTGCATAATACAACAAGTGGTTCTCCCATTTAATTCACCCATCACGCCCCTCCAACCTGACCAAATCGAGGTTGGTTGCCCCCTCTCAGAAGCCGTGGGTTGTGGTGTTGAAGAGCTACTAGGTTAGGTACTTTGGCCCTACCAATCGGCGGCACATTTGGCGCAAGTTTTGGTTACTCTTTTTTCTCTCCTCTGTTGCTAACCAGATCGAAATCTGAATGGCAAGTTTACGGTTCTATTATATTTTCAGGCTGGGACTCATCTTGGTCCTCGCTCGTTGTATTGCATCAACTAGGTGCTACTTATCTTGTTGCATCCATTTGATAAGGAGGTACATAATAAATCAAATGCCAAGACCGGAATTCAGATTTTGTCGTCCTTCTCTTAAGACCATCGAATTCTTCAGGGATGGTAACACAAGGCTTCGACCGCTTTTCGAGGCGCATGATAATAATCACAATAAAATAACAAGCAAGACTCGACCAACAACAACAATGGTCATCTCAACAGGGGGTGCAATAAAGAGGGGGGGGGACTTTCAAGGGCCACACCACAGGCAGGCTCAAGGTCCCACGTACGTACGTCTACCAAAGGAACTGCTAGGATTGGATCCATGCCCGTCCAGTTCTGTCTATCTCTGTCTCTGTGCCTGTACCTGTACCTCTACCGCTGTGCCTGGGCTGGAACCCGTACCTGCCTTACCTCACTACTGACTGCGCGCTGTAAGTTAGGTAGGTACCTTAGCTCTATCCATGTCCCGCCCTCCAGCTCCACACTCTTGCCAGAAATAATAAGTATCAACAACCTTCCTCCTCATCTTGCCCAGCTTCTTCCTTGCCCACGGTGGTTTTTACGCTATTGCACTTGTTCATCTTCAGCTACAAGATTTTATTATCTCAATTAATCACTTTGCAACCGTCGGAACTCAACCTACCCTGTCCGCAAGTCTCCTGAGGAGAATCACAAGAGGACGAAAACCCCTCCTCCAATATTCAAACTCAACTCAGTTGGGCCATTCATTCACCAACCGTCTCGCCTATTTGTTATTCAACCAACTGAACCGTGTTCTCAAGAGGAGAGAAAAGAAGAAGAAAATTACCCCTATTGAAACACACACCGAGAAGTCTATATCTAGATGGCACAGGCCTAATATCTATAAAGCCTGCCACCGACGTTTCATCTCGGGTCAATTTACATTTCGTGCGAGTTCATCCTCTCAACATTTACTCATACTCGAGACTCGTTATTATTCTTGGCATTTTTAGACAGTCTCCTAGTTTCTTCTTTCTCGTTCTTCAGCCTTCGAGGTCTGCTTTACTCAGTAAGTCCATGCTATGAGCTGCTATCCTATGACCCCAGGACTTCTCAAACGTCCCACCCTCTCTCTATCTTTTTAAGCCTTGTTCTTCCTCAGGATTCTCAGCCAATTCGAGCCTCGCCAACAACGACATCTGGTTCTTATGGAACATGGATGCGAAGGAGCTGCCGTGCAACCAACAGCGGTGTCACGCCCATACCAGCTTTGCCGCTGTTCGGGATTCTTTGAACCGTGTTAGGGTCTATGCCCAGGTGATCCTCGAGTTTGGTTGAAACAAAGCATTGAGTTCCAAGGTGCCTGAAACCTTCTGCGCTTCTCATAATAACTCAAATACTGCATCTACTTGATGTGATTTAGCCCTCAGAATACCCAGCCCCCCATTTCTCCTCTCATTCTTTCCTTGTCAAATATTTACTTTGCCGTTTCCTTATACATCACTTGGTGGATCTTGTATTCTTTGCTTCCGTGCGTCTGCTAATACTTGCAGCGATATTCTCCACTGAAACTGGAACCTTCGCTCATTCTGGGTTCGAAAGCGCAGCTCAAATTACCTATATTGCCTGCCACAGTCAAGCCACGTCGTGTTGAAGTCTCGCTCTGTGGCTTTCGTGCTTTGCCTTATTCTCCATCAGGACGTGAAAACTTCCACGGTTTTCACCTATGGTTGTGATGCCTCCTCAAAACAGGTATGCTAGATTCCGTTCAGTGTTATTTGCGAATCAGCCAATCTTACTCGTGTATGTAGCGTAAATGAGTCGGAGGGGAGATACCTCCGAGATGGATTTTGGCAGCATGGTCGCTTTTATGGCTCCTGGAAACCTGGAAAATACTTGTTTCCTATTGATTCAGTAAGTTGTGCGTCTCGTGACAGTGACGAGCGCGCCCTGACCAACATCTCCTAGGAAGAGCTGAATCGACTGGATATATTCCACAAAGTCTTCCTTCTAGCACGAGACAACAAGCCATTCCAAGCTCCTATCAGACGGCCTTCCCCCAGAATCATGGATATTGGTACGGGGACAAGTATTTGGCCGATTAATGTGGCCGAAGAGTATGTCTGTCCTCATCAATATAGTCGCAGCCGTATTCTAACTCAACCGAGATGCTTTTCAGATGCCCAGATCATGGCCGTAGACCTCAACCAGATTCAGCCAGCATTGTAAGCTATAAGAAGAACCGCCCAATCTTGGCTTTGGACTAACATGACCAGAATCCCTCCTGGCGTTATGCCAATGCAGTTCGACATTGAAGAACCAGTTTGGGGGCCACTACTGGCGGATTGCGATTTGATCCATATGCGGATGCTATTTGGCAGTATTCAGACGGATTTATGGCCTCAGGTCTACCGCAAAATCTTTGAGTGAGTTCTGCAATGCTTAATTTAAGCATCAAATCTAATTCATGACTAGGCACCTGAGTCCAGGTACTGGCTACTTGGAACACATTGAGGTTGATTGGACACCCCGTTGCGACGACGATGAGCGTCCTGCGAATTCCGCATTCGTGAAGTGGGCAGAGCTTTTCCTCGATGGCATGGACCAATTCAACCGCAGTGCAAGGGTCACACCGCAAGAAACACAACAACTACTTGAAGCCACAGGTTTCGCCGATGTGAAGCATGAGGTGATCAAAGCCTATGTCTGTCCCTGGTCTCCAGATCGACAAGAACGGGAAATCGCCCGGTGGTTCAATATTGGACTGTCCCATAGCCTGGAGGCCATGAGTCTGAAACCTCTAATTGAGAAACTGGGTCTGAAGGCCGAGGAGGTTCGTGAGCTTTGTTCAAGAGCGAAGCGCGAGACGTGTGTTCTACGATATCATACTTACTGTAATATGTGAGCCTGCAACCGCCCCCTACCGCATCATTCCTCGAGTTTGCTAATTCTTTCACAGTCATGTCTGGACAGCGAGGAAGCCTGGGCCTCCACAATAAAGCCATGCTCTTCTATCTTGCGGGGGGTTATTCACCGCAAACCCAAAGGAACGACTCGTCCCAGCAGAACTGATACACGCCCATTACGTTAAAGGGCTGGCTGAAGCCCTGGCCCTCGATCCTTGGGTTGAAATATTTTTGCGCACAGCCGCATCCTGGCCATCCATAAATGAAAGGCACCCCGATTTTCCAGGCATGTCGCCGTGCTTCTCGCTTCTCATGTCTGGGGCCCTCGAGTTTCAAGAGACGCTTTACCTTCACGGCAGCGTGGTACTAATGGCGACCGACAAGGATTGTCAGTTGGTATCACCAACAGCGGGGGCCTTGATCACATCAACCTGTCCACCATTGCGAAGAAGGCTGGCGATCCTCTCAGAAAAAATTATCTGACCGCTAGATCTTGATCACCTGGCCGCTATCATCTGCCAAGTGCGATATTTTCTGAGCGCCAATACTGGCAAAGGCCCTGCAGCCTGCTGCGGTCGAGGCACGGGTGACGAGAAGACTGGTTTGCCAAGGACTAATGTATGACTCCATAATATGTCCGCACGTCTCGGGACGGGCCTTCAACCCTGTCCAGGGTACGGATCGAACGGATAAGTCGACCGGACCGCCCTACGTCCCATGGATTCCAAATATGATCTTCGCGCGCGGCTGCGCTTTCACGTCTGCTCCCATGGTCAGTCTTGTTTCTCATCTATTAGACGCCTGGTCGACTTCTTTTGTGTGGAGGAGGGGACACCGAGAACGAGCGTGAAAGGACTATATAACCCAGATTCGTATTTATTTCCAGAAGAAGAAGGTGGACAGCAAGATCAAGGCCCTCGGAATGTGATAATTTGGTCTGACAATCAACAGTTGAGTACGACTTGTCTCAGTTAGGTTGGGTCGCCTTGTACGGGCATCGCGAGATATCAACTCGCTTCATAGGACAACAAAATCTCGAATAGTAAATGTCATCTGGGCAAAGCAACAATATGAAGCCTTGCGCAACTTGTTCATCAGGAAAGGCATATGCACTGACATACGACTGTAGAAGTGTTTTGGAGTCTGTCGCGCCTCGTGATGGTCTTGGGGCCAATGCTTAGTTTATATACACATACGTGTTCAATTATCATTCTTGCTTTGAATTTGCCTGCCAAAGAGGAAAGTGCCATTATGAGACGGCTTGGTTCCCAACCTGGCTCTTTCGATGGGAATCCTCAAAATTTATCTTAAAGATTATGCGCCATGGATGATTCATGGTCAGTCATCCTTGATACCAAAAGTCATAGTATGTGTGATCATAGAACAAGGTTTCAACACACTTGCGCAGTACATAGACACAGGCATATTTGATAATGTTACGTAGAAAGTTTGAGTGATTTCTACGTAAGGTGTGTCTTTGCTCTTGTCTATGAGAGCTGCTGGGTGCTCAATTAACTTTGAGCACCCACTCGGCTGCGTGGTGAACGAAAGGAAGCCCGGGGCAACAATCGTGACATCCAACAAGTGTTGAACTCATCCATATCCTATGGGACTAATCTGTTTAAAAAGAGCTCTGGGGCCATCCGGAGCTAGTTCACGCGAGTAACCTGTTCCAGATAGGTAGTCCATAATGAAGTGAATCGGCTACGTTAAGAATTAAATGGTACAGTCTGTCTCACACGGAGGGCTCATGTCATTATTATTTATCATTGTCGAATGTTGTCCATGACAAGGGCAGCCCGTCATGGGTTGATTGATGTACAGTTCTACAAAAGAAAGGTGCTCGAGAGGACAAACATCACAGGTCCGGCGAGACCGGTGTTCCTGGATCTCCCAGTTTTCAGCTCCCCAAAAACGATAAGTCTCCAAACCAGCCCTTCCCACAGGCACCCTCGGCCGGGGAGGGATGGTCACATCTATAGCCCACTCATCCATATTTGTTCATCACATCCAGGTCTCATCGACCCCCAACTGCTGCTGCATACAAGAAACGTTTAGTGGTGCGAAGCCTCGCCCCGGTAACCGACAAGCTTGAATCGGCCAATGATCTCGCCAACAGTGAAGAAACCGAGAACCTCAGCAGCAACAACACCGCCAGCGGCGAGCTGAGCAGGGCCGATATTCCGCACCTGCTGGATGACGTTCTGAGAAGACTGGATGATGGTGCGGTTCTGGATGGACTTGATAATGCTCTGATATGTGTTCTGGAACGTGGCCAAGTTACTGTTGAATATGTATTAGTCGCAAGGCCCCGCTAGTCCAAGTGACGATTGCAGAGGGGAACTCACGGGGGGCTCATCTTCTGGTTATGGAAGACGAACTTGCCAAGCTCGAGGCCGACCTTGGAATAGTAAATAACGAAGGGAACTTGACCTGTTATATGGTGTCAGCTTTCAACGACAGGCGATTGAAAACCTTATAGATCTTCCACGTACGCTCAATGAAGCCAATGACCTTGCCCGTTCGTCCGCCCATCTTGCCCAGAGTGTTGGCAACACCCTTGGCGTAACCAGCGATAGCGGGACCAGCAGCGGTTGTGACGCGCGATAAGCCCTCCTGGGCCCTTGAAGCAGCCAGCCTAGCATTCTCGGTGGCCTTGGACGCAGCTTGCTTAGCGTTCTCGGTGGCCTTCTGGGCAGTGGTGCTCTCGAAGCGTCGGGCTGCGACGCGGAGAGCCGGGGAGCGGAGCATGGGTCGAGCGAGGGAAGACATGGCGACGGCTAAGACAGTAAAAGAGTGCGAGATGCCTCCTAGATTCGATATCGGAGCTCCGTGGGGTTGAAGGACCTACTGCGGGTGGTCAATTGATGGAGTCGAAGCTGGGTCGTGATCTTGAGTGAGGTCGTCTGAGGGAGAAAAAAAGCTCGGAAGAACTCGCTGGGTGGTGTTGTAGCCGACGGCTTGGGCACTAAGCCGTTTTCGGACTCACTAGCCGCGCTGCCGCTGGATGAATGGCGAAATCCTCTAAGTTAGGTATGCACGTCCTTACAAAGTTATCATTACTCTTCAGTATTGCTTTACTACCAACAACTAACCTTAGTACCGACTATATAAAAGAACGCGATTTTTGCTCTTCTCAAAGCTTCCTCAAGTTTGCTCGACTTAAACCACATTTTCAATCCCATCTCAACTATCAATTGAGTCAATTTAGACCCTCGCAATTCACGATTCGCGTATAACGGATTTTCCCAGTTTCTCATATTCTCATGTCTATATCCCTAATAGAGGCTAACTGCATGGTCTTGTAATGACACACTCCTTGAACTCAAAAACATACGCCAAGCACCAAATTTATATTGATCATAACTTCATCTTCAGTCCAAACTTTGAATCATGACCTTGATAGCTCCAGTCTTGGGATCTGCTGACGTCTCAAATGCCTTGATGGCATCCTCAAGCTTGAACTTGTGAGTGACCAACTTGGAAAGGTCCACCACATTGTTCTCAATCAAACGAATGGCCCTGGGCCAAGTGTTGCAGTACCGGTACTGCAGCTGAATGTCGACTTCCCTTACACTCGCCCGCATGAAAGGAATGTTGATCTCGTTCTTTCCGACTCCAATGATGAAGACCTTACCGCCAAACTTCACCGACCAGACTGCAGAGGCAATGCTGCTTTCGACTCCAGTGCACTCCAGAGCCACACTGGGCTCGATACCACCAAAGCTGTCAACAATGGCCTTGGCTGCGTCCTCAGCAGACATTCGCTCGACCTTGTGTGTGATCACGCGAGGGCAGAGCTCTTTTGCAAACGCCAGCCGGCTCTCTGAAATATCAGTAATAACAATAGGCGAGGCACCAGCGGCGGCACAGCATTGAAGAGTGATTAGCCCGATAGGTCCAGCACCGCAGATCAGGACGGGATCTCCCAGAGCGACCTGAGCCCTCTGCATGCCAGCAAGGGCAACACTGAGAGGCTCGAGAAGAGCACCATTCTCAAATGACATGTTTCCAATCTTGTGACACCAGACGGCGGGGTGGTTGATATACCGGCGCAGCATGCCAGGGACAGGAGGGGTAGACAGGAACAGGACACTCTCGCAACCATTGTATCGACCAGTAAGGCAGGGCTCGCAGGTACCGCAAGGGATGTTAGGCTCGACAGCGACCCTGTCACCAACCTTCAGATGGCTGACAGATGGATGAACGGCGATAACCTCGCCGGCGGACTCATGGCCCAGAATGTGGTCGCCCTCGACGATCATAGGCCCGATGCAACCAGCGTGCCAGAAATGAACATCGGAGCTATACCCTGGTCAGCGGTTACTCTGGGTGAGGCGGGGTTAGAACATAAAGGCAACTTACCCACAGATACCAGTGCTTCGAATAGCAACGCTGACCTCGCCATGCTTCAAGTCCGAGCCGGACTTGACGGCTTCAGCGGAGGGTTCGGCGGCAGTCACCCAAAGATCGTGGTTGGGGTTGGTATAGACGCCAATGTTGGGTTTGAGAGTTGTCTTGACGTCTGCAACCCCGTTGCCGTCGACTGCTGATGGACTCATAGTAGGCAGTAGTATATGTGTGGATCTCGTGCGATTAGAGTCTGCTCTTGATGCGGATATACAAGCCAAGATATTTATGTTCGAAGGAAGCTTAAGGAAGGGTAACGAGCCCGTTCAGACCGAGGCGCAATGGCTCTTTTTAAATCATACCCTTTTCTTCTACGGAGAAAAAATTTGGGGTCATGCGCGCTCTATCAGTCGGTATATGTTTGGTTGCCTGGTACCATGGCGAATCTGATTCCCCACGTTGAAACAATAACGCAGGGCCTCGAGATCCGGACGCGCCAACAGCTCTCCCATTTCGTTCGTTATGAGGGGATTGTGGGGTTTGCCTCGGTGGAGGCTGTATCACCCACTGCATACTGACTCCCGCGCCAATCACAGGGACAGGCCTGGAGAGTCTTAAGACGCCATCCCACTGCAACGGGCTTCTAGTGTAAAGTGGCTTCTGCTCAACTAAGTTCGATTCGCGGTTGAATCCATTCTCCAGCTTTTTGCCGGCCGCTTGACAAACTGCTTCTGGGCAGATATCCGGTCCATGTACCTTGCTGTACCTCTAGAGCAGAACAGAGCATTGAGGTACCTGCTCGTTCTAATTGTTCCCGGCATTTTGTTGCAAAGTTCCCTTCTCTGATTATTGCACCATGGTGAAGCTGCCGGCGGCTCTCCGGCCCTCAGCTTCCATTCGTAACCGGAAGCATGGCCTCTCTTTGACGTCGATAACTGTGACATTCTCCCGGCGGAGCCAAGGAGGCGAGGCGTTGGTGTATTGACGGCGGCTCTTAACTGGCACGGCTAATACAACAGCTGGAGCTGTTGGCGGGTCCAAATTCAATCTCCAAATTCCCATCTTTCATCTGGCCCAATCTAGCCAATATTCCCTTTGGTCAAACCCAATATGACGGCAAAATGTAGGATAAACAGTACTCGAAAGCTTCTAGATCGCGCCAACCGGACCAATTGCGTTGCGCTCGAGTACCTTGAAACGCTTTATCTTCGGATCCATGCAAGTAGCTTAGTACCTTCGTATATCAATTCTCCATGCCTTTGTGGGGAGACACATACGTCTGCCAGGGTCCCCTACCGCTATCTGCGGATCCTATTGTGATACTTCAATGTCATAAGAACATTTCAACTCTCATTCAGTCAGCTGCCAACCTCGCAACCAAGGTCGTTCCTGGACAGTTGCAGTCACTTGACGTCCAGGCATTGCTATTATACAGAGAAGAGCAAGGGGCATGAGATGAGCCGACACCAGGCAGCCAACTATGTCTCAAGTACAGCACCTGCATCGCTATTCTCGTATTGCATTGACGCCCATCAGAAGCAATACTTCGGGTCGCTAATAACTGAAAGAGAATGTGTAGGTACTAGAAGCGGTTTGGTGCGCTTATACAATCTTTCGGAACATGCCATGTTTGGATTGACTACTCACTACAGTATCTACGCAAGCTAGGACCTAGTCTACCCACTTTCGTCTCGTTAATAACGAGCCCACGAATACATAAAAAGGCGATCGTCTCGTGATATATGGTACGCTCGTCAACTCAGATACTTCGCGACCCAGACTTTTCAAAACGTACACTGTCAAGATCATCGCCAAACACCACTTGTCTTGTGAAGGGGTTCGTTTATTGCAGAACTGCTTCTAAAGCCTCGGGTTTAGGCTGATCTCCAATCTCTTCTCCTCTAACAGCGGCATCGACGAATCTGGTATATTCTGGCAATATTTCTGCTCATCTCCTAGATCTCCTGTGATAACGGGCATAGGCATAGCACACTAGCAGTCATGGCGAGACTTTCATGGTGCGACTGTCCCTTGTCTGTTGGGCCATCCTCGTCCTCAATCTCTCAGTATCATTCGCGATCTGTAACC
The DNA here is from genome assembly GCA_012977745.1 of Fusarium anguioides. Classification (NCBI taxonomy): domain Eukaryota; kingdom Fungi; phylum Ascomycota; class Sordariomycetes; order Hypocreales; family Nectriaceae; genus Fusarium; species Fusarium anguioides. The sequence continues at coordinate 1,164 of JAALXK010000163.1, read as the reverse complement.
AATACCGAGCACTGCATCTCCGCTCCTATCACCAGAGGGTGTGGCCGAGATTGCCCCCACCATACTTCAATTACGACACGATAATATTCCGTTGTCACTTTACATAGAGGGAATAGCAAACGAAGGCAGAGTCTCCGTGGGTATCATCAAATTGTCCCGCCAAATTATTATACAGATGTAGTCCTGTTGAATTCTTTTCGCCAGCCTACCCCGTTGAGGTAGCCTGACCCTTTTGCTGCTTCAGCTTTTCCTCAAACTTTTCGAATTCTTGCAACGCGATCTCCTCCTCTTGATCCATCACCTGTTTTACACCCTTAACTTCTTCAATCTGTGACATGTTAGCTCAAGAGATATAATTCAAGTCATGGCTAGAAGACTCACATAGTGCATCAACATGCCCTCAATTCCGTTCTTGAGGGTAACAGTGCTAGAGTCGCAAGTGCGGCAAGCACCTCGCAGACGGAGGTGCACGTAGCCTTCATCATCAAAACCTCGAAAATCGATATCCCCACCATCTTCTTGGATAGCTGGGCGAATTCGCGTTTCAAGAAGCTCCTTGATCATTCCAACGACTTCACTGTCGTTTTCATTGTATGCAAGACTGTCTTCCTCGATGGGGGCGCCGCCCTCACCTTCACGGCGTTCAGAGACAGTGACAATCGTCTCGCCTGCAGTGATGGCTTCTGTAATAAGAGCAAAGATCTCTGGTCGAATGTGTGCCCAATTGGCATCGGCAGCCTTGGTGACAGTGATAAAATCGGCGCCATAGAAAACAGAAGTAACTCCATCAATGTTCATCAGCTTGGCGGCGAGCGGCGAGGGATGCGGCGGAGAGATAGTCGCTCGAGGGTTCAAATATTCGATAAAGGGCGTAGAAAATTCTTCGGGTACAACACGATGATTTGGTAGGAATTTGAGAGCATCTGGATTTGGCGTGTTCTCAGTTTGGATGAAGATGCTGCGAACGCCGCTGCCAACACCGGCGAGGCTTGGTGCAACAGTTAGAGGAAGACGCTGACGCTGTGCAAGTGGCCGCGAGGAATAGGAGACGGCGGGAAGTTGAGATCGAACTGTGCTGAGTGAACGAGTCCATCGTGGAACTGCTCGGTAGGATGTCTTGGTGACGGGCCGGGTGAGGGTGGCCAGAGTCCGTGATATAGCTCT